>CM073472.1:47397670-47852670 GCA_037074535.1 Gleditsia sinensis | reverse complement strand
CTCGCATACCACTACTCCCAACGCTTGTTGGTACAAGCATATTTTCTCATCCTTGATGATATTGTGGATATAATTCTCTCTTACCCTCCAACGTCAAATTTGCTGGTTCGTGCTACTCAAGGTCTACACGTATAGTGAGTTAGCTATTTCAATTTTTTATTGTAAAAACATCTTTATTTCTTACTTTCTTCTTGTTTGCAGCATAGTCTATAACTCTCTTAGATATTAATGATAATTGATTATTAGGTATTATTACGAATGATGTTTCCCTTATTCTTACCCACAACCCCAGAAATTTTTAGAAAGCCTTGTATTATGTTGATCTGTTCGATATATTTAACGGAATGAAGAAATATTTTTATATAATGCAAAGATATATTTCCCTTGGTACTTAAATGAGTTAAGAAAACATTTATGGCATAATTTTATTAGTTCTAGGCTATAATTTCATTTTTGCTGCAAGCCTTGTATCTGACTTCTGCATCACTTGCTCCAACATTATGCTCAACTTCACAGCAGTCTCTTCCAACCTGAAAACAACCAAAAACAAAATGTAGAATATTTCAGCACATTAATTTTTAATTATGTTGTTACATGTCTAATTTCTAGATATGATATGATCAACAATGCTATACATAAATCATAAAGAACAAAAAACATCAATTTCTATCAAATGATTCTTAATAAAATATTGAAGAGCTGGAAATACTTCTAAAAATAATTTGATTTACTTATTTTTTTAAACAATCCTTTATTTCAAAAAAATAACTTGATGATCTTAATTAGTTATTCATATTTTTGGTATTTTTCCAATTATAGTATTATATTCTCTCCCTTTTGTCTTTCTTCTTTTGATGAGTCAAACCTTCTCATTTCTACAAAACTTGGTGTGAGAAGTTTAAAACCTTTAACAAATTAGCGGCTTAAATGGGTGGGAAACCAAAATATAAAAAGAAACTGTGGGTCATTATAAATGAGTAGGATTGTAAATGAGGAGCTACTGATCTACAACTCTTCATTATACAAAATGTAAACAATTTTCTTGTGCAGTTATTGGATTTCATAAACAATGACCAGTCCAAGAAACATGCATAGATAATCATGACTTAATTTACATGGTTAACAATCAGTTGATCAAATGACACCAGTGTTTGCTAATAAGAGATTTTGATTCAAATTAACCTGTCATATTGTGGATGTCAGGAAATAAAGAAGAATGAATCGGTATATTTACCTAATACATAGTATAAATTTGAAAATAAAATGACATGAAGGTCAACATTTTACAGCATAGGTCTCTTTATTTCTACTTGTATTAGTAACATTCACTCCCCTTGTTACTTCTAGAGTTGTCCTTCAATATTTTGTTCCTGCTTAAATTGTTTTCCTGCTATACTTGAAGCTTTATAAACTTTTCAAAGCTTAGTAAAACATTTTCTGTATGTGACTATGCTATCTTTGATGGAAAATAAATGAAGTGTTTATGAAAAATAGTAGATAAATGGAAACGAAAGACAAATTGGAAACAATATCTGACCTCCATGGTTCTTGTTATAGGCGAAAAGACCTTTACTTTGGTGATAGATTCTGCAGAATGATTTCCATTGGCTGAACAAGTTTGTAAACCCCGTGGTGATCTTCGAACAAAATTTGTTACTATATGATCCCCATCAAGATTTCTCTCCATGGAATCTGCAAAAAATTCATGAGGGGCTTCACATGGATTCCTAGAAAGCCACCTTGTGTTGAACATGTACAAGGGTGGCCTTGCGTTCGCCTGCCAAGGTCTAAATGTCTCAAGAGGTCTCCTTAGAAACCATCGAGGGAAGATACTTTCATAGATATGCAAAGAATAACCCCATGAGATGGAGAAAGTCCAATTGCTTGATCTGTGGTAGCAAATGGTTTGCTGTAGTACACGAGATTGGTCTAGCTTTGCAGCTTGCATAAGGCTATTTATGGACTCAGAGCGGTTCTTGGATGGGAAAATTGGGTCTACGGTGTCAATATGGTGGAGGGAGACAAAAGGAGTATCTGAATGAGATGAAAGGAGACCTGATATGTCACCATGTAGATCAATCTGCACATACAAATTATCACTGTTATACAAATTAAACAATTGAACTGTGGCGCCGATAGTTCATACGGTGCAATTTTTAGTCTCTAAAATTTATGTATGCATCATGTTTTTTTTTTCTTGTTTTGATCCCTACCTTTTGCCCTTCCCCTACTCCCTACCTCACAGGGTGGACTCTCATCTAACAAAATAATAATAATAATAACAATAACAAAAACTGTGCTTGTATCTTCCTTCTTTTTATGTCCTTAATTTGTAAGATATATAATAGAAACTGTTTCATGTTACTGTTATTGGCCAAACTTTATAGAGCTGTTCACAATTAATACTAGTTCAAAATCACCATATTTCTGTTGGATATTAAAGCAGAATATTCTGACTATATTTTACATTTTAAATAAGAACAAATAGAGAACGATAAATAAAAGTTGATGCTCCTGCAACTTCAGAAAAGTACAAATTTTCTTGGTCGGAGAAGAAAAAGAAACAGAAAATAATAGAGAAAAGAAATGCAGTTTGACTTAAACACCAGCAGAGGCTGCAGAATATATTAAAGCCAGTGTAGTGGGACTGTTCCAGCATTGAAAATAAGTACATTCAGAAACCCAAAAATGCTAAAAAGAAAAAAGAAATAGCTAGTTAATTATGACCAAAACTTGAATATGGCAAAAAGTCTGAGGAAAAAAAAAAGAACAAAGAGACTTGGGGTTTACCTGGTGAAAACCTCTTTCATGTATTAGAGCAATTCCAAGATCAGCTACACATGCGCTTATAATAAAATCACTAGTGTACAAGTGTGGATATCTCTCTATGCATTCATCTAACTTTGATGCCACTGCTTCCATCAGAGGGTAACTCAAAGCATACCCAGCTCCTCCAAACGCCATATCAAAGGAGAAATCGAAATTCGACTTCACAGCTTCTGAGTTTGTCCCAATATATAAGTACTTAGAGTGATCATACTTAGCTAAAACCTCAACTAAATTATCAATGAATAGGACAGTGTCATCATCTGCCATAACATACCATTTCACATTTTTATCTCTCTGTTTAAAGGTCTCCAAAACTGAACGCACAATTCGAAGTTGAATTGGGTTGCGAAATCTTGGGAAAACTCTCAATTTAGTGATGTCTTCATTGACCCTATAAGGAGGAGAAGTTGAAGCCCAAGGCAGATAATCCTCTCCTGGAGAACTATCCATGAAAACATATCCCCTGGTCAAGTTTGGTTGCCACCATGCTTCAATGTATGGCCTTTTGTGCTTCCACGTGTTAACAGAAGCAACTATACCAAACACAATGTCACTAATATTGGTGGAAGCAGAAGTTTTGGCCACTGGGTAAGATGAGGCTGGCCATTTTTCTTGAAATTTTGCTAAGAAAGCAGGGAGTTCTTGATGGGAAGGATTTATGAAGAATGTGTAAAACATGAACAAAAATAGACCTAAAATAGCAACGTATTTGTATAAAACTCCAAGGGAAAAAGGAGTATGCTCTTGTTGATTTGAGCCGAAGTTGACACAACCACTTAAGGAAGTCATTGTAAAGAAGGGGAAATGAGATTGGAAATAATTTGCATGGTAGAAAAACTGTGCGTGCGTGTGCGTGCGTGTGTGTATATATATATGGTCTGGTTAAAACTTGGGTGGAATCTTCGTTTTAAAGCTTTAGAATGAGTCAGTAATATGCATTACAAGGATGAATTAAGGGCATGATTCTTGGTTAAGTTAGTGAGGCTACTCTGCTTATTTCTAATATCTCAAGTTAGTCTATGCACGTAACTATGCTTGTGGTCGAAACTATTGATTTTTCTAGTTTTTCTTGTATGCATGAGAGAGCTATATGCACGTGAAGGGAGGATATTGTAGGGCTAGGGGAGATTAATCCCCACATGAACCAAACAATATAGCTGTAGATTTGCTACCACTTGCTGATATATAAATAAATGAATCAATGAATAATAACATTAAAAACGTCGGTTAGTTTTGGTAAAATTTGACTAATTTGGCATGCATAAAAAGCATTTGCTTAATAATGAGGTTACATTAATTATAATATATGATAATCTGAGTTTGACGATCATATGAGTTATTTTTGGCTAACCTAGAAACTTTATATAATTATAGACTTGATATTAATTAATTTGTTTTCTTTCAAGTCAAATGTGAAAACTCAGATGAAATCTTTTAGAGTTGATTAAATTGACATCGATCAATGATATAAAGAACATATATAAGAGGAAGATCTATTTACTAATTTGAAATTTGGTTAAATTATTTAGTAATGGCCAAAAAAATACTAATTATTTAGTGTGTGTGTGTGTGTGTGTTTATAGTTGTTAAAGCTTACCCTAGAAATGTAATTCTCACACATTTCTGATTGTCTATAGTGGTAAAAAAAGTTATAAATAATATTGAATTTTATCAGTTTGTAAGATGAAAATAAATAACGGCACCATTGAAAACTTGGTAATATATATGTCTAACATATATCAAAGAATTTTTTATATGTATTTTTTTGTCAAAAAATTTATTCTATATGCTGCATATAAATATTTCATTCGTATGATCCATATTTAACGGAGAGACACATAGTTTTTTTTACCCAAAAAATATAAAGTTAGTAGAGAAAAATGCCCCCCCCCCCATGATGTAATTTCTTCTCAATGGAATTATTGGGATTTTAATTTTGACTGTCAGTTAATTCAATTTATTTATAAACTAAATGGTTTGCACAAAACATGGTAAACGAAAAGCTACTAATTATCTTTTTTCTTTTTTTTGGTGATAATCGTTATTTTTTTACTGGTAATTAAGAAACTGGTATACTTACAAATTTGTATTGTGTGTGTGTGTGTCTCTCTCTCTCTCTCTCTCTCTCTCAATATATATATATTGAAATAAGAAAATGTATCTATATGTAATAATTTATATATAAATAATAATTTTTTATATATTATGGTCAAAGGTATTATTGGATTTTGCCTAGTTTAAGTCTTTTTGGAGGTGTATTCTCCTATATCAAGACAACTCTTCTTTAAATTGATAATTAAAAAAAAAAAAAGTTGCCTTTCTCTCTTACAATGTGAATGACCTTATATAAATGTACACTTGTTTCAACCGAAATTACCTATTTTAAGAATTTAATGCAACTTAAAATATATAAAAAAAATTCACAAAAATTAACATTGAATAAAAATTTATATTTATAGTTTATAAAGTTAAAATATTAATTACAGAATTAATGTATTACATTATTTGTCAACCAGTGCCCTAAGGGCAACGGGGAACGAAAAGCCAAAATTTAATAAGACGTTTGAATTATCATAAAAAATTAGGACGTTTGAATAATGGGCTGTACGTTTCATGATAGCACAATTGCCCAACCGAAAATTCTGGGTCATTATGATAATTAAATTGGTAGCATACGTTATTAATCTTTGAATGATAGAAGATAGGCCCATGTTTTATACGTTTGGTTAACCTAAAAATCTGGGCCACTGTCTCCCACTTCTGGTTTGCTCTACCTTTTTGTCTAATTTTGTTTTTTTCTTTTTCATAAGCAAACATTGATGATTAGTCTTAATTCTTAAGGTGACATTTGGTACCTAGATGAGTATTTTAATTTTTTATGCATTTAAAAATTTATATGTAAAACATCTGAGTATGAAAAAAAAAATTAATTTTTTTATTATTATTTATATTATGTGTAAATGTTAAAATTCTTATATTTATTATATTCAAACATTTTAAAAATAGATTTTTAAGTATTTGAAAAATTAAAATATCTTTGTACCAAACACTATTTAAATGATTTATAATCTGAAAATTTTGACCTTTCAAAAGTAGTTATAGAAATTGCATTATTTTTATTTTAATATGTCTTTAATTGTAATTTTTTTAATTTATTAACTTTTGTAATTTATCTCTTAACTAAGTTGTATTGGCAGAGTTTATATATTTCTTAATGAATGAGTTTTTATCCTGACACAAAGGTGTTGTTCTTTTTTTTTTGGTTAAACCATCCGGTATCCGGGTACTACCCGACTACTTCCGGATTCGACCATGTGAGGAACCCGAAGGCGGCATAGGTCTCCCAGCCGTGATTTTTCCATACACAAGGCTCGAACCCGAGACCTTGCTTAAGGGGAAGAGCTCTCCTGCCAGCTCAACCGACCACATGTTGGTAAAGGTGTTGTTCTTATGCTTGCAAAATATGTGTCATTTAAGTAAAATGGAGCCCGCATTGCCTTCTTGGGATACCTCATCTTCACCCATTTGTTTAGGTGTAGATCATACTTCTTAACCATTCCATTCCATTGTTCCTCAAACTCATCTAGGTTAGAATTATCACAGCAAAAAAGAGTTAAACTCCTCAGTAAATATCATTCTTTTAGGTTAGCTTCGGCATTCTTTGAAAGACAACATGCATAAAGCCAATGAAACGGTGTTGGAAAAATTATCTTTATAGTCTTAATCACAGCCTTTGCACCATTAGTTACAACTGCCTTTGGCTGTTTGTTATTCATCACATCCAACAGTGTTTTAGAGACTCATTTATGTGTTTCAATGTACTCATAAACTTGTAAAGCATATGCAAATACTATGGCACCATTGTGATAGTTAGCTCAAGAAAATATAAGAGATTTATTATACTTGTTCTTCTTAGATGTGGTATCAAATGTTAATATATCTCTCAAGCATTCATAGTCTATACAACTAATTCCAACAACCTAAAACAAGTTCTCTAGTCGAAATTCATTATCAAACAATGTACATCACATTCATCCTAGGATCACTTGTTTTGGTGTAGATCATACTTCTTAACCATTCCACTCCATTGTTCCTCAAACTCATCTAGGTCAAAATTACAATAGAGACAAGTTAAACTCTTTAGTAAAAGTCACGTTGTTGAGATTAGTTTTGGCATTCTTTTAAATACGGCATGCACAAAGCCAATCAAACGATGTTGGAAAAACAATCTTCATAGTCTTAATCATGGCCTTAGCTTCATAAGTTAAAATTTCCTTTGGCTGCTTGTTATTCATCATATTCAACAGAGTTTCATGGACTCATTTGTATGTTTCAATGCACTCATGACTAGTAAAGCACATGCAAATATTGTGGTACTATCATGATGGTTAGCTCGAGAAAATATAACAAGAGGTTTGTTATACTTTTTCTTCTTAGATGTGGTATCAAATGCTGATACATCTACCAAGCATTCATAGTTTATACAACTAATTCCATCAACCTAAAACAAGTTCTCTAGTCGACTTTCATTATCAGCAATGTGCTTCACATACATCATAGGATCATTGTTGTTATGCCCCCAATTTAAGGAAACACGATTGTCACGAGTAGCCAATAACTTTATCCTTATTTTATTGCATACATGCTCCAAGTATATCTTATATCAGGAATAATATCATACATTCACAAGCTTTTCAATATAACTAAATATATACGCCAAGTCTTTCTACATATATTACAGCAGAAGCAGGGATCCTGCCTATGGCGTTCATAGCATACTCTAAAATACAAGTACAAAATGATTTAAACACTGTGAGTCTTGAAAGTAACGTAGGCTCACCCAAAAAGTGTGACACCTAGTAGACCACGTAGTAGTAAGACTAAACTTTGTATTCTTATATAAAAATAAAATATAAATATCGTGTAGTGAGTTTGACAACTCAGTGAGTATATAAAATCTCATATGACCTCTTAGGTCAACATATGGATGTACTCATATATTAACATGTATCACAAAAAAAATTATAGTTTAAAAGTACATCTGTATAGGACCTGCATTTCAAATATTCTCAGTTCAAACCACATTAAAAAATCCAAAACCATATACAATACGGTATAATTATTAATAAAATATTATTATGCATTGAAATATTTCTCATGAAAACATTAGGAGGATTCTATATCAGAACCACCATATCAGAGTTTAAGCCCCCTTTCGTACTTTGTCAGTATAGGATTTGTCTAAACTCAGCATTCCAATCGAGGTTTACCCTACCACTATTCAAGAAGACACCCGAATGGACTCTAATATGGCTATTTTCCAAGCACACTATAAGGGAGGGCAAATCACATATCATATAGTCAGCATCTCGCCTAAATAGGAAGTATCTTGCTCTTCTACACATATCATATCTCGTGTGTTGCTCGTCACACGAGGCTAGCACCATCCCTACAAGTTGAGGTGTCAAGGTACACCAGGGCTAACACTATCTATTGTTAACAAATAGTATTTTCAGTAGAATTCCTCCACAGAAATCATTATTTGCATATATACCTTATCGTTCAAAACAGAGGTTTCAGTCTAATTCAGAATTTTCAATCTCAGTACAATTCCTCTATTAGAAACTTTCCAATCAGGGTTATCACATATTCATGCATTTTTCCAAGGCAACTTTATAGCTTTACAGATAATTGCCACATGCACAAAATATTTACTTTATCAAATGATGAGAAATACATTTAAAACCACATATTCAATGAATTTTAAAATTTATTTGCAAAATCATACTCTTCTTGAACTATATGCCAATTAGTAAGGAAAGCATATATTTTAACACATTTCAAAGACTTATGATAGTATAAATAACTTGTAAACAGAATCAACTATACATTTAAAGTTCAAGGGTAAGTTATAAAAAGAATTATCTACTCACAAAACCAAGGTTCCAAGTTGGATATCCCCAAAATGTATTTTTTTTAAGGCAAATTTGATCAAATGGATCTCAAAAAAAAGTTCGAAAGGTCTGAAAATTTAGAAAATGACTCTGGAATTACGAAATTTGGCCTCTGAGAGCTTGGTCAATATTGATTAATTGATGTGTACTATTTACAGTCAAAAATACTATTCACACTGCCGTAATCACTATTTATACCGGCCATATTTATTGTTCACGACGTACAAAAAGTTATTAGATGGCTGAAAAATTTCATATCCTATGGTTTTTCCAACTGTTAAATCTATCTATGGTGTTAGATTTTGAATTTGAGAACTCTAATTAGGAGTTTTAAAACTTATCTTCCTAGGATTTCTCCTCTATTTTTTGGAAAATCTCCAGTCAAAACTCCAGAAACCAATTAGATAGATTTGTAGTTCTTGTTGTTCTGAATCCAAAGGTGGTGATGGTATCGAAATTCGAAGTTCAGAAGAGCTAGAAATTTAGAGAGAAGTTTTAGGGTTTTCTAGAGAGAAAAAGTGAGTTTTTAGGGGAGAGAGTCTAAAATTTCCATGTCTCCCTTCTGCATATTGCTTAATCATGTCAAGGGGACAATTCTACAAAAATTTAATATTTAAGGGAGGTCCTTGTAAATTTTCGATATTTACATTTTGACCCCTAAACTTTTAGAAAATTGCATTTTGGCCCCTAAATTTAAATTCTCATATAACATTCATAATTCTTCAAAAAAATGTGATAAATAAACACATTTCCAATGATATTTATCTTCATTTATCATAATCCTCACTTACATTCATAATTTTTCTTTACTTCATGATTTTTCATTTATTTAGGGTTTTTCTTCTTTATTTTAGGGCTATTACATTCTTCCTCTCATAAAGAAATTCAGTCCCCTAATTTCATCTCTATATTTGCAAATAAATACTAACCTTATCATTCAAAAAGATGTGGGTATCTGGCTCACATATCATTTTTTTTTCTCAAGTAGCCTCTTCTGAATAGTGATTCTGCAACATCACTTTCACCGTGGATATTTCTTTTGAATATAATTTCTTCACTTGTCTATCTACTATAGCCACTAGTTTTTCCTTATATGAAAAATCTTTGTCTAACTGAATCTCCTGACATTGAATAACATGTGTTGGGTCTGGTAGATACTTTCATAACATAGATACGTGAAAGACTGGATGGACATCACTCAATTCAAGTGGCAAAGCCAAACGATAAGCTACTTGGTCGATCTTATCAAGAATTTCAAATGGACCTATATACCGTGGACTTAACTTTCATTTTTCCCAAATCTTACTACTCCTTTCATAGGTCAAGAAGACATGTTCAACTTTGACAAATTTCAATGGTCGACATCTATTATCAACATAAGTTTTTTGTCTACTCTGGGCTGCTAATAACCTTTTCTTAATTAACTTTACCTTGTCAAGTGTATCTTATACCAAATCAAGCCCTAAATCTTATCTTCGCCCATCTCAAACCATCCAATCGAAAAACGACAACGCCTACCATATAATGCCTCAAAAGGGGCCGTTTGTATACTGACTTGGTAGCTATTGTAAATTTAGCTAGGGACAAGAATCTTTCCCAACTACCTTGAAAATCAAGCACATATACCCGAAGTATGTCTTCTAATTTTTGGATGGTTCGTTCAAACTATCCATATATTTGAGGATGGAAAGTAGTACTAAGATTTAACTTCATACCCAAAGCTTCTTGGAAGGCTCTCTAAAAACGAGCAGTGAACTATGGTCCTCAATCAGAAATAATCGATATTGGTACCCCATGAAGTCTCACTATCTCATTCAAACACAAATTTGCATATTGAGCTACGTTATGTGTGGTTTTCACCAGTAGAAAATGTGCTAATTTAATCAACCTATCAATGATCACCCATATTGAATTAAACGGTTTTGGTGTCTGTGGTAGCCCTATAACAAAATTCATAGTTATTCTCTCCCATTTCTAGTCAAGTATTCCTATTTGTTGATGTAATCCCGTAGGCCTTTGATGTTCGGTCTTTACTTGTTGACATGTTAAACATTGAGAAATATAATCAGCTATATCTTTCTTCATACCATCCCATCAATAAATTTCTTTTAAATCTTGATACATTTTAGTTGATCAAGGATAAATGGTATATGTAGATTAATGGGCTTCTCCTAGAATCTCTTTCTTGAGTCATTCTTTATTAGGTACACATAACCACTTGCCCAATCTCATAATTCTTTTAGAGTCTACAGTAAATTCAATATCACTACCATTCTTCACCTCTTTAATTTTCTTGCATAAATAGGCATTCTCTTCTTGTGCCTTTTTCACTTGCTCAACCAAAGATAATTGAAACTGTATATGGACTAATAGTATCTCAGGCTCCTTTACTTCCAATATTACCCCATGATTTTTCAACTTATGCATTTCTTTAATCAACAGCCTCCTTACCATTGTGATATGAGCCAAACTACTCATTGACTTCTTGTTAAATGGATCAGCCACTACATTGGCCTTACTTGGATGATATAGTATTGTACATTCATAAATTTTAAGTAATTCCATCCATTGTCTTTATCTCAAATTAATATCTTTTTGTTAAAAAATGTATTTGAGACTTTTATAATCTGTATAGATTTCACATGTCTCACCATACAGATAATGTCTCTAAATTTTGAGAGCAAAAACCACTACTTCCATTTCCAAATCATGAATTGTATAATTTTGCTCATGTGGTTTAAGTTGTCTAGATGCATATGTAAGGACTCGACCATGTTACATCAACACACACCCTAATCCAATTCTCGATGCATCATAGTATACTGTGTATCCTCTGGTTCCTGAGGAAATAGATAGTATTGGCGTTGTAGTCAAACATTCTTTAAGTTTTAGAAAACTTTTTTCATATTCATCTGACCAGTCAAAATTTATTCCCTTCCTTGTCAATATCGTCAAAAAAGTAGCAATTTTTTAAAAATCTTTAATGAATCTACGGTAATAACCTACTAAACCAAGAAAATTATGGATCTTTGTAATTGTGGTAGGGCGTAGCCATTGCTGCACTACTTCTACCTTTTTAGGATCAAGTTGAATACCATCATTGGTAACCACATGCTTTAGAAAAGTAACACTACTAAGCCAAAATTCACATTTTGAAAACTTAGCATACAGTTGGTGTTCTCTTAGGGTTTGCAAAGCTATCCTTAAATGTTGCTCATACTCCTCTGGACTTCTTGAATATACCAAGATATCATATATGAATACAATAACAAATTGATCCAAGAAATGTTTAAATACTCTATTCATAAAATCCATGAATGTAGCTAGGGCGTTTGTTAAACCAAATGGCATTACTAAGAACTCATAATGCCCATACCGAGTCTTGAAACAGTTTTCGGAATGTCCTCCTCCTTTATCCTTAATTGATTATACCCATATCTCAAATTAATTTTTGAAAAAAATTGAGCACCCTATAGCTGGTTAAACAAATCATATATACGAGGTAATGGATACTTATTATGTATTGTCACCTTATTCAATTGTCTATAATCTATGCATAGCCGTAGTGATCTATATTTCTTTTTCAAAAATAAGACTGAATCACCACAAGGAGAATACTAGGGCGTATAAATTTCTTATCTATCAAGTCTTGTAATTGTTTTTTTAATTCTTTAAGTTTAGTTGATGCCATTCTATATGAAGGTATAGACACTGGTTGGGTTCCCGGAAATAAATTAATACTGAACTCAATTTCTTGTTCTGAGGGTAACCATGAAAATTCCTCAAGAAACACATTAAAGAATTCTTTAACCACTAGAATATGCTCTACATTTAGGTACTTTATATCAACATATTTGACCACTATTAAATAGCCTTGGCATCCTTTTTGTAATAGCTTATGAGCTATTAAAGCAGAGATTAAATTATTAGGTACCTTACTACGATCTCTTTGTATAAAGAAGGAAGATTCTATTGGAATATTAAACTTAATCACCTTAAAGTGATAGTCTAAAATAACATGGCATGGTGAAAACCAATCCATTCCCAGTATCACATGAAAGTATACCATATCTAAAACTCTTAAATCCATAAAAGCCTCTTCATCTTTTATTGAAATCTCACACGATTTATACACATCATTTACCAGTAAGAATTCTCCCAATGGAGTTACAACCATAAAAGGACAATCTAAACTAGTAGAATCTCTACCTAATTTCTTAGCAAAGCATGGTGATATATAAGAATGATTAGAACTAGGATCAAATAGTACATATGCTCTATGGAAACATACTGATAATATACCTGTCATTACTGCATTTGAAGCCTAAACATCTTGTCGTGTCAACGTAAAGACTCGGGCTTCTTCTCGGCCTTGACTTCTGGATATTTTACTAGTACCACCATTATTTGCTTGACCTAAAGCTGCTCTAGCTAGTCATGCTAGTATAGATGCAAGGAGTAAAGCTGGCTATACTGATACTTGACTCAAATTTTGTAATTGTGGACAATTCTTCATCATATGACCTACTTGTCCACACTTAAAACATGCACTAGTTTCTCTACGACACTGTCCAGTATGAGGCCTGCTACAAATGAGACATAGTAGAATCAATCTTGAATCATGTTAACTAGTGAGTCTCATATCTCTTTGAATCATTCTTTTCTTATTAATATTGACTAATGTTTGGCTAGAGCTACCAAATCCTACTTGAGTTAAATGCTGTGGATTCTAAAATCTTGGTCCTCTTACATTAGGATTATAACTAATTTGGATATTACTATCTCGATCTCTTTTTCTTCTCTTTAGACCTTTTATGTCTGTTAGCTCTTGTATTTCCATCATTCTAGCATAATTCACAATCGCTAAATCAGTTAGAAAATGGTTCATCTAAGGACCCACTGATTTAAACAATGGACGTATCAACCGTGAAACATATCTCTTAATTCTATCTTTTCCATTAGGAATAAAAAACAGATGTCATATTCAGAAACTGTCATGTTCGATATCTGTCTTAATTCTTTAAATTCTTTAGCCCTGTTGTCCTTTTCACTCATTGGTAAAAAATGATTCATAAATACATCCTTAAATTTATCTCACTCCATTGGTGGTAAGGTAATTGCTCTTCCTTGTACTAGAGTCTCAAACCAAACTTGGGCTACATATGATAGTTGAAAGGAAATTATTTCAACAGAACTTCTAATGGAACACTCAAAAAATTTAAGAACTCGTTCCACAGAATCAATGAATATCTGACCCCAAAAAATTTGGGGGCTTCAGCTTTATAAATTACGATAATGTCACCTAAATCCCTGTAGACTTGTCTTTATGTTCAGTTGGTCCTTCCAGTTCTTGCGCTTCAGGAGCTTTTTCTGGTGGCTGACCACCCCTCCTGCCCTAGTTTACTATAAATCCAGCCAATGTCTCTAAGCTCCTGTATATGTTAGCAATCATATTAGTTGTTCTATAATGTGGCTCCTGAGGGGATTCTACTATCTCCTCAGGGACTCTATCAAATACATGGACCTGTTCATCATATCTTAGGGTTCTTTGTTTTGGAATTGCAGATTGTGAAAACTCTTCTGTAGAGGGTGCACAATCTACAGCTTCTCTAGCAACCACTCTAGTTCTTGGCTGCATCAAAGTTATACAAAACAAAATATATTTTTAAAATACCATAATATTCAGTCGGCCTTATACTAAGAAATTTAACAAACTTGGAATAGAAAAGAAATTGAAACCCTATAGAATCCCTCAGCAACACTTGAAGTATAAATATGTCCGACTCATATCCATACTAAAGGTCCTACTAAAGAACCTTTTGCTTTGATAGTCACAAAGACACCTAATACTCTGATACTAACTTGTCACACCCTCAATTTAAGGGAATGCAATTGTCACGAGTAGCCGATAATTTTACCCTTATTTTATTGCATACATGCTCTAAATATATCACATATCAGGAATAATATCATACACTCACAAGTTTTTCAATATAACCAAATATACATGTCAATTATTTCTACATATATTACAACAGAAGCAAGGATCCTGCCTGTGGCATTGAAAGCATGCTCTAGAATAAAAGTACAAAATGATTTAAATACTGTAAGCTTTAGAAGCAACATAGGCTCACCCAAAGAGTGTGATACCTAGTAGATCACGTAGCAGCAGGACCAAACTCTATATCCTTATCTGAAAAAAATGTAAATATTGTATAGTGAGTTTGACAACTCAATGAATATATAAAACCTCTTATGACCTCTTAGGTCAACATATAGATGTACTCATATATTAAAATTTATCACATAGAAAATTATAGTTTAGAAGTACATCTACATAAGACCCGCATTTCAAATATTCTCAGTTCAAACCACATTAAGAAATCCAAAGCCATATGTAATATGGTATGATCATTAATAAAATATTGTTATGCATCGAAATATTTCTCATGAAAACATTAGGAGGATCCTACATTAGAACCACCATATTAGAGTTTAAGCCTTCTTCCTTACTTTATCAGTGTAGGATTTGCCTAAACTTAACATCCCAACTGAGGTTTGCCCTACTACCATTCAAGAAGACATGCAAAGGGACTTTAGTATGGCTATTTTCCAAGTACACAGCAAGGGAAGGCAAATCACATATCATATAGTCGACATCTCGTTCAGATAGGAGGCATTTCGCTCTCCTTCACATATCATATCCTTTGTGTTGGACATCACACGAGGCTAGCACCACCCTTGCTAAATGAGGTGTCAAGGTGTACCAAGGCTAACATCACCTGCTATTAACAAACAATGTTTTCAATAGTATTCCTCTACATAAATCATTATTTATACATATGTCATATCGTTCAAAACAAAAGTTTCAGTATAATTCAGAATTTTTAGTCTCAGTACAATTTTTCTGTCAGAAACTTTCCAATTAGGGTTATCACATATTCATGCCTTTTTCCAAGAAAACTTTATAGCTTTACAAATCAATTCCACGTGCACAAAATATTCAATTTGCCAAATGATGAGAAATACATTTAGAACCATATATTCAATGAGTTTCAAAATCTATTTGCAAAACCACACTCTTCTTGAACTATATGCCAATTAGTAATGAAAGCAAAAATTTTAACACATTTCAGAGATTTATTATAGTATAAATAACTTGTAAATAGAACCAATTATACATTTAAAATTCAAGAAGAGCATAGAGTAAGTCATAAAAAGAATTATCTACTCAAAAAATCAAGGTTCTAAGTTGGATATTCCCAAAATATATTTTTTCAAGCCAAATTTGATCAAATAGACCTCAAAAACGAGTTTAGAGGGTCCAAAAACCTAGAAAATGACTCCGAAATTGCAAAATTTGACCTCTGAGAGCTTGGTCAATACTGGTCAACTGATGTGTACTATTTACAACCAAAAATACTATTCACGACGTATAAAAAATTGTAAGATAACTGAGAAATTTCATATCATAAGATTTTTTTCACCTCTTGAATCTATCTATGGTGTTAGATTTTCAATTTGAGAGCTCTATGTAGGAGTTTTAGAAGTCACCTTCCTAGGGTTTCTCCTATATTTTCTAACAAATCTCCGGTCAAAATTCTAGAAACCAATCAGATAGATTTCTAATTCTCGTTGTTCTGAATCAATAGGCGGTGGTGGTGTCGAAATCCAAGGTCTGGAAGAGCTAGAAATCTAGAAAGAAGTTTTAGGGTTTTCTAGAGAGAGAAAATGAGTTTTTGGGGGAGAGAGTTTGAAATTTTCACGTCTCCTTTTTGCAGATTACTTAATCATGTCAGGGGGACCATTCTGCAAAAATTTAATTTTTGAGGGAGGTCCTTGTAAATTTTTGTTATTTACATTTTGACCTCAAAACTCAAATCCTCATATAACCTTCATAACTCTCCATTTATCATAATCCTAGCTTACATTTATAATTTTTTTTACTTTAGGTTTTTTCATTTATTTAGGGTTTTTTCTTCTTTATTTTAGGGCTATTACAATTGTCACCTTTGCCTTGTAAATAACTCAATGTAGCAAATACAGCCCTCACAACTACCATCCATTACGTATCCTTGTTTATCGAAGTGACTGAATTGATTTTTTTTTGGATAAACTTAGCATTGGAGTAACCCCTAGCCTTGCCATTCATGAACCACATTAGTTGAGCAGTTTTGACACCATAAGAGCTCATGCTATCCACTTATACATTATTTTCATTAGACATAATTGATGGGATACAATCAAGTGAACAAACTTGGTTAGTTTTAATTCATGACTTTCATTGGCAAAAAATTTACTAACATTCCACTTTGTTGTATTTTGGTCTCTCTGTACTCATAATAATGCTATACAATTAGTTCTTGTTACCATCACACATTGTTTTATGTCTCACACCCCTTGAAGATTATAAACACATTAACGCCACAATATTTCACCATTCAAATTTTGACTAACATTGTGCCACCTTCCTTTGAATCCTTTACACTTGGGATATGTTACTTAGAAAGCTTGTGCATCTAACTTACTTTGAAATTCTAATTGCATGTTGTCATCTATAGTAAGATTTGTAATACTTTTCAATGTTTCATTATTGCTAACATCATTATCGTTCATTCTCCATCTTCAAAGAGATGCCATGAAAAATATTATCGTGTTCTTTATTATTCAAAGCATGACATGCTTCTTTCCCCCTAGAATATTTTTATTCAAATGAACCTAATAATATGAGTGAATTAAAAAAATATAAGTTTAGAACTCCCTAAAGCTCAAATAACTATAGGTTTTGATCCCAGTTGGTAGCTTTTGACAATATGCTTGTAGTTGTTCTTATTCTAGTTTATAATTCACAGTGCACTTCGGTAGCACAACAACAAAGGAAGTAAATTTAAGTGTCATTTGATATAATTTGAAATGACAATGTTAAATATGATTAAACTAAAAAATATGAGTTAAGCACCCCTAAAAAGCTCCAATAACTACTGATTTGGTGAAAGTTGGTTACTTTGAAATATATGCATGCTCACAGTAAGGTATAGGTAAGTTTCTAATTAAAGAGTGTGTATGGGTAACAATTTGGTGCATGGCATAAGTTACAAAGTGAATGATCACATATTATGAGCATCAAGGTGTTAATTAGAAAAAAATACAAACCAAGCACTAAGTGCATGCGCAATTACATAAATATGCTAATTAAATGGCATTATCAATTGGATTAAGCTAATAACTATTAATAAAACAAGCATAAAGCATTTAGACTTTTAATTCCTCCTAGTGAAGTCTTAATCCATAATAGCTTTGATTTATCTCCTTTTATGAAATTTTATTAAGTTTGTTAAGAAATTCAAGCAAGTATGTTAACAACATTCATCCTTTACTTGTAGCATCTTTTTTTAAGAGGTTTTATTATGTGTGTATTGCCTTTTGTGTAGGTAAACTCCATCGAGTGTGACGTAATTTAAAATTATTATAGTACCAGGATGATTTTTCATGTTAGAAACATCATGAAACATGTAAAAACAATGAAGATTCACTACTTTGGAACAAAGATCAAAGCTTAAAGTCTAATCTAGTTAGAGACACATACCTTTCATTGCATGCATAAGAATGCCCAGCCGATAAGGTACGTCGACAACTGAATCTCAAAGCACGCATGACCTTCCCTATCATAACACACCTTGTTGAAGGTGGAGTTTCCATACCAATCTGACTTTTGTTAAGATAAAGAAAATGGTGGCTGGTGGCTTCCTATATTAAAGTATGTTAGGGAGGTTAGCTAAGGGAATTTCATGGTGGATGATGGGTACCTAGAGTGAAATGTGTTCGAGAAATTTCAAATAAGTGAGATATCTAAGAGGGAATGACATGAAAGAGAAAATTTGTTTGATGGTTTTATTATAAAATGTGAGATTTGGAGGAGTTTGATAAGCCATGTAGATAACAAAAGATGCCCATGAAGAATCCAATGTACCTGGACGTACACTTCACGTAAGCAAACATGATCATGTGCTCCAAACAAGCTATGTGCTTCACGTAAAACTATCATGTACACATAAAAGTTGGAGCCATTATTGACCACGTCCACAAGCTTGCTGAAGAGTAGGTCAAATGTTTAGTGGTTATGTTGGCATTAAATGTTACGTCTTATTTATAGATGTGATATAAAAAGTAGGAGTAGTTGTTAAATTTATTTCGTATTTATACTTTTTAAAAGTCAACAATAAAGGAGGAAGCTTAATTTCAAACAAGTCTGTGGTAAATTCTCACCCTAAGAAGAATACTATTTCAATAACCAAGTAAAAATCTATTGCAACTTGATTGGGACCTATTATTGGTATTAGAGCCAGGTTCTTTGAGATGACAACAAATAATGAAAATATCAAGAACTTAGAAGCTGGACTTGGAGGACTTTAGAATATTGTGAGTAGATTAGAGTTAGGGTTATCAAATACATTCCACCAGTTAGAAAAAGCTATAAGCAAGATAGTTGAGGTCATAGTTTCCAACCAAATCACATATGCTAGCAACTCTAATTCTTCCAATGAGCATAATTGCAACCTCCGAGAAGAGTCACAAGATAACTTAGATGAAGATAGACAATTATTCTCTTCCAAATTAGCTAAGTTGGAGTTTCCTCAATATTTTAGTGATGACCCAACAAAATGGTTCACAAAAGAAGAACAACTTTTTAAGTATTAAGGCACCCTTGATTCACAGAAGGTGGCTTTAGCTTCCTTCCACTTACAATGTGAGGCTAACTAATTAGGGGGTACAAAATCGACCAAAAATAACTGAACCAAATTGTATCATCCAAAAAAATCAAATTTGAGTGGTTTAGATAACTTCTTTTAAGGAGAAAACCAAGTGGTTTGATTCAATTTTCAGTTGAAAAAAAATTTCTAACCAAAATAAACCAAACCGACTACTATATTTATTTTATTTTATATTTTTAATATTATATTAATTTAATAATATATATATATATATATATATATATATATATATTTCTCACACAAAACCAGACACCCCCTCTGTGACCCCAGTCATTTTGCAGTCTGCAGCACTCCTTTTGACCATAGGCACAGTTCACCAGCAGTTCCAACACCAGACGAGCACAACCTCATAGCACAGCCACGTAGTTCATTCATTTCCTCGTCAAAATGTAACATCCCTAATTTCATTTCTTTTCTTAATAAATATACACAAATATTTAATTAAGAAAATAAGTGCATCTTAATTGTGATAAGGTAGACCTATGATTATGAAAGGTGAACCACTTGATAGTTTATTTAAGCAAAACCCATCCTTATAACATTATAATTTCATTCAAGTAAGGGAGAGGAAAAACATAAGCAAGGTAGAGTGAGGAAAAGAGAGAAAGAGATGAGAAGAGAGGAAGGAGAAGTTTAGAGGATTAAGTACTCAAAGTAAGTTAACTTAATTTTCACTTGAATCCATCTTTCCTCTTCATCCTTGGGCTTCAAAACTCACCCCCTTCTCTTATTTAAGCTTCTAGAAAAGTTAAGGGAATGGAGGAATCTTGCTACTTCCTTCAAGAGGAAACAAGAAAAAGAATTCATGAAGTGAGCTAGGGAGATCTTTTGGTAGGTTTAACAATATCTCTTTTTGAAGAAAAGATTTAAAATTTTTAACATTTATATGGGATTTTGATTTTAGAACTTCGATGAAATTTACAATATTTTCTACTTTGATGATTGGTCATGGATGTTGCTATATCATGTTACATGTTATCTTGCATATGATGAATGTTTTGAACATTCGGTTGGTGTGGAAAGCTCTGCATATGTATGGCTATGGGTGGCAAAATTTTAGGATTTTTATGCTGCTATTTTATATATTTGAATGTGGTAAAAAATTGATGGAATATGATTAGATGTAAATTAGGAAGAAAATGGAAGATGACGTAATATAATGATGAACTAAAACTTTAAGAAATGTTTGGTTTGGAAACTAGATTTTGGAGTAACTAGGGAAACTTTCGTTTTTGAAATTCTAGGAAGAATTGGTTAGGAATTAAAAGAAATGGTTAACATACAAAGTATGGATCTATGTCTCACGAATTTTTAGCCACTGGAATCACTTAATTTGGAGTCCAAATGAGGGAGATATTGTCTGATTGTAAGCAATGGTAAGAAAATGGTTAACTAGGGAATAATCTGTTAGGTATGCTTTTGTGTTTGAATTTCTGGGATAAATCTATAGGAAATTAAAAGAAATGCTTAATATTATAAACATATATATGTGTCTTACGAATATTTATCCATTGGAATCATTCAAATTGGAATCAATATGAGGGAGATATGGTCAAATTAGTAAGTAAAGGTCAGAAACTAGCTAACTAGGGAAGAATATGTTAAGTATGTTTTTTTATTTGACTTTCTAGGAAAAATATGTAGGGAATTAAAGGAAATTGTTAACATAATAAATATAGATATATGTCTCACGGATCTATAGGTTTTGAAATCACTTAATTTGGAGTTCATATGAGGGAGATATGGCTCATTAATAAGTAGAGGTCAAAATCAGTATAGAATCTAGGGTGGTAAATGTAAGTGTTTTTGTTTTCTATTTTTTGGAAATAATTAGTAATGAATCTCCCCACCTAGTGGAAAAATGCTTAGTTGTTGTTGTTGTTGTAATTAGTAAGGAATCTAAAGAAATGATAAACATGAAAGTTATATATAAGTGTCTTAGCTTTTTATATACTTTAAAATCACCTCAATTGGAGTTCGTATGAGTTTGATATGGTCATATTAGTAAGTAGAGGTTTGAACCTACCCGAGAAGAAATAACATTGAATTTGAGGGAGTAGTAACACCATGATTATTTAATATTTCACTAAAATATTTAACATAAGGGTTTTATATGATTGTCTTATCTTTCAATTGACACCAATATCACTTCAATCAGATTTAAAATGAGGGAGTTATACTCTGTTTAGTGAGAGAGAAAAATAATATTTAAAAAAGAAGAATCTTATAAATAAAAGTAATAAATAATAATGTATGCCATAGCCATTGCTATTGCATGAACTCCTTATCATCTTAAGTGTGTAATTTTGTCATGAAAATATTTTATAAAGTAATATTTGAAAATGATTATGTTTATGGCAAGATTGTATTTTACCAATGCTTTTTGGTAATGATTATGCTTTGATGATAAATTATGACATGTGAGTATAATGAACATACTTGTTATTGAAATCATATTTTTAGCTATTAACGTGAAAAGAAAAGAAAAGAAAAAAGACAAGTACAGTCACATGGCAGTCTGTGTAGTACACCAGTAGGGGACGCCCTACTCACGACTATGATTATGTTAATGAGAAAAGAAAGAGAAAGTATGTCATGTTAGACGAAGCGAGAAAAGCTCGTACTGGAGAGTAGAAAGTACTTACCTTGACCGAGGTAGCTTGATATGAAAATAAGTTGATAATCATCATATGATATTCTGAAAATAGTTATCCATGACAAACATATCATTACTGCACGATTTTCATGTGCATAGATAAAGTGTATCCATGTGACTTAAGATATTTGTTGTAGCTTAGACAGATGAACATGACGTGACGAGTATTATTGATGATAATTATTATTTATTGTTGAACCTACTAAAATTTAATTCTCACTATATTTTCATATCGTGTTCAGAAAACTAGTTGTGCCAATTTTTTTTTTTGCTCTGGCTCTTAGTGTATATTGGATCGAGTTACTCTATGTTGGGCAGATCTCAAAAATTAATAAGATGTTTATGGTCGAGTTGGCTAAGATCTCGATGAAGATGTAACCATCCACACTTGTATATCCAGAATTGGTCAACATGGATGAATAAGATGTAGATGTTTATGTGCTTGATTTTTGTACGGACATTTTAATTAATGATGTGTATGTGAACTCAGAATTGTATCAGTGTTAATGGTAGACCTTAAACCTTGTTTATGCTTGGTTAAATTAATTGAATGTTATTATGAGTTAAGTAATTAGAAGTAACGAAGTAATGACTCTATGGGACTTTACAAACATGTATATTTTTTTAAAAAAAGTTGTTACACAAAACGCCATCACCAAACACTAAGTGCCTCTAAGTTTCTTGTCTCTTTCTTTTCACCATGATGTTGCACCATTCTGAGCCCATAATTCTCTGAAGCTCTCCCTCATCAACAAAGCATAGCCACATGAAGCCAAAATCATATCTCTCTTAAGCTTTCGCGTTGTCGTCACTCATGCTCTCCCTTTGTAAGTTTTGTTTACTACTCTTTACATTTAGTCTGCAACTTGTTATTGCTACATGCTTGGCTAAGGCCTTTTTTTTAGCTTAGCCAGGCCCAAATCTCCCTCACCTGACGCATAGTGTTCTTCTCCTTGTATTTAGTAAGTTGTGCTGAGCCATGCCATTTCATCTTGTCTCGATTTTATTATTTTTATGTGTGTAGTTTCCTTTTAGAAGGAGATAAAGATGGTTAAATGGATGTGGCATGAGGTACTATTTATGCTTTGGTCACACAGTGTGTGTGTGTGTGTATATATATATATATATATATATAAGTAATGCTTCCTTCTCTATTCTTACGTATGCAATAATTATCCCTTTTAGAGTCTCATTGCTTATTCAACGGCCACTTTTAGCCCAAAAAAAAGTCCACTTTTTAATTATTTCAATACTCATTTCATGTATAAATTATTATTATATTGGAGCTCATCATAGTTTATTTATGCATCTGTTTATTGTTAATTTTTTAATAATTCATATTCAAAATACTGTGTTTAGCAATCTAGAGAGATTATTAAGTATTTAAAATTTTTTAGCACAAAAGGAAGATGAAAACTAAGCACTTCATTATCCCAGCTATCTAAGCTATTCTCAAATTGTTTATGCATTTATTGTTAGTTGATAATTTAGAAGTTAATTTATTTTTTAATTAATTATTCTTAAAACAAACATATTTTTTAATGTACTTTTTAATTAAATAGTATAGTCTAATATTAGAAATTAAGAAGCTTAATTAAGGGAAGTGAAGAATGTTTGTTTGCTAGTTTGAGTGAATGGTGAGGGTAATGCGACATATACAAGTAAGTTTTCTTCTCTACCATATTTATGTTAGTAATCTTTTATTTAGTTAATTATCCATTAACAATCTTATTAAAATTAATGTTTCTAATTTCAGAAAATTAAGGTATAGTTTTGAACTCAAGGATTACTTAAACTATATGTATATTGAGATAGCTTAGTATACCTTTTCTATGTGTTGGCCTATTTGCAAACTTGATTGTCGAAACCAGAACCAACTAGCTATCATTTTGAGTAGAGGAAAAAACTATAAGCAACATTTTACATTTTACTTTATAATATTCATAGTAAATCAGTCATAATTTGGCCAAGTTTATGAAATTTATTAATGTATAATGCTTATATCCCTCAATAGCTTTCTTTTTTTATTATCAATTTTTACATTAATAAGGCTCACATACTCATATGCACTTGATTTTTTTTGTGTCAGAGTATCGTTTTTTTTTATCAATTTGGGTTATCTTTTAAATTCTTTTTCTTTTTTTAGAAAGTTAAGGACAAAGTTGACTAAATCAAAAGAAGTGCAACAAAAGATATTTGAGGATGCTACCGAAGGATCGAGATCTCCAAATATGCAAGAGAGTGCTTCAATTCCTTCTAAAAGGAATAAAGAGTTGAATGTGCCAAATTCAAAGAAGAGAAAAGTACAAGAGGGGAAAGACAACGAGGAGGATGGCTTTCAAGAAGGTAAGAGGAATCTCACTAGACCTGAATCTTGGCCATGACAACATTTTACTGATATTAAGGGTCAGGATCCAAACTGACCTAGGGTTCCGTGTAATTGGTGTAGGGCTGATTATGCCTCCCATGAAAAAGAAATGAAACTTCTAACATGGCCCATCACTTAGAAAGTCAATGTAAAAAATTTCCTAGAGAATTATTAAACTCAAAACAAAGCACGCTTTCTTTCAATCAAAAGGAAGCAAGGGGAAGGGACTAGGAGCAACTTATCAGCTATTAGTTTTGATCTTCATGCATGTAGGCAAGCTTTAGCTAGAATGACTGTTATTGACGAATTACCCTTTAAGTTTGTTGAGGGTGAATGGTTTCGATATGTTAGGAGCATTGTTCAACCATTATTTCATATTCCATATTATGTTATGTAGCTAGGGATTATTATAGGCTTTTCTTGAATAAGAAAAGAAAATTGAAAATTGTGTTATCCATGAAAGCTCAAGGTGTTTTTTTAACTACTGATTGCTGGACTTCTGTGCAAAATTTGAATTATCGTTATCTCACTATGCATTTTATGGATAATGAATGGAAGTTGTATAAAAGAATTTTGAACTTTTGTCTAATTTCTAGTAAAAAAGGAGAAATAACTGGTCAAAAATTAGAAAAATATCTTACTGAATGGGGAATTGAATGAGATTTCACTATAATAGTTGATAATGCTAGCTAAAATGATGTTGCCATAGTATACTTGTAGAGGCAAATAAATGAGTGGAATGCAAGTGTGATGAATGGAGAATACATGCATGTTAGATATTGTGCGCCCATATTGAATCTTGTTATTAGTGAAGCTTGAAAGACATGCATGATTCAATTAGCATAATTAGGAATGCTTACAAATATGTGAGGGCTTCAGCTACATGTATTAATTTTTAAAAAAAGATATAGAGTTTGTTAATTTACAAGATAAGAGTATGGTTCAATAAATGTTCCAACAAGGTGGAACTCCATATACCTTATACTTGAGAGTGTCTTGAAGTTTCAAAAGGCATTTCTTAAGTTGGAAGACTGAGATGCTTAATTTGTTTTAGATTCTCCACTCGGTCTCCCAAACATAGAGGATTGGCTTAATGCAAAGCATTTTGTGAAGTTTTTGAAGTTTTTTTTATGCAACTAAAAATGTTTCAAGTTCTTTAAATATGACTTTATCTCAATATTTTCATGAGTATTGTCTTATTGTTAAGACTTTGAAGAGTTAGTGTGAGAAAGATGATGATGTACTACTAAAGAATATGGCTAAAAGAATGAAGGCTAAACATGAAAAATATTGGAGGAACTTAAAAAACATGAACATGCTTATTTTTATTGCCGTAGTTCTTGATCTAAGATACAAGTTGAAGTTTGTTGAGTGGAACCTTTCAAAACTTAAGATCAAGACTTGGCTAGTTTTATGGTTGGAAAAGTAAAAAAAATACTTAATATTATGTATAATAAATATAGATATTTTTATGGTATTAGAAAATTACAAGATGTTGATTAATCTTCCCATTCAAATAGAGAAGTGGAAATTCTAATAGATGCAAAAGACTCATTTATTATGGAATTTAATATGGATATAAGTAAGGATGATGTTTTAGATAACAAATCTAAATCGGAAACATATATAATCCAAACATAGAGGATTGGCTTAATGCAAAGCATTTTGTGAAGTTTTTGAAGTTTTTTTTTATGCAACTACAAATGTTTCAAGTTCTTTAAATGTGACTTTATCTCAATATTTTCATGAGTATTGTCTTATTGTTAAGACTTTGAATGGTTAGTGTGAGAAAGATGATGATGTACTACTAAAGAATATGGCTAAAAGAATGAAGGCTAAACATGAAAAATATTGGAGGAACTTAAAAAACATGAACATGTTTATTTTTATTGCCATAGTTCTTGATCTAAGATACAAGTTGAAGTTTGTTGAGTGGAACCTTTCAAAACTTAAGATCAAGACTTGGCTAGTTTTATGGTTGGAAAAGTAAAAAAAATACTCAATATTATGTATAATAAATATAGATATTTTTATGGTATTATAAAATTACAAGATGTTAATTAATCTTCCCATTCAAATAGAGAAGTGGAAATTCTAATAGATGCAAAAGACTCATTTATTATGGAATTTGATATGGATATAAGTAAGGATGATGTTTTAGAAAACAAATCTAAATTGGAAACATATATAATGGATGCCCGAGAAAAGATGTCATCAAAGTTTGATATTCTTAGTTGGTAAAAGGTGAATTCTACTAGATTTCTTACTCTTGCTCAAATTGTTAGGGATGTACTAGTTATACCAATATCAACAGTTGCTTTTGAATCAGCTTTTAATACAATGGGTCAATTTCTTGATCAATATAGGAGCTCTTTATCTCTAAGAACAGTAGAAGCTCTTATTTATGTACAAAATTGGTTTTGGTCTACTCCTTTATCTCTTGACATGGAAGAGCAAGCAGATGACATTGATAAAGTTAAGATAGGTAATATTATTTTTGTTTCAAATTGCAATTTTTTTATAATAAATTTTTTGTGCTAAAAAGAGGTATGTAATATTTTTTGCTTTCTTGACTTAATACGTATATTCAAATATTAGGTGAAGCTGGTCCATTGGATAGATCAAGATCAGATTCATATTTGTAAATGACTATGTTCTAAGTGGTATGAGTATTATATTTAATGAGATAAATTATTTATGTATTTTTACTCAATACATTTTAAATTGTGTTAATTGTGTTTTAATTACTTCTATATTTTAATAGGATGTGCACTTAGTTATGGAGAATTTCATCTACTTCAAGAATTTTTTATTTGTAGATTTAACTGTTTTGTAATAACCGTAAAAGTTAACGAAAAGTTCAAATTAAAGAAATTTTGAATTAAAGAGAGGATTTTTAAAATGGAGATAAGAATCGGTGAAAAGAAGTTTATTATTTACATGGATTAAAGAATTACAAAAGAAATATGAGAATTTACGTTTTGGCGCGTACTTTTTATTTTTAAATGATAGTATTTTGCTATAAGCAAATATATTTTTATTTGTTTAAAAATGATTATGTCTTGCTAAAAGTAAGTAGACTTTCAAGTAAAATAATTATACCGGCCTCTAATGAATTTTTGTTGTATTTTTAGAAATATTCTTCCTTTTATTATGTATAAAGATATTTATTTTGAGATTTGTTTTATTAATATTTTTATCAAGAAAAATCATGATTTAAGAGTTCAAATAAAGGTTTATGAGAATGTAAATTTTTAGAAAATTTTGGGATATTTTAGAATGAAAAACAAAATTTATATGAATTTATATAAAAGAAAATCTTATTATTCAATTAATAAATAATAATTATTATTATTTAAAAAAAAGAAATAAAAGGGGAAGGGGGAGACTACACCACGAAGACGGAGAATGAGAGATTTCTGAAAATTGAAATAGTAAGTAAATAGTAACTTTTAATTTTTTCTCTAGATCTGGAGTACCTCTTGGCTTCCGATCTCAAAATTGAAAGTGTTACTGGATTCAGGACGAAGAATAGTACGGTTTTGACCAATCCATTTTTCAAATCAGCTGTTGAAACGCCGTAGATCTGAAGTAGAAAATTTCAAAAAAAGGTAAATTCTAAAACTTTTACTTAGAGACCTCCAATTGAGATTCTAACACCGTAGATAATTTCAGGAGCTAGATAAACCTTAGAATAGATATATTTTCGATCATCTAACAACATTTTTGTTCGTCGTGAATAGTATTTTTCGGCGTTGAATAGTGACCAAGTTCCTGAAGTTGCTTTCTTGATTTTTTGAAACCTCCAGATACGTTTTCGAGGTCTATTTGATCGAATTAAGATCAGAAAAGTACATTTTAGGGCTATTCAATCTGGAGCCCTTATCTTGTGAGTAGATAATTCTCCTATGACTTGCTCTATACTCTTCTTGATATTTGAGCATGTATATGATTATGTTTATGAGATATTTACACTTTGATATGTTTCTAAAATGTATTAAAATGATCTGAAATGCTTACAATTTGAAATATGGTTCAAGAAGAGTATAGTATTTGAAAATAGATTTATGAACTCATGATGTATCTGATTTCAAATGTATTTCTCATTATATGGCAAAGAAAATATGTTATGCATATGATATTGATTTATACAGTGAAATGTTTGTCTCAGATATAGGCATGTATACATGATTCCCCTGATTGGAAAGTTTTAACATATGAATATACTGAGACTGAAAGTCTGTATTATATTGAGAATTTTAATTATATGTGCATATAATATTTTCTGTGAAGGAATCTTGTTGGAAACACTGTCTACTAACAGCAGGTCATGTTAGCCCTGGTGCATTTTGATTGCCTCAGCTAGCAGGGGGTGCTGCTAGCCTCGTGTGAAGTTCAACACACGGGAGATGATATGTGATAGAGAGTGGAATGCCTCCTATATATGGGCAAGATGCCAGTTATATGAGTTATGATTTGCCTTCCCTTGCTGTGTGCTTGAGAAATACCCATATAGAGACCCTTCGCGTGTCGTCTTGAATGATAATAGGGCAAACCTCAGCAGGATGTTGAGTTTAGGAAAATCCTATACCACCAATGTATGGAAGGGGTAAACTCTGATATGGTGGTTCTAATATGGGATCCTCCAAATGTTTTCATAAGAATTATGTTGATGCATAACATGATTTTGTTACCATTATTATAGCATTACTTCTGAATTGAATATGAATATGAATATGAATTTGAACAGAGATTATTTTGAAATACGGGTCCCATATGGATGTACCTCTAATATGTGATTTTCAATGTATAAAAGTTTAAAATAAAAAGTACATCCATATGTTGACCTAAGAGGTCATAGGAGGTATTATCTGCTCACTGAGTTGTAAAACTCACTACACGTAGTTGACAGATTTTTCAGATAAAGACCCAGAGTTTGGTCCTACTGCTTCTTGATCGACTAGGTGTCGTACCTCTGTGGTGAGCCTAAATTGTTTCTGAGCTCTCAGTGTATAAATTGTAATATAAATGTACTTTAGAGTTACTCTGAACGCCACAGGCAGGATATTTATTTTCGCTGTAAAACTGATAAATGTAGACCTGGCATGTATAATTAGTTATTTTGAAATTTGTAATAATGTGATATTATCCTGATGTTCAATAATATGAAGTTGATTTCAAATAGATAAATTTATCGGACAGTAGTGTTATTCGCGTTCCTAAAGTAGAGGCGTGACATGTTTTATTTGTAGAAGTTTTATATTTTAATAGACTTTATGTGTTGCACATTTTAAATAGAAATTTTGTATTTTCATGGACTCTATGTATTGTGCAATTTATAGTTGTAGGTTTGAAGCATGGGATCATCACATTACTATGGAGAATATAAAAATCACCATAGAATTATTATATTCCTATTAAGTGCTTTTTAAAATTCATTCATAGTTTTTGAGATACTGAATACTACTAGAAATATTTTTAAAGTCTTAACTTAAGGTTTTTTCTCACTCATTCTCTCAAAGTTAGGATACCACTAGCCGCAGGAGCAACCTCACGTACTTTCTCTCTTTTCCCTCCTTCTTCATAGTTTACGTCTATCTTTTTTTGCTTAGAAATTATCATAAAAGAAATGGTAATTAGAATAAGAAAATATTAGGATCTACTTTTTCATGTTTCACTCTTGTTAATTTCCTCAATTATCAATGGAATCTAGAGATTTTACGTTGTTAGACTCTGTTCTTTATAAGTAGCATCTTAATTTTCCTTGCTTCCATTATATATAAAGCAATTTTATATTTTGCGAGAATTTAAAGGTAAACCCTTTTGTTTCAATAGATGTTGGTGTTCTCTCCTTTTGTTTATTGAATATGAGCTCAACCTTTTTACCTCCACTAAATGTAACTTTAGAGTATCATGTGATACCTATACGAAATATCTATACTTAATACTTTTCATGTTGAAATATTATTGTTAGCCAAAATTTAAATTAAAAAAAGATATTTTGAAGTTTTTTGTTGTCATGTAAATGATCTATGTCTAATATATTACTCTGCCTGCTTGTTGTTTCAGATTAGAAAAATGAAGGGGTTGAAGTAGAAGAAAGCACACCTTATGGAGATTAAAGTCAATGGTGGAACTGTTACCCAGAAGGTAGACTTTGTTTACAACTTTTTTAAGAAGCAAGTTCTTGTTGATGTTGGGTTCCAGAAGGATGAGATGATTGACATCATTGGTGTGACAAAGGGTAAAGGTTATGAAGGTGTTGTCACTTGTTGAGGTGTTACACGCCTTCCCCGTAAGACTTATAGGGGTCTAAGGAAGGTGGCATGTATTGGTGCCTAGCATTCTATAAGAGTTTCTTCCACTGTTGCTAGGACAGGTCATAATGGATAACACCTCCAAACTGAGTTAAACTAGAAGATCTACAAGCTTGTCAAAGCTAGATAGGAATCACACACTACTATTATTGAGTTTGACAAGTGAGTGACTTGCTAATTAACTATGGTCATAGGCTCAGGCAATGAATTTCTGGTTAACTTGCATCAAGAGTAGAAGTAGACATGAGCAATTTACAACTACCTTAGTTGTTTTATAACTTTAAGTTTAAAGTAGAACTGATATAACTTTTATTGTGAACTAGGATTGAGAAAGACATAACCTTAATGGGTGGCTTCCCTCACTATGGTATTGTAAAGGATGACTTTCTCATGATCATGGGGTGCTGTGTTGGTCTTAAGAAAAAGGTTGTTACATTGCGTCAATCCTTGCTTAAGAAAACTTCTCTTGTTGCTCTTGAGGATATCAAACTCAAGTTTATTGACACCTCCTCAAAGTTCAAGCATGGTCATTTCTAGACAACACAGGAGAAGCAAAAGTTCTATAGACGCCTCAAGTCATAATTATGCAAAATGGATGGAAATGACGAAACACCATCATTTGATATTATATTTGGTTACCATTTATTCAAAAGTTTGCATCATTTTATTTTGAAATTTGACTATCGATTTATTGTTCAGTTAAGTATTACTACTATAATTTAGCTTAACCTTTTTTTTTCAATGGAAGATTTGTGCTTTTAGTATTCAACAACTTTCTATACCTTTCCTTTTCTCTATTTTAATGTTTATACATTTGAATATTATTATTAATTTAAATTGAAATTTATGGTATCATATTTTAAACTAGACGCAGAACAATTTTAATAGGTAATCCTAGCTAGAAGCACCCTCAGGAACCTAAGTAATAGAGGAAAAAATCTGATCAACCAAACCAAACTGAACCAATTACTACAGGTTCAATTTGGTTTTGTTAGGCAAACCAAAACCAAACCAAAAATGTCCACTTTTTCCTAAATGCATGTCATCAGTTTAGTTTAGTTCAACTGCCAAAATTGACTAAATCGAATCGATGTACACCTTTATAATAAATAGTGGCAATGGCTAAAATGATCATGAAAAGAAGAAGGCAAAATGGTGACATGGACAACTTTTCATGAGAAACTTTGGGCGATCTTATTGACTGTGAGGACTTTGATGAGGCATTGTCAAAAATTAAACATGTGGGTTCCTTACGTGATTATCAGAAAGAGCTTGAACGGTTGGGAAATATTATAGTACAAGGTTGGACATAAAAGGTTTTAGTAAAGACATTCATGGGAGGTCTTAATCCAAAAATAGCTGATGGCATACGAATGTTCAAACTAAAATAATTGAAAGATGCTATTAGCCTTGCATGAAGGAGAGATGAGCAGTTAAATCACAAAAAAAAAACCACACGACCTTTTAATTAGGTTATTGTCGACTCTCTTTCCTTAACAAAATTCAAGATAACTCTTGTTATTAAAATGCTTACTTGGGATGAGATGCAGAAGAGGAAAGCACAAGGGTTTGGTTTTAACTATGATAAGAAATTTATACCTAGTTATTGATGTAAAAGGCCACAATTGTTACTATTGGAAAGCAATAATGGATCTTCAAATGAAGAAGAAACTAAAGGGCTAATGTGATCATAACCTGAGATATCATTCATAAGCTCTCAAGATGGACTACTCATAAAACTATGTGGGTGTTGGCAAATATTGGACCACATGAAGTAGTGACCTTTATTGATAACGAATCTACTCATAATTTTATTAGTGAGAAGATGGTCAATATGATGCAACTACCAGTAGTCCCAACCATATAAATCAATGTCAAAGTAGCTAATGGCTTACCATTGAAATGTCAGGGAAGATTTGAAGATATTCAAGTACTACTACAAGGTATTCCTTTTTTCCTCACTCTATATGCTATACCTTTAATTGGGCTAGACATAGTGCTAGGCATCCAATGGTTAGAACAATTGGGAACTATGTTATGTGACTAGAAATAGTTAATAATGGAATTCCAATGGAGCAACCAAACTCACAAATTGTAAGAGATTAATACACCATCACTTCAATCAGCATTAGTAAAGACTATCTCTAAAGATATACAACATGTGAGCTCTATGTTTGCTATTTTTCTTCCATCTACAACCATTCTTGTGTTACATAATGACAATTCTAAGATAAAAGAAGCAACAGAAAATTTTGAATACTTGTTCCAAGAGCCAACACATCTCCTTCCTACATGAGAAGTAAATTATCATATCAATTTTAAAGAAGAAATCGAACCTATTAATGTGAAACCTTATAGGTATGCCTATTTTCAAAAGCTGAAATTGAAAAACAAGTTCATGACATGCTAAAATTAGGGCTCATAAGATCTAGTACTAGTCTATTTTCTTCCCTAATTTTATTGATAAAAAAGAAATATGGGTCATGGTGATTTTGCACTTATTATAGAGCACAAAATGTTGTCACTATCAAAGATAGATGTTTAATTCCCACGGTTGAGGACATGCTTAATGAACTTTATGTAGCCACTTATTTCACTAAACTTGACTTACAGGCATGATATCACCAGGTTAGAATGCACTCTACTAATATTCATAAAAATTCATTTCATACTTATGCCATTTGGTCTTTGTAATACTCCATCCACCATTTAAACAATTATGAATTCAATATTTCAGCCTTACCTCCGCAAATTCATCTTAGTTTTCTTTGATGCTATTTTAATTTATAGCCCCACTTGGACCATACACATTGAACATGTTAAAAAGGCTTTTGAAATATTAAGGCAACACAAACTTTTCATTAAACTCAATAAATGTGCTTTCGGTCTCCAAGAACTAGAATACTTAGGGCATATTGTGACCTCTCAAAGAGTCAAGGTGGATCAAGGAAAAATTGAAACTATACTAAATTGGCCTAGGCCTACTAATGTCTTAGTGTTGCGTAATTTTTTAGGTCTTACAAGTTATTACAAAAAATTTATCTGTAACTACGACCTTATTGTACGACCCCTCATCAACCTCTTAAAGAAAGGACAATTTGGCTAGTCATATGAAACTGACAATGCTTTCTAAGAACTCAAGAGAGCCATGACTATGTATCAACCCTTGCCATGCCTAATTTTCTATTAGATCAATGCATAACAATACTTGAGCAACAAAAGTGGGTGACTAAACTATTAGGCTATGACTATAAGATACAATATAAGCCAGGCTTGGAAAACACTTTAACTTATGCATTCTCACAAGTTGCAAGAAATCCTACTTTGGATGTATTATCCATACCTCAAACCGAGTTATGGGATAAACTGAAGGCCAAGGCCAGCAACAATTCCTACATGAAAAAAATAAGCACACAAGCCACCAACAACCTAAGTACTCCGTACAGTTGGCAAAATGGATTGGTTTGTTATAAAAACATAATAGTTGTGCCTCGTGAATCTACTCTCATCCAAAATTTTTTGAAGGAATTCCATGATACTCCAATGGATGGGCATTCGAGTGTGTTAAGAACTTATAAAAGACTAGCACAACAATTTATTAGCCATCCATGCACTAGGTTGTGAAGGATTACGTTGCTTCATGTGAAGTATGCCAACGAATGAAAGTTGAAACACTATCATCTGCGGGGCTTTTGTTACCACTTCCAATCCCTTGTTAAGTGTGGGATGATATCACTATGGACTTCATCGAAGGCCTTTCTCCTTCAAATGGAAAAAATTCAACTCTTGTTGTGGATGACAAGTTAAGCAAATTGACACGTTTTTAGCTCTCTCTCATCTATATACAGCAAGGGTAGTGGCTGAAAAATTCATAGAGGGAGTAGTAAAGCTTGATGGTATGCCCCATACCATCAGCAATTGAGAACCAATTTTTATTAGTCATTTTTAGCATGAGTTCTTCAATCTATCGAGCATGCAGTTAAAGATGAGCTTCGCTTGTCATCAACAAACTGATGGTCAAACCACAGTGGCCAATCGATGCATTTGTTATAACCTTAAGATTTAGTAATTTTCATTATGTATAGATTACTTAAAGAAATAAAGGAGTAAGGATGTAATTGAAAGATTTTAAAGATGAAAATGAAAACTTTTTAATATTTTTAGGGTCAAATTGTAATTTTTTAAAAATTTAGGGGTCAAAATGTAAATAATGAAATTTGCAAGGACATCCTCTAACAATTGAAATTTTGCTAATTGGTCCCTCCATTAATATAAAAAAAAAAAGAAAATCATTTTTCCCGTAACCGATGAAATGAATAATGAATAGTAACTTTCTCTCTCTAGATCTGAAGTATTTTTGTGATGTGAACCCCTGATATGAACCTCACCAAGAGTAGTAAGACCTAGAATCAATATGGGATTCGATTGGAATGATCATGTTCTAATCAATTTTATAACAAAATAAATTAAAGAAAATAACCTTGACCCGTTATCTATAAAGAAATAAGAACCAAAGGTATAAGAAATATTACAGACGCCACACTCAAGAAAAAGGAAGAAGATTGTGAGTGATAAGTCTTACTTGAACGCCACACAAAAAATCTTGATAAATTCAAAAAATTTCTTTGAAGAACTGAAGAGAAAACATTCTCAATATTATTAATGATAATTTGTATTTGTTCAAGAGCATACATGCCTATTTATAGGCCAATAACCTAAACTAACAATGAAAACTAATAGGAAACTCCTACAGAGCAAGGAAAATTAGAAATAGAAAACTCATACAATGCAAGGAAAATTAAAAATAGGAAACTCTTCTAATCAGACAAGAAAACCACAAAATAGGAAACTTTCCTAGTTAAACAAACTAAAAGTAAAATTAAATAAATAAATAAAACATAGCTTAAATTGGGCCATTAATAACTCTTTGATTTTGGGCTTATTTTCAATCTCAACTCTTTAATCTTCTTATACTTTAGGTTCATATTTAGATTGGCTGGTCTTGACTCATATTTAAGTGAGTTTTAATTACATGGACTAGTTTTGGGCTCTTTTTTGTAGTAATGCATATATGTCCTTGATGGGCCTCTAGAATTAAACCATTAAGTTTTTTTTTGAATCTTTTAGCCCAAGCTCTTCTAATAGATCGAAGTGGAACTTGAAGATGGGCTGCACTCTATTTCCATTCATTAGCCGTGCTCATATCACTTTAAGCCTCTAATCTCAAAACTAAGGGTACCATTAGATTCAGGATGAAGAGTACTATGATTTTGGTCAAACAAATTTTTAAATCGGCCGCGGAATCGCCGCAGATCGAAAGTAGAAAATCTTAAAAAAAATGTAAGTTTTAAAATTCCTATTTAAAGATCTCAAATTGAAAATCTAACACTGTAGATAGATTTAGGAGAAAGATAAACTATAGGAAATAAAGTTTCTCAGTCATTTGACAACTTTTGGTGTTATGAACAGTAACTTTGACTGGCGTAAATAGTGATTCTAGCAACTGTGAATAGTAATTCCGACTATGAACAGTGACCATCGGTTGACCGAGCTCCTGTAGTCATTTTTTAAGTTTTTGGACCCTCCAGACTCGTTTTTGAGGTCTATTTGGTCAATTTTGAATTGAAAAAAATATATTTTGAGGCTGTCCAACCTAGAGCCTTCCCTTGTGAGTAGATAATTCTTTCTATGACTTATCATATGCTCTTCTTGAACTTTAAATGTATAATTGATTCTGTTACAAGTTATTTATACTTTTATATGTCTTTAAAATGGATTAAATTACCTAATTTGTTTACTATCTGACATATAGTTCAAGAAGAGTATAGTTTTGCAAATGGATTTTGAAACTTATTGAATATGTGATTCTAAATGTATTTCTCATCATATTGTAGAAGAAATATTTTGTGGACATGGAATTGATCTGTGAAGCTATGAGATTGCTTTGGAAAAGGGCATGTATATATGTTAAACTCTTATTGGAAAGTTTCTGATAGAGGAACTGTACTGATACTAAAAATTCTGTATTATACTGAAACTTCTGTTTTGAATGATATAACATATGTGCAAATAATTATTTTTGTAGAGGAATCCTATTAGAAACATTGTTTTCTAACAGCAGGTGATGTTAACTCTGGTATACCTTGATACTTCAGCTAGCAGGGGTATTGTTAGCCTCGTGTGATGGCCAACACACGGGATATGATATGTGAAGGAGAGCAGAATGCCTTCTATTTGGGTGAGATGCCGACTATATGATATGTGATTTGTCCTCCCTTACTATGTGCTTAGGAAATATCCATATTAGAGTCCCTTCACGTGTCCTCTTGAACGATAGTAGGGCAAACTTTAGCTGGAATGCTGAGTTTAGGCAAATCCTATACCGCCAAAGTACGGAAGGGTTTAAACTCTAATGTGATGGTTTTGATATAGGATCCTTCTAATATTTTCATGAGAAATATTTTGATGCATATCTTTTTTTGATTAATGATCATACCGTATCGCATATGATTTTGAATATCTAAATGTGGTTTGAATTGAGAATATTTGAAATGCGGATCCTATATGGATGTACCTCTAAACTGTAATTTTCTATGTGATAAATTTTAATATATGAGTACATCCATATTTTGACCTCAAAGATCATAGAAAATATTATTTGCACACTAAGTTATCAAAATCACTACACAATATTTACATTTTTTTCATATAAGAATACAAAGTTTGGTCTTGCAAATACGTGATAAACTAAGTGTCACACTTTCTAGGTGAGCCTACGCTGCTTCCAATGTGATAAATTTTAATATATGAGTACATCTATATTCTGACCTCAAAGATCATAGAAAATATTATTTGCACACTAAGTTATCAAAATCACTACACAATATTTACATTTTTTTCATATAAGAATACAAAGTTTGGTCTTGTAAATACGTGATAAACTAAGTGTCACACTTTCTAGGTGAGCCTACGCTGCTTCCAATGTTCTCAATGTTTAAATCATTATGTACTTGTAATCTAAAGTATGCTTAGTATGCTATAGGCAGGATCATTACTTTTGCTGTTACTTTGATATTTATAGACTTAGTATGTATATTGTGTATACATAGGAATACCTATATGAAACTATTTTCAATGATAAATGAGTGTATTATACATGTTATGATAAATATATATTTGTAAAGTATATGTTTCACGTGTCCTTAAATTAGGGGTGTGACAGCATCAAACAATTATCTTCACTGCTTTGTATACCAATAGCCTTGAAAGTGGCATTCCTTCCTTCCATAGGCTGAGTTTTGGTACAGTACCACTCATCATGCCTCAATAGGAATGTCACCCTTTCAAGCTTTATATGGAACATCTCCACCAACGATTCTACACTATCGTGACGAGTCTTGCCCAGTGCATGAAGTCAACCAAAGCCTAGCTACTCGGGATACTCTACTGCAACAGCTAAAAGAAAATGTGCATGTAACTAGTAACTAGATGAAACAACAAGTAGATTCCAAACGACATGATATTGAATATCAAGTGGGGGACTTCGTGTTCTTAAAACTTTATTCTTACCGCCAATAGTCAGTACTTCAATGAGCCTATCAAAAACTTATAAGCATATACTATGGGTCATATTTAATTGAAAAAAAATTGGAACGGTAGCATACAAGCCCAAGCTTTCTCAAGGTTCTCTAATACATCCTCTCTTCCATGTATCTTTTCTAAAAAAGAAAGTAAGAGACACAGTTAATGCCAGTACTAAGTTACCTATAGTAGCTGAAGATGGTGATTTCATGCTAGAACTAGAGGAAATATTAGACACTTGCTGGTTAAAAAAAGGTAACAAAATTGTCGAAGAAATTTTAGTTAAGTGGAAACGACTTCCAGTAGACAATGCCACGTGGAAGAACTCTCAAGACATGAAAGATAGGTTCATAAACCTTGGGGATAAGGTTTCATTGAAATAGAGGGGCATTAATAAGCCACGTAGATCACAAAGGATACCCACGAAGAATCCAAGGTACCTAGACATACACTTCACGTAAGCAAACAGGGTTTGTGCTCTAAACATGCTATGTGCTTCACGTAAAACTACCATGCACATGCAAAACTTGGAGTTGTTACTAATTGTGTCCACAAGCTTACCGAAAAGTAGGTCAAATAGTCAGTGGTTGTATTGGCATTAAACGCTAGGTATTGTTTGTATATGTGATCTAAAAAGTAAGGGTAGTTGTTAAATTTCTTTTGTATTTAAACTCTTTGGTATATTTTCACCCTAAGAAGGATACTGTCTTCGATAACCAAGTAAAACTCTATTGCAACTTGACTGGGACCCATCAAAGTTAAATTAGCAAGTTTATAAATAAGTAATAGACCAATTAGAGGATGATAATTTGATTTATGGAACCCATTTAACATTCCAATTGTGGACAATTTGAGGATTGAAACTACTGTTTTTCTTTTAAATAAATCTATGCATCATTATATTAAACTTTAATTAAGAACGAAATGTGAATATATTTTTTTAGTGAGAGCAACAATGAAAAAGTTGAAAAGAATGATAAAATTGATCAATGCTTCAAACCCTACTAATTAACAATATGCATGTGCAAACAATCCAAAAGGCTGAATAACTTGAATTCTTAGTGGGTCAATTGCATTTGAGGGGAACTTTAACTGAAAAGCAATGAAATTAGGCCTTCATGTTTCATAATTGAGTAGATAATTTCTAAAGCTACTAGAACGTTCAAGAAATTACATACATGGCAACTCTTCCCAAACAACTCATTGATGATTGATTACTAATTAAATTTAAAACCGTTAACAAAACTATCATATGAGTGTTAACATATTTTTTTAACCAGTCATTGGATTTATATAGAATTAATCAAATTTAAAATCATGAACCATACAACATGTAAGGAAAGTGTGTCCTTAGATTAATCATTCAGAAAGAAGACTTAATTTTAAAGAGTCAACTAATAATTAAGTTCCTAAAATTATGGACTCACTCAATTTTAGTTTGTAAATTTTCGTTAAGGTGCATGAATTAATTCCTAAATCATCAAATTCATTATACATTAGTCTTTTTAAAAAATTTTAAAATATAAAGTCATTACACATTAGCCCTTAAAAGGACTAATATGCAAAAATGTTGTTGTACAATTTATTCTTTGAATTTAAGTTATTGTACAATTTACTCCCTGAATTTACCAAATGTCAGACATTTTAGTCATTCTGTTATCTCCACACTAACTACTTACTTACATGGCTAGTTAAGTATCTACGTGGTACATTAAATGCCAACTAATCATATCACATCAGCGTTAACTCAACTTAAGAAAAAGAGTAAACATATAATTTAGTCCATGAATTTCATAGGTCTCTACAATTTAATCATTGAATTTATTAAGTCTCTACAATTTAATCTTTAAATTTATTAAGTCTCTACAATTTAATCTATGAATTTATGTCATTGCACAATTTAGTTTTCAAATTTATCAAACGTCAAACAACTTAGTTCTTACATTATTTCTATCTTAATTATTTGTCGATGTGACTCGTTAAGTGTTTATGTGGCATATTAAATGTTAACTAATCATACTATTTCAGCATTGAGTCATCTATAAACTTTCGAAATGAAGTTGTTTCCTCAACTTCATACAATGTTATTTATTTCAAGTTGTTAAACTAACTATTACATTTATTTTGTGGGCAATGGAAACTGTGAAAGCATTTAAAGAAATGTGAGATTATCATAAATTTATTTATAATTCAATGTAAAATTTCTCCATTCAATCAACTATTTTGCAATAGAGTGAAAATAATTTTCATAAGTTAAAGCACATTTTTCCCCATCTCCAAAGACAAAAAAGGATATATCTTAAGGAAAATGATATACAAGGAAAAAAGTATTTTATTAGAAGACACAATAATATTCGAACACGATTACGAGAATTAACTAATACATATCAATTAGAAATCTTTCAGCATCAAAATACCTAAATTAGAGTAAAAACCATAAGAACTAACACAACACTGAACAAAAAGGGATTGAAAACATTGAAATCATAGCTTCTTCTTACTACATAAAATGTGTGAAGTGTAAGGTTAACCCCCACCACAATTGTTAATATCATTGATTTCATAATAACTTTCCTTTTTTTAGTCATCAAAAATTTATTAAAATAATAACAAAAGCTTTCAATTCTAACAATTCCACCATAACACATAACAAGCCAAAAGTATTGCCAAAATCTCACCATGCAATGTCCTAAATTAGATTTTACTAGTAATTTATTTTTCATGGTCCACATTGTAAAAACTCAGCAAATAATCAATTATCTTTGTATTTTTAATGAACGAATGTGATAAAAAAAATATCAATAATCCTCATTTTTTTGACCTAAAGCTAGGGTATCAACTATAAAAAAGAACAAAGATTCACGGTTTCATGGTATTGAGGCTTCAGCCGTGGTCTTTTCGTGGTGTTATGTGCAACAGGAAAGGATTTCACAATTCTAGGGTGTTTCGTAGCGTTGTCAGTTGAAGCTAAAAAGTGAAATTTTCAGGAGAAAGGGGGATTTTCTAGGGGAGAAGAGGGAAAATAGAGTAGAAATTAAAATTTTTTTGAATTTTTTTTAAACTAAGTTAATGTTAATATGGCATGATTAGTTGAAATTTAATTTGCAATGTAAACACTTAACATGCTACATTTACAAGCAATTAGTGTAAAGATAGTAGAAGAACTAAATTATCTAATATTTGGTAAATTCATGACTAAATTGTACAATAACTTAAATTTAATGACTGAATTGTACGAACCTAATAAATTCAAGGACTAAATTATGTTTTTACTCTTTTTTTAAAACTGAGTCAGCTTAATGTGTCATGATTAGTTAGCATTTAACATGCCACATAAATACTTAACGAAAAAGTTAATGTGAAGATAACGAAAAAAACTAAATTATTTGACTTAGTAAATGTAGAGATTAAATTATGTAGTGTCTTGAATTTTAAAATTAAATTGTAGGAATCTTGTAAATTTAAAGACTAAATTATATATTTATTCTTAAAAAAATTATGAGCCATCCCAAATTTAAGAACAAGATCACAAAATAGGTGTAGATTTCTCTAGAACTCAATACCTTTAGGATTCAGGAATATGAAACATGCAAGGCTCTTTCTATTCTTGATACCTAAACTGACAATATTAAAATAATCTATCTACGTTGTCATATTTAAAAAATGTATGCGTGCAAGATGTTATGAGCTCGTGGTTTTATGCCATAATTGGTCAACAGGAGAAATAGAAACTGTGTTTTCAAACTACGATTGTCACTTTCGACTTTATTTGAGTCTTTAAGCGAAAAATGTCAGTCTCTAGTAGGAGAGATTATCAGCTGGGGCTCTACATTACGCAGTTATGTTCTGTAGAAAATAGAATGATTGAGAAGACAAGGAAAAAAGGTGTGAAAACATAAAAAAAATCAGAGATAGGCAGAAATTGCATAAACAATTTATTACAACAATAACTAAGTATTTTGTCGTCAAGTGAGATTAAGTACATGATCAAACATTTTTACAGTAATCTATTATAATAGATAAACAATTTATTAGATAGAGAAAATAAATTATAATAAATATTTCTAAAGCATAAAAATACACTAACCACAATTGAAATGGCATCATAAGAAGAATCTTTTGTGACATATATATATATATATATATACACACACATGCACACACTACATAAGAATCATGATTAATACATATGAAATTTCACCAAATATTGGACATAGTTGTACCAAAGCTAGACTTGAATACAAATTTGATCTTTAAAATAAATACCAGTGGAGAGAGCACCTTCGTCATAAGAGTTTAAGAGAGATTGATTTTATAGTGTTAATAACCTGTGAAAGTAATATGATTTTTTTTTTCTTTATTAAGATGGAGTTCTTAGTCAAATCTCAATAAGTAGTTAAAAACTTGTACTCATTCGTAACCCTGTTTCGAACAAAAATCCCAAATTTTGATGAAAGCATGCAATAAGCGAGCGGATGTGTTCGATAAAAAGTTATAATCAACGCTGAAAATTAGTAACACAATTTCAGAGTTGAAATTAAAGACATATTTTAGTAAAAACTAGAATGTTCAAGAATTTATAATACTTAATAAGCATCCATCAATTACAGCCTACCTTTAGTTAAAATAATTTAATTGCCACTTAAATTTTTTTGAAACAAAAAAAAACAATCTTCTATGTATTGATAGCACATCAAAATTTGGAGGGTCAGAAGTGGCTATTTATTTATCGTAATAGAAACATTAATAGTAATAAAGAAATTAATAGAAAACTAACCACATAATAGCGTATGAAAGTCGGTTCCCACGGTAGAACATTCATGTAGATATATATAACTCTTAGATTCAGTAGCTGTATTCATTTCTTACAATTTCTTCGACGACAGTAACATTATACTAATACTGACTTGATTCTCCACATTTTTGGTTATCATCAGTGGGTATTAGACGTATAAAAATATCATGACTATAGGCACCTATTCATACAATGAAGAAAAATGATATTAACTATGAAGCTAATTCTAGAGTTTCTATAAAATATGGCAAGCAAATTTCCAACAGTTACTATGTAGCCATTGTAGGCCTACTTGAAAGAAAAATGAGAAGTCATGAATCCCGGGGGCCATCAAATGACTGAGTCTTTCTCAAATTCCAGTGAAGACCCTCATGAATGCTGCGCAAGAAGTCATTAGTAGAATCAACCGAACATGCTGTAGGAACAGGCCAGGGTGCCATACTGCACACTAGTGCATCCCCAGGTGCCAACTGCTTCCTGTCCTTGCCATCAAATGATGCCCATGCTGGGCTTCTGCTATTGAAAGGTATTTGCACTCGCAAAGTGACATGCTCGGGTAGTATCAATGGCCTAAAAGATAGGGAATGTGGACAAATTGGTGTGAACAAAATACCTGGAACCTGCAAATTTGACAATTGAGTTTCACAATTACGTCACATTTTTAACAATGTTCACAGAAATTTCAAAATTAGCAAGACAACATTTATCAGCTGTATGATGCCAATATAGAAAAGGTAAAGGGTAAAATGAAATTAATAGAATAACTTCTTGTGGCCACTTTTAACCTAAACCCTAAACTAATAAACCTTTAATCATTTGTGCCAAGCTCGAATGAATCATTTGTGCAGCTTAATATTTGACAAATAAATGAGCAGAAAAAGAAAACTTTTCTTTCCATCCTAGCCAATGAATTCTTCACTAAGATTTCGCGTTGACAATGTGAATATGATGCTAGAAGTGTTAGAATAAGGTTGATGGCTAGGTTAAAATATGCCAAAGACTAGTGGGCTGAGCTTGCACATAAACTTGACCTAATTTATAATTATAAATAGAAACATACTGGGCTACGTCAAATATTCCATTTAGTCATTCTATATGGTATCAAAGCTAGGTTTGAGAGAACAGTAGCCTTCCAACAATTTATAGTTTTCAAGGTCGGAACTCCAGCCCCTCCTTTAAGCAAGCTCCAACCCACCATTTTCTCCAATATAGTTCCAGTATCTTTCTTCAGCTATTTTTTTCAGTGACTAGAAATTTTTTTGACAAATTCGTTTTGGATCAGAATCACTCAAAACTGATTCAAAACCCTTTGATTGGCCCATCCTCCAGAATGAAGATGCTAGAAAGCTTTCCACACACTCGCACGAGTGAGGTGAAGAATTTGACCAGTGCCCATGCACCAGTGCATGAAATGGCAGCAACCACATCAAGATGACCAAGACGGGCCGACCAGCACTCCTAATGTGTTTTTCAACCTCTGTTGGCATGGGTTGTGTTATTTCATGGAGTTTCAGATCTTCCCTATCGTCTTTGGTGTGAATCTTAAATAATTTAGCCAATACTGTGGGCATTTGTGATGCTCTGGTTCTAATTATGTTTGCTGTGAAGTTCTTTTATGATATTTAGATTATGTTTTCATTTCTGGTGTGAAACCTGATTGAGGTTGCTGCAACTTTGTTTTGCTTAAGTCCTACTGGAGTTATGTGTACAAAGCTTCAGCATACTAGGGTTATGTGTTAGTGAGCGCCCGATGAGCAACCCAAGTAGTGAAGACCAGCTGAGAAAGAGTCGAGAGGACTACTAAGGAGTAGTAGGTCTAAGACTTCTAGGAGCTATGTCATGAGTTAGACAATGTGACTAAAAAGGGCAACTAGGAGAAATTTGAGGGGACCGCTCATAGGAAGTAGGTTGAAGAATTTTGAGATTTGTTTGTCTACTGAGGTCATAAAGTGCTAGTTGTTGATGTTATTGAATCGGTGTAGTGCTCAGGTTCTAGATCTATTTTTTATTTCAAGTGGATTTTATTTGTAACAAGCTGAAGTTTTCAACTTGACGAGGAGTGTTAGAAGTGTCAGAATAAGGTTGATAGCCAGGTTAAAATAAGTGTGTTAATAACTACTAGGCTAGGCTTTTACATATACTTAGCCTAATTTATAGTTATAAATAGACACATAGGGGGTTAAGTTAGTTATCCCATTTAGTCATTCTACATATGACATACAATATATGGGATTGATCATGAAATTAGTGAAGCTTAAACGTACAGACACCAAAAAAAAAAATGTTCAGTCCAAATTAATCATTTGTGCAGCTTAATATTTGACAAATAAATGAACATAAAAAATGGATGGGTTTTGGTATGTTTGTGTCATGCCAAACAATGACATAATCAGAATTTAAAAGTCTAGCACACGTAAACCGAGGGTGGAAAATGGATGGGTTTTGGTGGTCGTAAAAGAATAGGTCATTAACTATTTATGACCCATTTTAATTTTTGAAGGGTCATCTCAATCCCCCACTTATGGATGTCCAACCCAAAGCACCATGCAGTCACCAATTTATGTAATATATTATAATACTGAATTAATACTCTTTAATAAAAAATAAAATAAAATAAAAGAGTTAATGCTCCTCCTCCCTCATCTCTCCCCCCATTCTCTTTTTACTGTAAAAAAAAGTTATTGTAGAATTTGAGATTAGAACTTACAATGTTTAAATACTGGTTTTAATCTCCAAAATATAAATGAACTGCAATGATTACGTTATTGCATAAGATAATTGAACTTGAGCAGACAAATTTGCTTACACAAATATGAAATGAAAAAAAAAATACTTAAGTTTTACTAAATTTATACTTGTTTTTTTTTAACAAAAAGTTCTAAAAAAATTAAAAGTTTACATGTTCTTTTTTCAAGATAATTTTTTTAAACGTTTCCTAAAAGTAAAATTTTTTTTTAAAAAAATTAAAAATAAGAACTGTCTCCTTTCTCATAGTAGGTAGATAGAAAAAGTCTTCCCCAGTCTCTATTGGGCTTTCTTTTCCAGGACGGTTATAGAAGGTGTAATGGCATGGTAGCAGAAGAGGCATCATAATGTAGCTTTCTCGGAGATGTTTCCCCTAGTTATTGGCGGTGTTTATCTTTCCCACCCATTTATAAAGGTTTGTCAATTAGAGATAAGAGAACACTGGCACAGCAGAGGAATAGCTGATGGGTCTCTTTCAAAAGTGAACAGGTTCTATTACTATTTCAAAGGACCTCACTCTTCACTCTGTTCTTCTGGTTCCCAACTTAGATTGCAATCTTCTGTCAATTAGTAAACTCACTCAAGAACTGAATTGTGTTGCTAAAATTCTTCCAAACCTTTGTGAATTTCAGGACTTGGAATGGGAAAAGACAATTGGTAGTGCTAAAATGTGCTCAGGTCTCTATATCCTCAAAATAAATGATGATCCAAGGATTAAACTCCAGCAGACAGATCGCATGATGTCAGAAAGTCAGTCTCACAGCACCTCTAATCCTGTTATTTGTTCCAATAATGATAGTGCAATTATGTTATGGCATTATAGCCTGTCACCCTAATTTTGTGTAGCTTCTTCAAAGAAGTGGGCATAGCTCCAGCGTTTAGATCTACACTACTAGGCTTACACTTCTCACTCTCCAAGCTCTAATACTATGTAAAGAATAAAAGAGAGAGAATTCTTTGAAAAGCCTTGATATATAAGGAGGCTTATGCTGCATATATTTATAATAGAGTGAACGTTATTGATATACATAAAAGTTTATCTTCTTGTTAAATTCTATCTTTATATTATAAATAAAAATAGAATTTATATTGTGAAAAAAATTTCCTATCCTTGTTGTTCAATAAAAGACCAAACGATTTTTATTGTGAAATTTGTCATTTTTCTAAACATACCCAAAATTCTTATCCTAGTCACCAATATACTCCATCTCATCCTTTCTCTATCATTCCCAGTGATGTGTGGGGACTATCGAGGGTAAAAAAATTACTAGTGCTCAATGGTTTGTATCTTTTATAGATTATCACACTCGGATTACTTGGGTTTTCCTCATGAAAGAAAAGTCAAAGGTGGGTCAAATATTTAAAAATTTCAACCACATGATCCAAACCCAATTTCAAACTAAGATTCAAATCCTAAGAACTGATAATGCAAAGGAATACTTCAATAACACCCTAGGGGACTATCTAACTAACCAAGGAATAATACACCAAGCTCTTGTGTTCATACTCTCCAACACAATGGTACTGCACAGAGAAAGAACACACACCTTGAAGCAGCTCAATCCCTAATGTTCACTTCCCATGCTCCAAAATTCTTCTGGAGAGAAGTTGTTCTTACAGTAGCTTATTTGATCAATAAAATGCCTTCAAGGGTCTTCAATCTTCAAACATCGTATCAAATACTTCTCCAATCCTTCCCTAGGACTCAAATCATTTCCTCCATTCCTTCAAAGTTTTTGGGTGTACTGCTTTTGTTCATGTACATCCACATCAATGGAAAAAACTTGATCCTAGAGCCATTAAGTGCATATTCCTTGGGTGATCTCCTAATCAAAAGGGATATAATTGCTATTTTCCTATCAGAAAAAAATATTATAACTCCTTTCATGTCACCTTTATTGAGCAAAATCCATATTACCCGAAAACTGCTATTCAGGGGAAGAAGGAATTCACACAAAAATACAAGTTTTGGGATAATCCTATACCCAATGACCACTCATCCCATGATACTCACATGGATCTGTGCCCTAACCAAGAGGAGGCTTTACCCACATTCACTTTTAATTCCAATTCTTGACTCTGGTCAGCCCCAAGACCCTTCTCCACCTTCACACAACAGGGAACTCATTACCTACTCAAGAAGGAAAAGAGCTCAAGAGGAGATAGAACACCAAGCACCTCTTGAGTAAACCAAGAGTCCCATTCGAATTCAACAAGAAGTGAAAATCCACCAGGTAACATCAATTCTGATTCTTTCAACAATGAGTTACCTAATGATGATCTTAATGGGCCTATTGCTCCAAAGAAAGGTGTTAGGTCTTGTAAACAACACCCAATTTCCAATTTTGTCTCCTATGGAGGATTGCCATCAAAATTTCAAGCATTGGTAACTAATTTAGCCAAATTCAAATTCCAAACAACATTTATGAAGCCCTAAAACAGCCAAAATGGAAGGCTGCAGTGTGGGAAGAAATTTGTGCATTAGAAAAAATGAGACATGGGAAATTACAGATCTGCCACCCAATAAAATTCCAATGGGTTGCAAGTGGATATTTAGAGTAAAATACAAAGACGATAGGAGTGTGGACAAATTCAAGGCCCACCTAGTTGCAAATGGGTTCACCCAGTTATGGAATCAACTATTAAGAAACTTTTGCTTCTGTAGCAAACTTAATCCAATTCAAATTCTCCTCTCATTGGCAGCAAACTTAGATTGACCACTCCATCATCTAGATGTCAAAAATTCCTTTCTCAATGGAGATTTAATGGAAGAAATATACATGAAAATCCCTCCCAATTTTGAGACACAAAGTACAAGCAACAAAGTATGCAAACTTAAGAGATTTAAAGTAGTCTCCTCGTGCTTGGTTTGACAAATTTACAAAGGCTGTTAGGAGGTCTAATTACTCTCAAAGTCAAGCTTATCACATTCTATTCATCAAACATTCATGTGCAAAGTAATACCGAAGAGGAGACAAGTAAAAGCAATAGAATAGAAGTTTTATTATTATTCACTGATGATTACAATGATGCACTGAAATATATAGTAATAGACCAGTGCCAAAATCTCCATAAATCAGGGATTAAAAAAGACATGAAATTTAGAAAAAAATAAAAAATAGATTACAATTATAAAGATAACATCTAAAGACAAGGATAGAATAGGATATTCTTTGAATAATATCCTATTCCTATCCTCCAAGATCTCGAAAATCTTGGTTCCAAGAAAGGAGAGAATTTCCTACACTCTCCCTCAAGCTGGATTATACATCAAACAATCCTAACTTGCAAATCATTTTGTCAAAGAGAGGTTGGTGTAGTCCCTTAATGAGAATATCCGTTGTTTATTCTGCTAAACTTACATAAGGAATACTGTTAGTGCCATTTTTCACTTTTTCCTCGATGAAATGTGGATCAACTTCCACATATTTAAGTATGATCATGATGCACTGATTGTGAACTATGCTAATGGCAGGCTTGTTGTCGTAGTATAGCTTCATAGGACCTTCTTGGTTAACTTGAAGTTCTTTAAGGAGACATTAAACCCAAATTAACTCACTAACTCCATTAGAAAGGGATCTCAGTTCTACTTCAGTACTACTCCTAGCCACTACATTCTAGTTTTTTTGCTCCTTCAGGTTACAAGGTTTCCCCAAACAAATGAACAGTTACCTGATGTTGATCTCTTATCTGATACTGATCCAGCCCAATCAATATGCTTCCACTTCTCGTGAATGTCCCTTTTTAAAGTATAGTTCTTTTCCTGGACTACCCTTAAGATATTTTAAAATACGAATAACAACCTTCATATGTTCTTCTCGTGGATCATGCATAAATTGACTTACCATGCTAACTGCATAAGCTATATTTGGCCTGGTATGTGCTAGATAGATGTGCACTATCAAGTAGACATGAATTATGGCTTGTGAAATCTTGACTTTCTAGAATATTCTGTAGTTGTTTTGCATGGTGCCTATATATTATGAGCTGCTTATTCACGATTGGAGGCCACCAATTCATTTATAGTTCCCTTCAAAGTAATAGCAGCTATATTCTCCTTGCCTATATTCGTATAGCCGGTCTCAAGCCCGGATAAAGAGGAGGGTTGTGTTAGGCGTGCGACAGCTAACGTAAAACTTTGTCGTAACATCATGAACATGGACAAATGAAGCAATAGTGTTAAAGCTAGGTCGTTGCCTGGAAGCAACGCGCTGTATGGCTCGCGTGCAGTGTCAAAAGAGCAAGGGCCGCTGCATCGGCGCCCGGATGCAGTGAAAAATAGGCAAGGGTTCCCACACTTTAATGAACGGGTGTGGGCAAAGAAGTTAGTTCATGAGGGTAGAATCCGTTTTGGAACTTGGAATGTAGGCACACTCACAAGAAAATCAATGGAAATAGTTGATACCATGATTAGGAGAAGGATCAATATCATGTGTCTGCAAGAAACTAAATGGGTAGGAGAAAAGGCAAAAGAATTAGACTCTTCAGGTTTTAAGCTTTGGTACACCGGCAAGACGAGAACTAGTAATGGTGTAGGTATAATAGTTGATAAGGAGTGAAGAAACAATGTCGTAGATGTGAAAAGATTAAGAGATAGGATTATAGCTTTAAAGATTGTGGTTGAGCGAGACACTTTTAATGTGTTTAGTGTATATGCACCCCAAGTTGGATTAGAGGAGCATCATAAGAGAACTTTTTGGGAGGATCTAGAAAGTTTGATTCAAGAAATACCTTTAGGAGAGAAGATTTTCCTAGGAGGGGATTTGAATGGTCATGTAGGGAGGGAATCGAAAGGATACGAGAGTATACATGGAGGTTTTGGATTAGGAGAGGCGAACGAAGAGGGTAAAACTATCTTGAATTTTTCCTTAACCTATAATTTTACCATAGCAAATACTTGCTTTAGAAAGCGGATTGAACATATTATCACATACAAGAGTGGAGGAGCAAGTACTCAAATAGATTTTTTCTTGATAAAGAAATCAGATAGAAAGTTCTGCACAAATTGTAAAGTCATACCCGGTGAGAGCTTGGCTACCCAACACAGAGTTTTAGTTTTGAACGTACGAGTTATGAGAAGAGTAGAAAAAAAGAGTAAGAAAACAATTCCTAGAATTAGGTGGTGGTCTTTGAAGAATGAGCAACAAATGAATTTTCAAAGAAGAGTAGAGGAAGAAAGGCTTTGGGAGGTCCAAGGAAATGCTAATGATATGTGGGACGAGATGGCCAAAGGGATTAGGAATATAGCAAGAGAGACACTTGGAGAATCAAGAGGCGTTGCACCTAAGAGTAAAGAATTTTGGTGGTGGGATGCGGAGGTGCAAGATAGGATTAAGTTTAAAAGAGAGTGTTATAAGGAGTGGCACTTATGTAAAGATAAGGCAATTTGGGATAAATATAAAGCGGCTAAGAAAGACGCTAAGAAGGCTGTGAGTGAAGCAAGAACTAGAGCTTTTGAGGGATTATATCAATCTTTAGGAACTAAGGAGAGAGAAAGAAAAATTTACAAGCTTGCGAAGGGTAGGGAAAGAAAGACAAGGGACCTAGATCAAGTGAAATGTATTAAAGATGAAGAGGGTAATGTTTTGGTAAGGGAGCATGATATCCAAGCACGATGGAGGAGTTACTTTCAAGGACTTTTTAACGAAGGGCATGAGTTGACCTACAACTCTGACAGACTTAATACTGCAGAAGAAGACCGTAATTATACTTTTTATCGTAGAATCCAAGAGTTTGAAGTAGAGAAAGCTCTGAAGAGAATGGAAAATGGCAAAGCAGTAGGACCTGATAATATACCTATTGAGGTGTGGAAAAGTTTAGGAAGAAAGGGTATAAGTTGGTTCACTAAGTTGTTTAATGTGATAATGAAATCTAAGAAAATGCCGGATGAATGGAGGAGAAGTACTTTAATTCCTATATATAAAAATAAAGGAGACATACAGAATTGTTCCAACTATCGGGGGATTAAACTCATGAGTCACACTATGAAGTTATGGGAGAAGATCATTGAGCAAAGATTAAGACAAGAGACTCAAATTACAGAGAATCAGTTTGGATTTATGCCAGGAAGGTCAACTATGGAAGCAATTTATTTACTACGGAGATTGATGGAAATGTATCAAAGCAGACGGAAAGATTTGCACATGGTTTTTATTGATCTGGAAAAGACATATGACAGAGTGTTAAGAGAGATCCTATGGAAGGCTTTAGAAAAGAAAGGAGTACGTATTGCGTACATTCGAGCAATCAAAGACATGTACGACAAGATAACGACTTGCGTGAGAACACAAAATGGGGATACAAAGGATTTTCCCACAACTATTGGACTACATCAAGGGTCTTCTCTGAGTCCGTATCTTTTTAACTTGATTTTGGACGCAGTTACTGAACATATACAAGAATTGGGGCCTCAATGCATGATTTTTGCAGATGATATAGTCTTATTTGGTGAATCGAAAGAGGAAATAAATATAAAGTTAGAGTCATGGAGACTAGTTTTAGAAACACACGGTTTCCGGATAAGTAGAAATAAAACAGAATATATGGAATGTAGTTTTAGTAAGAGACGAACAAATACGAATGTCGACGTGAAACTTGGAGACTATATATTAAAACAAGTTACAAGTTTTAAATATCTTGGGTCCATTATTCAAAATGACGGTGAAGTAAAGGAGGACGTAAACCACAGGATTCAAGCTAAATGGATGAAATGGAGGAAAGTTTCGAGTATCATTTGTGATAAAAAAAGTGCCGCTCAAAGTTAAAGGAAAATTCTACCGTACGGCTATAAGACCTGCTATATTGTATGGTACGGAATGTTGGGCGGTTAAAAGACAACATGAAGATAAACTCAACGTTGCAGAGATGAGAATGTTGCGATGGATGTGTGGACACACCAGAAGAGATATGATTAGAAATGAGTGCATTAGAGAGAAAGTTGGGATAGCACCTATTGTGGAGAAGATGGTTGAATCTCGCTTAAGGTGGTTTGGCCATGTGTGAAAAAGACCTGCAGAAGCCCTAGTGAGAAGAGTTGATCGGATGGAGAATAGTTCAATAATTAGAGGTAGAGGGAGGTCAAAGAAAACAATAAGTGAAACTATTAAAAATGATTTAATAGTTAATAACTTATCTATTGATCTCATCCATGATAGGCCACTATGGCGCCGTTTGATCCGTGTAGCCGACCCCACTTAGTGGGAAAAGGCTTAGTTGTTGTTGTTGTTGTTGTTGATGTGCTAGATAGATAAGTTTTCCAACTACTCTTTGGAACCTTCCTTTATCCACTAGTGTGCTAGACTCATGTCCCCCAAATTTAATGTTGGGATCAATAGGAGTGTCCTTTGGTCTACACCCAAGGAGCTCAGCTCTTTCAAAAGATCCAAGGTATATTTTCTCTAAGAGATAAAAATTTCATATCTATTTCTTGCTATTTCTATCCCCAAAAAATACCGTAGCATCCTTAAGTACTTGATTTCAAATTCACTAGCAAATCTTCTCTTTAAGGAGTTTATTTCTAAATCATTATCTCCAATCACTGTAATGTCATCTACATAGACAATGAGTATAGTGGAATTTTCTCCTTCATGCTGGTAAAATAAAATATGATCAGTATAAGCCTGCTACTTGTGTAAAGGATTGCCTTAGGGAACCTCCCGAACCATACTCTGAGAGATTGTTTAAACCCATATAGAGATTTTTGTAGTTTACACACTTGCCCAGCTGCACTTTTAAACCCAGGAGCAACCTCCATGTAAACCTCCTCAATTAAATCTCCATTCAAAAAAACATTTTTTATGTCTAGTTAATGAAGGGGACAATCTAAATTAGCAGTAATAGAGAGAATGACTCAAATAGTATTTAACTTTGCAACTAGAGCAAAGGTTTCTTTGTAATCTATATCATATATTTGAGTAAACTCCTTTGCAATCAATCGTCCTTTATGTCTTTCAATAGTTTCATTTGATTTGTATTTGATTGTGAAAACCCATTCTCTGCCAACTAGAATGCAACCTCTAGGTTTCTTCACCAGCTCCCATGTCTCATTTTTTTACTAGGGCTTCCATTTCTTCCTCCACAGCTTTATTTCATTCTGACCTTTTTAGAGCTTCTTCAATATTTTGGGAATTTCTATTTCCTCCATATTCGAGACAAGAGCCTTCATAGAGTTTGACAAATGTTTATACCAAACAAAGTGAGCAATAGAATGTATAATACATGACCTGACACCTTTCCTCAAGGCAATGGGTAAATCATTAGAATTATTTGTAAGTGTCAAATCATAAGTATTACCTGAGTCCGGGTCTACTTTATGGCAACTTTCTAGATTTGGGAAAGCTATATTATTTTGTTGTTTTCTCCTGTGAGTGTAGACTGGAATCTCAAGCTCAGTTTAGTTTTCTTTCTCCTGGACATTAAGATCCAAGGCAGCATTATCGTCATTCTGCTCTTCTCCAAGTTCCCTGCTACAGGTTTTATTTTCACTCTATTTCAAGTCAGGCAGAGGTGTTTCGGGTATTTTAGGCTCATTGTTTTTAGATAGACTAATGTACTGGTGGTTGTCATTGGAAAGAAGGAAAAAAATTACTTTCATCGTCCTTCTCCCCCTGAAGGAAATTTAAAAAAAAAAATAAGGAGTGCTTTCAAAGAAGGTAATGTCATGGTTATGGATAATGGATGTACATCCAAACACCTTTAGGGGCAGCTTATTGATAGTTCTTGTTTTGGAAAAATATTTGGGGAAGATATTTAAAGGTTTTTGAAAGTTGAGGACTTGTGATGGCATTTGGTTAATTAGGTAGCATACAATGAACACATCTCCCAGAAATACTTTGGGGTATTGGCAGTAAACATGATGGATCTTGCAACTTCTAAGAGGTGTTTTTTTTTTCAATGCCACTTTTTTGGAGAGTATTAGAATGGGAACTTTGTGAATAATCCCATTTTGCTAGACATAGGTGCCTAAGATCTGGTTAATATATTCCCTACTATTATCAATGTAGAGGATTTGAATATTAGTGTCATACTAATTTTTGACTATAGTGTGAAAATTGATGAAAGTGTTGGCAACCTCTTACTTGTCTTTTAGTAAGTATATCCAACATATACGGGTACGATCATCTATAAAATTTATGAACCATCATTTTGAGTAGATGTTACGTGCCTATGAATGTCCCCAAATGTTGCTATGGATCATGGAAAAAGGTCTAATTGATTTGTAGGGTTTAGGTTTAAACACATTTTTTGTGTTTTGAGTGTTGGCAAACTTCACATTGAAAGTTATCATTATTTTAAAATAAAGATGGAAAAAATGTATTAAATAACCTAAAGTGTCATAACATGACTTCTTGTTATCTCGAGGAAAATTCCCAGCCAACCGTATAAGCTTGCTTTGTCTCTTCATTACCTCCATTAAAGTAATATAGTCCTTCTTTTTCCTTTTTATTGCCAATCCTCTTCCCCAAACCCTGGTCCTGAAATTTACATTGTTCTTGCGAGAATATTACCCTACAATTACTATCTTTTGACAGTTTACTTACTAACAAGAGATTACATGATAGATTTGGAACATACAAAACAAATTTGAGGAAAAGTGTTGGGTTTATTTTTATTGTCCCAACACCAGCAATATTAAATAAAGACCCATTAGCAATTCTCACTTTAACTTGACTATAATTAGGATGATATGTGGAAAATAATTGCATACACCCTGTCATGTGGTCAGAGGCTCCAAAATTTATAATCCAAGATCTTTTCTCATCTCTAGTGCACTTTAAGGAAAAGTAAAATTTACCTTGTTGGGTTATCCATGAGGTTGCCGCAAGTTTTTCAATGCTAAGTAATTTGAAGAGTCGCTCAAATTGTTCCTTGTTGAGATTAAGGTTACCTAAGGGTTCTCCTCCTTTCTGGTCTGAGGATTCTATATTAGATTGATAGGCACGATTTTCTCTAAGTAAGTGCCCAGTTTGTTTCGGCTATTCTCTGTTGATTGGCTTTCCATATAGCTTCTAGCAAGTGTCTCTTGTATGATTGGTTTTTTTACAATGATCACACTATAGATTCCCCTTCTAAGACATCTTTGCTCATTTAGGAGTTCTGATTTCCTGTTTTGCTCATAGTTTTTTGAGGTCACTAGTATCGAGGCTTCTGATTGAGCATACCCTTTAGATTCTCCTAGCATGATCTTCCTCCTACTTTCCTCTCTTTGAACTTCAAAGAATACTTCTTCGACCTAGGTAGAGGTTTTATCCCATGTAACCTTCCACGGACTTCATCGAGTTCTTGGTTTAGACCAACAAGGAAGTCATAAATTCTGGTTTTTTCTACCAATTTTAAACATTTCTCCTGACACTTATCACACCAGTCAATAGGTTCAAATATATTTAGTTCCTGCCAGATTTTTGCAAGAGATGTATAATATTCTATGATACTCATATTCCCTTGTTTAAGACCCCTAACTTTATCTCTTAATTTACATAATTGGGCAGAGTTACTTAGATCAAAATAAGTAATTTTTACCTTATCCCAAATATCCTTTGCGGAGGGGTAGAAGAGATATAGGGACCCGACATGCTCCTAGAGTTTATAAGTTAGGACATTATTAAGGCATTCTGAATATCCCAACTTGCATACATTGGATTGGTTTGTTTTGGTTTTGCTATTATGCCATCAAGGAACCCAATTTTCCCTCTCCCTCTTATCACCATTAGGACAGCTCATGGCCATTGGAGAAAGTTTCGTCCATTTAGTTTGTAGGACGTGATTTGAAGGGGAGATTGGTCAAATGAGGCTATAGCATGTAATGCGGTATTGGGGTTAATTGTAAGGTTTGGAGCAGGACTTTGTTGTGCTCCACCTAACCATCCTTGCTTAACCCGGTAAGAGCCTACTTAAAGATGGCAATAATTCCTCCTCTTAACAGTATCCCAACTCTGATACCATGTGCAAAGTAATATCGGAGAGGAGACAAGTAAATGCAGTAGAATAGAAGTCTTATTATTCACTGATGATTACAATGATGCATCAAAATATATACTAATAGACCAATGCCAAAATCCTGATAAATCAGGGATTAAGAAGGACATGAAATCTGCAAAAAACAAAAAACAAATTACAGTTATAAAGATAACACCTAAAGAAAAGGATAGAATAGGATATTCTTTAAATAATATCCTAATCATACCTCCAGGATCTCAGAAATCTTGGTTTTTAGAAAGGAGAGAATTTCCAACAATTCACATAAAGGAAAACTTTATATCCTTATTGTGTATGCAGATAATATCATTTTGATAGAAAATAACATTAATAAGAAGAAAAAACTTAAACAAATGCTTCCCAAAGAATTTGAAATTAAAGACCTTCGATATCTCAAATACTTTTTAGGAATGGAAGCGGCTCAATCAAGAAATAGGATTTCAGTTTCTCAATGAAAATATGTTAGTGATCTTCTGAAAGAAACAATAATGCTTGGTTGCAAACCTTTGAGCACCCCAATGGATTCAACCACTAAACTGGAAACTAAAGAAAATAGTGTTCTATAGACAAGGGAAGATATGAAAGGCTGGTTGAAAAAATGATATATTTATCACACGCTAGACCATATATTATAAAATCCTAAGACATTTAAAGATGACACTAAGAAAAGGCCTGTACATTGAAGTTTTTTTTTATGCTGACTGAGCTAGTTCAATAGAAGATCGAAGGTCAACTTTAGGTTATTGTACCTATGGGGAAATTTAGTTTCTTGGCAAAGTAAAAAGCAACCGGTGGTATCAAGGAGCAGTGCAAAAGCTGAACTTAGAGCCATGGTCTATGGCATTTGTGAAGGGATATAGCTTGAAAGAATAGAGTTAAAGGTAAAAATTGAGGAACCTATGAAGATGTATTGTGACAACCAACCTACCATCAACATTGCAAGAAATCCTATGCATCGTGACACAGAAAAACATGTGGCGATTGATCGTCACTTCATAAAGGAGGCATTAGAGGAAGGAAGAATGGAACTACTCCACACACCAACTTCTCTTCAAATTGTCCCAGGACATAATTTTGAAAATCTCAATTCCAAGCTAGGCTTAATCAGTATCTGCAGCCTAGCTTGATGGGAATGTTATTATCAGGAAATCAGAGGAATCAGGATTAATTTAATCCTGTAAATCTGTTGTACTTATTAGGAGATTGTGTAGGATTTCATTTATTAAGGTTGACTAATTTAATGATTTGATTGAGAGATTTTCTCCTCCAAATCAGGAAATCAAATCAGCCTTCTCTAGGATTTTATTTCCAGTATTTCAGTTTTTTATAGGGGTTTAAATATCTCAGTTGTACACACTGAAATTAACAGAGTCTCATCTTTTTCACCTCTGTTTTCTCTTTAATAGGCAATAACTTCCTGCATTTGTCAGAAATTAATAGATACTATAGAATTGAGTGATTGAGATCCGCAGTATAAAAATAGATTTCAATCTAACTCCACAATTGAGGCATATGTATAAGATACTGTCCAACAAAATACCTGAGGATGGACCATTGATCCTCCAGCTGCCAAAGAATATGCAGTGCTGCCAGATGTTGTAGATAAGATTAATCCATCCCCTTGCACACATGTTACAAAAGAGTTGTCACAGTAACACTCCAAATTTGTCAGGAAGGATGATATTCCACGATCAATAGTAACCTCATTTAGACTAAGTATTGATTCTTCAGTTTCATATTCATTTTTAGCCTCATCTCTTATCACACGACATAGTAAACGATGCCTTAATGTGATACTAATAGGGCCTTTCAAAATTGATTCAAGGCATTCTCTGTAATGTTCACTATCTGAAGGATGTTAAGTTCAGCTTTCAATCAGACAAGGAAACAAATGCTATTAAAAATAATATACATGTAGATAAAGATAGAGGATACGGAAAGGGGTCATAAAGCCAAGAGACCCTAAAGAAAATGGGACAATGGGAGGAACTGGTCCTTTGAACATAGATGCTGCCTGCATGTTTGGTACATGATTAACCACTAATGATGTCTCATGGCAAAATAATTTTCAATATACATAAGAATAACCAATGTAAAATAGATGCTGTCCAAATGCAAAATGAAGACCTAATAATTAAATCCACCGACACAAATTGATGCATGGCCAGAGATATATAGGCCAAGAGATGGCCCATCCTTAGTCCAACAATCATCATATTCTTAGATGGTCAGTTCCAACAACCATGAGGACAAACCAAAATTGAGCACATATTTTAGGTGGTATAAGTATCCCCATACTCTTTGAATATAAGACTAATCTCACTCAGAGTACTAAAGTTTCCCTCTTCATAAGTGTTTTTCTGCAGGCTTGAACCTCTGACATTGCAAAGGCCCCTCAACTGCTAAACTCAAATTTGCTTATCATTTGAACCACAAGCTTATAGGTAAGATTGAGCACATTGAAATGCATGCAATATAGTTCAAAAAGACAATCTTAGTTTAAAGTTAAGGTTTTACACTGACTTCCTTTGACAAGATATTCCCCAACACAAAGATGTGATTGTATAGAGTCCTTCACACAAGATGTATTACCAAGCAATATTTAATGCTAATAATATAACAGATCAATAATTAAAAACATGTTCTTCAGGAACAAGTCTCAAAAAAATAAATGGAAATCTGAAAGAGTCCATGCCTGTAGTATGTCGTCACAATAGTTGTTAGATAAAATTTACACAAATGCTTTTCTGGTCTCCAACCAAAGTTTAGGTAAATCGATTGACAAGAATTACAGAAACATTTGGATCAAAAGCTTAGTTGTTTATCCACAAAGAACAAAACAGAGGAAATTTTTTGTATGGTTCTATGCTAAAAGTTTCATATCAACTAACAATGATTGCACATACCCATAGGACAGTTCCATCTCCACCAAGAGTTATGACAAGGTCAACTTTTGAGTGCAGTAACAGAATTTCCTTCTCTACAAGCAATGAAATGATGCATGTTATCAAATAGTAACAACAACAAACCAAACTCTTTCCCACTAAGTGGGGTCAAATACGTAGATCAAACGATGTCAAAGAAACCTACTGTAAATAAGGTCAATAGAAAAATAATAGAAGTAATCCTCAACAAAAGTTCACAAAACTATGCAAAGCATTTATGATATTACATCCCTCACATTAATCGCCTGAAGTGAAAGCCATTATAGTCAAACAAGAATGTTTTGATACAATAAATAGCACAGAAATTTTATCTAAAATTCAAATAATTTGACTTGAGATGACTTATTTCGATGAGTCAGTCCTTCTCTAAATTCTAATAAGCCGAATCCTCAGAGTCATCAACAACAACAACAATTAAGCCTTTTCCCACTAGGTGGGGTCGGTTACATGGATCAAACGGCGCCATAGTGGCTTATCATGGATGAGATCAATAGATAAGTTATTAACTATTAAATCATTTTTAATAGTTTCACTTATTGTTTTCTTTGGTCTCCCTCTACCTCTAATTATTAGACTATTCTCCATCCGATCAACTCTTCTCACTAGGACTTCTGCAGGTCTTCTCCACACATGGCCAAACCACCTTAAGCGAGTTTCAACCATCTTCTCCACAATAGGTGCTATCCCAACTTTCTCTCTAATGCACTAATTTCTAATCATATCTCTTCTGGTATGTCCACACATCCAACGCAACATTCTCATATCTGCAACGTTGAGTTTATCTTCATGTTGTCTTTTAACCGCCCAACATTCCGTACCATATAATATAGCCGGTCTTATAGCCGTACGGTAGAATTTTCCTTTAACTTCGAGCGACACTTTTTTATCACAAATGACACTCGAAACTTTCCTCCATTTCATCCATCCAGCTTGAATCCTGTGGTTTACGTCCTCCTTTACTTCACCGTTATTTTGTATAATAGACTCAAGATATTTAAAACTCGTAACTTGTTTTAATATATAGTCTCCAAGTTTCACGTCTACATTCGTATTTGTTCGTCTCTTACTAAAAATACATTCCATATATTCTGTTTTATTTCTACTTATCCGGAAACCGTGTGTTTCTAAAACTTGTCTCCATGACTCTAACTTCATATTTATTTCCTCTTTCGATTCACCAATTAAGACTATATCATCTGCAAAAATCATGCATTGAGGCCCCAACTTTTGTATATGTTCAGTAATTGCGTCCAAAATCAAGTTAAAAAGATACGGACTCAGAGAAGACCCTTGATGTAGTCCAATAGTTGTGGGAAAATCCTTTGTATCCCCATTTTGTGTTCTTACGCAAGTCGTTATCCCGTCATACATGTCTTTGATTGCTCGAATGTACGCAATACGTACTCCTTTCTTTTTTAAGGCCTTCGATAGGATCTCTCTTAACACTCTGTCATATGCCTTTTCCAGATCAATAAAAACCATGTGCAAATCTTTCCGTCTGCTTTGATACCTTTCCATCAATCTCCGTAGTAAATAAATTGCTTCCATAGTTGACCTTCCTGACATAAATCCAAACTGATTCTCTGTAACTTGAGCCTCTTGTCTTAATCTTTGCTCAATGATTTTCTCCCATAACTTCATAGTGTGGCTCATGAGTTTAATCCCCCGATAGTTGGAACAATTCTGTATGTCTCCTTTATTTTTATATATAGGAATTAAAGTACTTCTCCTCCATTCATCCGGCATTTTCTTAGATTTCATTATCACATTAAACAACTTAGTGAGCCAACTTATACCCTTCCTTCCTAAACTTTTCCATACCTCAATAGGTATATTATCAGGTCCTACTGCTTTGCCATTTTCTATTCTCTTCAGAGCTTTCTCTACTTCAAACTCTTGGATTCTACGATAAAAAGTATAATTACGGTCTTCTTCTGCAGTAATAAGTCTGTCAGAGTTGTAGGTCAACTCATACCCTTCGTTAAAAAGTCCTTGAAAATAACTCCTCCATCGTGCTTGGATATTATACTCCCTTACTAAAACATTACCCTTTTCATCTTTAATACATTTCACTTGATCTAAGTCCCTCGTCTTTCTTTCCCTACCCTTCGCAAACTTGTAAATTTTTCTTTCTCCCTCCTTAGTTCCTAAAGATTGATATAATCCCTTAAAAACTCTAGTTCTTGCTTCACTCACAGCCTTCTTAGCGTCTTTCTTAGCCGCTTTATATTTGTTCCAAATTGCCTTATCTTTACATAAGTGCCACTCCTTATAACACTCTCTTTTAAACTTAATCCTATCTTGCACCTCCGCATCCCACCACCAAGATTCTTTACCCTTAGATCCAACACCTCTTGATTCTCCAAGTGCCTCTCTTGCTATATTCCTAATCCCTCTGGCCATCTCGTCTCACATATCATTAGAACCAATTGAAGGCATAAAATACACAATTTAGCAATAGTTTGACTTTTCAAGCAAAGAATAACATGGAAATGTTTTTAAAAATAATCACACTGCTTGGGCACTAGTTAACAGAGAATTTCAATCCTAGATAATGGAAGACCCCCAAAAGGTAATAAAAGAGAAAGGATTTGATTGGAAAGCAATGAGGAACAGTCTGAGTACATTGGCGTCTCCGTGACTTCACTCTGCATAGCCGATATTAACTTCCATACCCAAGGCATCAATGGGTTACAATAATAACTACAGCTAAATTGAATAATGTTCAAAAAAAAACTTTTGATGTTTTTTGTAATATTCCGAAGAAGTTTCACCAAAATTCTTGATTTTTGGATTTTGACACTCTCACTTTCATATCAGACTTCAGGGTTATGCTTTGGTTTTTCTGCTTCAAGCATCCATTTTTTTCTTCAACAGATTTTTCTTTTAGAAATAAAAGAGATTAAGAGAGAAAAAAGGGGACAACATATCAGTAGAGAACAAGATATCCTATTGCAAGGGGAGAAAAACACAGAACCAAAAGTATGAAAGGAAAACCAAAGAATTCATCACTGTAATCATGCTCTCTAGTCCATTTTACATCTGACAAGCACAAGCCCATAGAAGTATGAAAGGAAAACCAAAGAATCCATCAGTGTCCCTTAAGGATTTTTGAAGGGACTGAAAAGCTCTTTTGAGCTAATGTTTTTCTTCGGCTTTTGGTTCTTGTTATAGGAAGATTCCTTATCCTCCACTGTTGTACTTCTTTTCTTTCCGTCAATAATTTTTCCTCCTGAGGAAAGGATAATATAAAAAATAAACTTTATCTCACCCCCCTTGGTTATTTCTTTACACCTAAACAAACAATTTTAAAGGATGTTCAATATTATACCTTATTCGACACCCAAAGATTCCAATCAAGAAAATTAAATACCTTCCCTCTCCTTTAACATCTCTTCCCTTCTCGTATAATCTCCAAAACACACTGTAAGGCAGTTTCGACCCTTCATATAGTTTAAGTGTTCACAAATTTAAACACCATGACGAATTTTGCAAGGCTTCATGTACATTATTAAAAAATAAATAAATAAACCGAGAAAAAAAACGTAAAAATTCAACATGATAAATGTTTTGTCCTACGTGATTCTAATTCCAGTCCCTTTTCTTTCCTTTCTCCTTAACCTTTTGCCTTAGAACTTCAAAGGATAAAAACAAATCTAGACACAATTGAAATCTCAGATGCAATGGATTCACCAATGTTTTTCTTTTTCTTTTTCTTTTTTTGTGAGAAAAAAAGAATGGATTCACAAATGTTGCATCAGGAAAGAGCCCTAGCCACATTTCCAAAGAGAACATCAAAGCAAAAGTTGTGAATTTTTTTGTCAAGTGTATCGAGTGATCCTTTTATATCATCAAATATTGCATTGCTTACCATCTTTCCAAGTTTCTACAAAGTTAAAATATGATGACTCTGTCAGAAGCTCCCCTCTGACACGTGGTTCAACATAGACGTCAAGTTCCTTTTGCTCCCTCAACCATCTGGGAAAAAAACCAAAGATAAGGCGAGTAACACCATTTGAACAAGGTTTGGCAGACACATAAAAGGTACAATTAAAAAGAAGAATACGAAGTTTAATAACCCATTATAGATTTATACCATTAAGAAACATAGATAGAGGGATACAAAGACAAAGCAGCAGCATAAATATTACTAAGTGCAGTTAAATTTAGAAGTTTAATAATTACGAAGGAAATAATTTATTTAAGTAAATGGAAACATTTCACTGAGAGGCTAAATAAAATTCAGGTCATCCACGGTCCTACTCTTCAAGATCCTTGTTCTTGGTCTACAAAAGGATAACATGGAAGTCAATTATAAGTGCATCTATGCTAAAAAGTTGTAAGCCCAGAGTACCAGAGATCACTAAATAAACAAAGAATCAATTGTTTTTCAAGTCCACCATCAATTTTTCAATGAACAGCTGACTCAACCAGGCCAAAGTATTATAATTTATAAAAGTTTAAAAAATGATCAAACAGAAGAATGCTCCAGTTTTCTTGATAAGCAGAGAGCTCTCAGCCTTTCAAGTAACAATTTAAAAGAAAGAGACCAGCTGCAGTTGCTGAAGAATAACCTGTGAGCTCTCTGATCTAAATGCTATTTCATGATTAAAAAATACATATTTCTTGAAAAGAGATATTAATAAATTTAGGGAAGTCTGATAGGTTAAGAAAATAGTTACTTGTAATGCTAATGCACTCAAAGTAGAAGGTATAAGTGTCTTTATTTAGTTATAATATTAGTATAAACAGAGGTTGAAGGGTCAGAATTATAGACAGACAATGTAATTGAGTCTTTCAACAATATATTTGTTTGGTGCCCTTTCCTTTTCTCCTTCCCTTCTACTCTCCCTGTTTTCTCATTATGGTATCAAAGCCTGGGTATCACCCACCTTGAATCCCAACCCTAACTTCCACACAAAAATAAATAATAAAATAAGTAAAGCAAAACCAAAAAAAAAATCCAGATATTTAAGTTATGCTGAGGTTTCCCATTCATGGGATCTTAATTTGCCAAGGTAATGATTTCTGTTATGGAGTTATTGATTTTGAGTTGTACTGTGGGGATTATGGTAGTTTGATTTTAATGTTGGTTTGTTAATTTTGCTGTCAAGGAAGTTGCAGTCAAAGTTCTTGGTATGATCTGGGGAGTTGTAAGGAGTAAAGAATCCAACTTGTGTATTGAAGATTTTGGCAATAGTAAGAAAGTACTGTTATTGGGTGCCCTGGCAAGCAGCCTAAATAGTGGAGATTAGCTGGAAGGTTGAGGGGACTACTCAAGAAAAGTAGGTCAAAGACAGAAGAGTTGCTATTGCGTTTGATGATGTGGCCAAGAAGAGTAACCAGGAGAATGTCAACGGGCCACTCATGGGAAGCAAGTCGAACAATTCTAGGAGCTTGCTTTTAGGCAAGGACATCATCAAAGAAAATGCTAGTCGCCTAAGCTTTAAGTCAATGCTTGAGTTATTTTATTTGAGTTGGCTATTGTTCTTCACTTTCAGTTGGGTTAACAAGCTACAAGCATCGTAAGCTTCAGCTCAAGGGAGAGTTAAGAGATATTAAAATTTTAGGAAAGCCTTGTAAGTTAAGAAAATAGTTACTTGTAGTGAACCCAATGTAAAAGGTGTAAGCATCATTATTTAGTTATAATATTAGTATAAACCGAGGTTGAGGGATCAATGTTATCTACACCATAATTGAGTCTTCCACTAATATAATTTATTTGGTTTCCTTTCCTTGTCTCCCTCTCTTTTCCTCTCCCTATGTTCTCAACAATTCTGTTGAGAGTTTCACAACTCGAACAGAGGATTGAAATACAAGACTACAAGTAAAAGGAGAGTCGACCTTGGAACAGCTAAAACTCCAAACAAAAAGAAAAAACGAAAGAGAAGATACATAGGGGATTCACACCTAACAATTTCTGCACATAGAATTCGAACTGAAACTGAATTTGGTTTGGTTAATATGAACACTGTCTTTGGGCATGATTCCCACTTCAAAGAAATCTGAAATGAATATGACTTCTCAATTAGACAACATACAACTATGCAAACTTACTATTGATATGAGGAAGAACTTATAGAGATACATAGAAGTAATACCTGCTTACTGCTGCGTTCAGCAGTTGTTATATTTCCTCTTTCAAAAGAGACAATGTCATGTTTGTGCTGATCACTTTGCTCGCCTTTGCAGTACCATAAAAGTTTAAATGAAGCCTGTCCCAGAAAAAAGGGGAAAAAAGTTATAGTTACAATTTAATGAGTGAGTTTTTATATACTAAAAGACACAAGCATATAACTAGTTACTATAATGAATTAGTTAATTAGCACATATTCCCCATAACACAAGGTCATAGTACATGCACATAGTCATAAGGAAAGAGCTACAATTACTGTTAGAATTAATGTAAATAGATTTAAACATAATATACAAGATTTTGGATGCAGTTATTGAACATATACAAGATTTGGAACCTCAATGTATTATTTTTATAAATGATATAGTCTTAGTTAGTAAATCAAAAGAAAAAATAAATATGAAGTTAGAGTAATAGAGATAAGTTTTGAAAACACTTGATTTTCGTATAAGTAGAAATAAAACAGAATATATTTTTAATAAAAGGCAAACAAATACGAATTTAAAAATAAAACTTAAAAACCATCTATTAAAACAAGTCACAAGTTTTAAATATTTTAAATTCATTATACAAAATAATGACAAAGTAAAAGAGAATGTAAATCATAAGATTCAAGCGAGATAAATGAAATAGAGGAAAATTTCGAGTGTTATTTGTAATAGAAAAATGCCGCTCAAAATTAAAGAAAAATTCTACCGTACAACTATAAGACCTACTATATTATATGGTTCTGAATATTGGGTAGTTAAAAGACAACATAAAAATAAATTCAATGTTATAGAGATAAAAATGGTGCGCTGGATATGTGAATACACTAAAAGAAATATAATTAAAAATGAGTGCATTAAAAAAAAGTTTGGATAGCACCTATTGTGAAGAAAATGGTAGAATTTAACTTAAGGTGCTTTGGTCATGTGTGGAAAAAACCTGTAGAAGTTCTACTGAGAATAGTAGATCAAATAAAATGCAATTCGATAGTTCGTGTTACAAGATTGTTTTTGGTTGCTGCTTCAGCCACTTTTGCTCTCTATTCGTGTGACAAGTTATCTTTTGGACTATTTTCTTCATCCCAACATGACGGCTGCTCTCTCTGTGGAGTCCATAGCTCCAAAATCGGGTATTCTCTCTCCTGTTATATTTGGGTCTCCTATTATAACTATAGAAAAATTAAATGGCTCGAATTATTTTTCTAGAGCTACTTTTGTTGAACTATGGTTTTTTGATCAAGGTCACGAAGATCATCTAACAAAGAAATTGAATGATATTCTCAAAATTGATCGACCTACCTGAAAAAAATTGGACCATCAGTTATGTGGTCTTTTATGGCATTCTGTTGACTCTAAGCTGTTGCCTCTTCTTTATACTTATAAAACTTGTCATACTTTTTGGAAAAAGGTTAAGTCTCTATACTAATGATATTCATTGCTATCCTTCGGTAGTAAAAAAGACGATGAACTTGAAATAGCTTGATTCAGATATGAACACTTATTTAAGCATGGTTCAGTCTGTGAAGGAGGAGTTTAATGAATTGTTGCTTATTTTTGCTATTGTTGATGAGCAAGAAAAGGGATAAATTCTTCATGGTTCTCACTTTGGTTGGATTAAAACAAGAGCTTGAACCAGTTCGTGAACAAATTCTCTCTAGTCCCGACATACCATCTTTAGATAATGTATTTGCTCGCTTACTGTATATCTCAGGACAAACTCCTCCGAAGACAAAAGGTATTCTTTCTTATTCCTTAGTACTGGCTTCTCATGTTCCTAATCACAGCAGAATAGGTAATGTTGGTCGGGGTGGCAAACATAATCGAGGGCAATGTCCTCAGTCCACCTACTGTCATAAATTTGGTTATACTCGATATAAGTGTTATTATCTGCACAGTTGTACACCAAAAGCCGCTCATATTGTTCAAACATACCACTCTAAGGCTATCCCACCATCCACAATAGTCTCTTTGTCAGGAGCAAATTATCACGATTTTTTACACTATCAAGCCACTAAAAATGCTGCTGGTGCCATAACTTTCGTTGCCCATACTGGTAATCCCATTGCATGCCTTACACAATCCCCTTCCTCAGAGTTTTGGATCTTAGACTCAGGTGCTTCAGATCATATATCTAGTAACTCTCATCTTTTCTCAAAGTTAGATAATTCATGTTCTCCTCTTCCTATTGTTATTCTTGCTAATGGTTCTAAAGTCGTTACCAAAAGTATTGGTCAAGCATGATTGCTTCTTTCCCTATCTCTTGAGTCTGTTCTTTACATCACTAATTGTCTTTTCAATGTCATCTCTGTTAGTAAACTTATTCGAACTATAAATTATTCTGACTTTTTCTAATTCCTATGTGCTTATATAGGATTAAAGCACTGGTCAGACAATTAGAACTGGGCATAAATCACAAGAGCTATATCATCTCACTATACCCACATCTCCAACAGTATGCATTATTTCTACCTCTCCCGCTTTGCTTTATCATTGTTTGAGGCACCCTAACCTTCGTAAGTTGTAATAAATAGTGCCTAATCTTTCTTATTTAAAATATTTAAATTGTGAATCACGTCAATTGGGTAAACATACCTGAGTTTCTTTTCCTAAGCAAAGTCAAAGAAAAGTTGAGCCCCCTTTTTCTTTAATTCATACTGATGTTTATAGACCTAGTCGTCGTCATTCTGTTTTGGATTTTAAGTATTTTGTGACTTTTATTGATGATTAATCTCGGCGTACTTAGTTGTTTTTAATGAAAGATCGATCTGAATTATTTTTTATTTTTAAAAATTTTTGCACTGAGATTCATACCCAATTTAATATATCCATTAAAATTTTGCGAAGTGATAATATACGTGAATATTTTTTTACTTCTTTTCAAAATTTTATGACTGTACAGAATATGCTCCATCAATCTTCTTGTACCCACACGCCACAACAAAATAGTGTAGCAAAATGTAAAAATTGCCACTTAATTGAGATAGCTCACACTTTCTTACTTCATCACCATGTTCCTCTTCCTTTTTTATATCTCGATTCTTCCATTGTTCCTGTAACAGACACTTTAGTTTCACCTCCACATTCTGTTCCACCCCTCTAGATTTATCATCGTTGTGTACCCAACTCTATTCCTGTAGACCCTGTGGATGTTTCTGATAATTTACCACCAGATTCAACTTCAAAACTTGCTTCAACCCTGCCTTCTGATGATGGTTTTTCTATTGCCATTAGAAAATGTATGCACTCTTCTCATAACCCCCATCATGTTTACAATTTTGTGAGCTATCATCGGTTATCCTCTCCCTATTATGTATCTGTGTCGTCTTTGTCTTCTATTTCTATTTCTCAAACAACACAAGAAGCTCTATCTCACCCTAGTGACGCAAACCATGGTTGATGAAATGATTGCTCTACAGTTATGTGACACTTGGGAATTTACACGTGTCTCTCTTGGCAAGTCTACTATTGGTTGTCATAAGATTTATAGAGTTAAAGTTGGACCTGATAGTACTATTAATCGTCTTAAGGCTTGTCTGGTTACCAAAGGTTATACACAGATTTTCATATTGGATTATGGTGACACCTCTCCAGTGGCCAAAATAGTTTCCATTCGGCTTATATTGTCTATTGCTGCTATGCGATAATGGCCCCTTTATCAACGGGATATTAAGAATTATTTCCTTGATGAAGATCTTGAAGAGGAGGTATATATGGAGCACTCACCTAGTTTTGTTGCTCAAGGGGTCTGGACTAGTATGTCGACTACGACATCTATCTACGGTTTGAAACAATCTCTCTAAGCTTGGTTTAGTCGGCTTAGCAATGTGGTTCAACAATTTGGGATGATCCAGAGTGAGGCCAACCACTCAGTGTTTTATGCACCCCCCCCCCCCCGATCCTCTGGTCATTGTATTTATCTAATTGTCTATGTGGATGACATTGTCATCATAGTGAATGATCAAGAAGGGATTTCTCAACTCAAACAACATCTCCTCAAGAATTTTCAAACTAAAGATATAGAAAAGTTGGAATATTTTTTAGGGATTGAAGTAGTACAGTCCAAGGCGGATATTGTAATTTCTCAGAGAAAATATGTCTTAAATCTTTTTCAAGAGACAAGTATGTTGAAATATAAACCAGTTAGAAGTCCAATGGATTCAAATGCAAAACTTCTACCTAAACAGGGAGAGCCGTTATCTGATCCTGGTAGATACAGGAGACTTGTAGAAAAATTTAACTACCTCATGCTTACTCAGCCAGATATTTTTTTTGCACTGAGTGTTGTAAATCAATTCTTACAATCTCTACCTACAAGTTACTGGGATGCAATAAGGCGCATTCTAAAATATCAAGAGTGCTCTTGGAAAAGAATTATTGTATAAAAATCATCAATATACTCGAATAACTAGATATGTAGATACAGATTAGACAAGATCCCACATAGATCGACGATCTACTACAAGCCATTGTGTGTTTGTTGGAGGAAATCTAGTATCTTGAAAAAGCAAGAAATAAGAAATGATGGCTAAATCCAATGCAGAAGCTAAATATTGGGCTATGGCCCTAGTTACGTGTGAACTCATATGGGTTAGACAATTGCTTCATGATCTTTAGTTTAGAGAACTCGACAAAATGACACCTATTTGTGACAATCAAGCAGCCTTACACATTACCTCTAATCCTGTGTTTCATGAACAAATCAAACATATAGAAGTTGATTGCCACTTCATTAGAGAAAAGATTTTATCAGGGATCCTTACCACAAGTTATGTTAATTATAATGATCAATTAACTGACATTTTCACCAAGTCCTTAAGAAATTCACAAATACATTATATTTGTAACAAGTTTGGTGCATATAACTTATATGCTCTAACTTGAGGAGAAGTGTTATAATATAAATAGATTGTGTGTGATTAGGTTTTATCCCTTTATTTAAGAGATTATGGTAATCGTCTTATCTCTTGATTTAGGGATCATAATATCCCTTGAATTGGGGGATCATAGTTATCCTTGTAAATAATGTTATTTTTATTTTCTCTTATATATATATATATATATATATATAAGTAACTAATGTAGGCCTTACTCATGGACTATATTTTGCAATTCTATTTTTCTCATATATTCCTCTCATTTAACAATTACCATAACTCTATATTAGTAACAAGAATCCTTTTTCTTTTTTCTTTTTCTTTTTTTTTTTTTGGTGATGAAAAGCACTAGCTTGAAGATTACTATTAACCCAGTTCTCCTTTGGATATAATGGCATAAGTATCAAAATGAAACCAAACAGAAAAAGATCCCTCATAACAATCCATTTTACACCAGCCAGTGGTATAAAATATACCTTTCTAACCATCTTGGAATCAGAATCAGGTCTCCCATCCCTAAGGACCTCATGGGAGCATATCCCATTTCTAGCACAACATCTTTCAGACTGCTCATCACATAATGCAGGTTGGTAGGCAGGGTTATCCGTCCTCACATCATCAAGGTCACTTCGATTCTCCACACATGAATGCTCTGTAATGAAAAAACAGCAGAGCAGAGAAATTATGAACTCCCAAAGTTCAAGAAGACAAGTACAGCAAATAAAGTAGCAGTTGAAATGGAAAGCCTATAAACAGATTAACAGAGTGATCAATACAAGCCACATAGCACCACAAACATGTAGGTAGTAGCATATTAGAAGCTATCAACGATCCCTTCTGTGTTCCCACAATCATGTCATGGATAAAATCTCAACAAAGCCACTGGCCCCTCTTTGAATGGGAAAGGTCAAGTTTTCAGGTAAACAATAAACATCCAAAATTATTCAATGACTTACTGGGTTTATTTTTTACTCCTTTAGCTCAATTACAACATACACGATCTATCTTCAGCATTGGTAAAAAAACATTCATTTAAAATGTTATTGTTCTGAAGTTATTTTATCTTCAGAATAAAATTATCAGTTGAGCCAACCACAGCTTCCCATTAATTGACAGGTGAAATAGCTCATCTCCCATGCCCCACACATATTGAACTTCCTACCAACCAAGTTGACTTCCATAACCAAAATTAGAAGACTCATCTTTACTTTACCATTGTATTAATTTATCAGAAAGAAAGGATGGGTAAACGTTGTCAACAAGGATTTCCTTTCGTCCAGTGTGGGCAAAATGAAAAGGGATCTTGTAGGTTGGGAAACTTGTTGTAGACCCAAAGACGAAGGAGGTTTGGGTTTGGGTAATTTTGTCACTAAAAATCTTGTTTTGGTAAGTAAATGGCTATGGCATTTTTCTTAGAAGTTACTTCTTTATGGCACCAGGTAATTCGCAGTAAGTACAGTTTAAATTAAAATGGGTGGGATGCAAACCTAGCACGCACTGCTACTCATGGGGGTCCTTGGAAGTTTATGTAACAGTGCTATGAGTTTTTTAGACCTTTTCTTTCTTTAAAATCGGGTGATGGTTCTCGTATAAGGTTTTGGGAAGATATTAGGGTGGGTGAGACTTCTTTTATGGAGGTGTTTCCACATCTTTACGATCTTTCTTCTTAGCATAATGCACCAGTAAAACAATTTTGTATTCTTCATGGTGCTTCTATTTCTTGGGATTTTGATTATTTTAGAAATCTTAATGATAGGAATACTCAAGATTTGCAATCTCTCATGCTTCCCTAGAAAATATTAATCTTTTGTCAATTCCATATAAGAGAATATGGACTCTTGATTCTTCTTGTGTTTATTCTTCTAAATCGTTCTTCCACTCTCTAGCTCACTCTCTTAATAAGGAAAAGTTTGTACTTGATAATCTAAAGCTTGTTTTAAGGTGAAATCTTTTGTTTGGATTGTAGTACTAAATAGGATTAATACTAATAACTTGTTGCAAATTCGAAGGCCTAAAACAGCTATTTCTCCCAATATTTGCGTTATGTGTGTGAACAATTCCGAATCTGTTCAACACCTTTCTTACATGGTCAAGTTGCAGATTTTTTGTGCAATAAGTTGTTTGGTGTATGTGGAGAAAGTTGGGTATGCCCTAACTCTTTGGAAGTGTTTCTAGCAAGATAGTTTAATGGGTTTGGACGAAAGAGAGATAAAAATATTTTGTCAAACTGTGTTGTTTTTGCTGTTTCGTGGTGTATTTGATTGGAGAGGAATACACAAATTTTCAAAGGTTGCTCGATGTCCCTAAATATGTTATGGGATAGGATAAGGATTTTGGTTTCACTCTGAGGTTTGGCTCATGGTTTCTTTAAAGAGGTCGCCATTTCAAATTTACAAAGAGATTGAGATGCTGTTCTGCATGTTTAGTCTTTCTGTTTTGTTTTTTCTGATTTTTTGTATTCCAGACTTTTAGTGGTCTGCTGGAGGAGGATTTCTTATTCTCCTTTCTTGTACTTCTCTTCTTTCTAAAAAGTTGTCACAAGGAATATCCAGATAAAAAAGGGCTTTCAAGTGTACAATTTATTCATTACAACATAGATGCTCGTGATCTGGACATGCATGAGCTTGATTAAATATTATCCTCAGAAATTACAATCATACAAGGTAATCTATAGCTCTTATCATCTCCCTCAAGGCACAAAGACCTTTTCAGTTTGTGAAAGAAACAGATCTTCCAGAGGTTCCATATTTTTCAACTTCATTCCATTGCTTAGACAGTGCATAAATAAAAATCTGACACCATTCTTCCATAAACTGGAAGATTCAAATAAAAAAAACACCAATAAAATTTACAAAAGAAAATAGTTCTTGAAATACACCAACTAAGCAAAAATTCACCACACTATCAAAACAAAGGTATATCATGCAAATCAAGTGCAACAAATATCAAAGAAAGCCAGTTATACACACCTTGTTTTAATTTTCACTCAACCAATAAGAATGACACAATAAAATTAAAGGGAAAACAATGTTAAAAGACCTATCACTTATTGTAGGATAAGTGTGACAAAGTAAAAGGGAGTGTTAAAGAATTAGAAGTATATTATTAACTAGGAGCCTTGGAGTTTTTGTCTAGGAGTCCTACAGTTATCTCTTATAATCATCTTTACGAGTTTATTTTGTTATTAAAATCTAATTTTAGAATATTATAAATAAAAGTAAGGTATAGAGAGCTGGTGACTGTTTTTCTTTAGCCCCTAAGTTCAGCCAACCACAACTTGGACCCTAAATTTCAACACGTTTTTCTCAGATAACACAAACTGAGAATATAACAAGGGAAACAACTGCTTTTCAACTTGACATTTGGTTTCCAAGATTTTTTTTTTCCATTCCCAATGAAGAAAACCTTCAGAATTCAGGTTTCCTTCAATCTACATTATATGTAGAACCCTATTAATTACCTGAGAACTTAATTATATGTCCATCAAATGGACAATAACCAAAGTTTGTTTAACCTGGGAAAGATAAATCATAAATCCTAACCAAAGACTACCAATACAATAATATAAATTTGTTTCAAAAAGAAAAACAAAGTTATCCCACAATACTGATAATGGGGAACTAAGTAATTGAAATATGCTACTCTATAAGTTCTCCAAAAGGCAGGACAGAGAAAATGGAAACTGATATGTGTTATCAGTATATGGGCTTTTTAGGGTTGGGCTTATGTTATATTCTCTAAGTACAAGTAGAATGTGCCACATGTACCTCAACCTTATTTACCAATATATAAGATGGTTCAAAAGGCAGGCTAATTAAGTTAGTACCTCATTCATTTTTTTCTTTCTTTCATGGTAATAGAAAAACAGTATCACTCAATCCCAATCCTGGCCTCCACAAAAAAAGTGGTTGATTTTGGTCAAAATATTTCTGAGTTAACACCCCCCCCCCCCCCCCCCAAAAAAAAATCGTGGTTGACAGCCACAGATCCTGGCAATACCAGCAGCCAAAGGCATAGTTGTTGACGATGCATGGTGCACTGCATGACTTGTGGCAACATTGAAGTGTGGCACACATAATGATATAATTCAAAAACATATATAGAAGACACACACACATAAATATATGACAACCCAAGTCCTATTTAAAATACAAATTATAACAACACCAACAATTATCCAAAATCCAAATGTCTTGAGCATAAATTACTTTAGGGAAAAAACCAAATTTCATTCTTTCCCTAGAATTCAACCTTTCTAAAACTGAAATCTATCAATTTGTTTATAATAAGTTCAAAATTAAAACCTGTCTTTTCCTTAACTAAACTCTAATGGAAAAACCTCACTTTAAGGGAGAAGGGAGATAGAACAAAAACAGGGAACGGAGAGAGGATAATGTATTGGAAACAATTTATTATTTTAAGGTCATCATACAAGGATTGAGGTCCATTGCAGGATTTTAAAGAAAAAAAGGTCATTTTGGAAAACATTAAAATCAAGGTATGTTTCTATTACTAGTTTAATCTAAAAACTATTATAAATGTGGTGTTTTTTCAGAGTTACAGTTTTGAATCTTAGTCTCATTTACAAACTAGTTTGAGTCTTAGGCTCTTGGCTATATACTGTAAACTATTTTCATTCATGTAAAAACTAAATTAGACTTAGTCTTAGCTATAATCATATATATTACTCGGAAAATTGTTCTGTAAAAAAAGTGAACAGTAATGAAGATTTATGATTGAATAGAAAGGGTGACTATGTAGAACAGAAGCAGAAAGGCAATAGAGAATTAGAACAAATAGCCAGCCATAGTAGATATAACAGGTTTGAATATAAAAAAGAGAAGAAGAGACAGATGGACCGAACAAAAATTCAAGAAGAAGACAGAGTGAAGAAAACAAACCTGAAGTGTGGCAGAATATAGCAACGAAGTGAGGAATGGAGAGACATTGAAGAGAAAGGGATGTACAGCATTAGAGAAGGGAGAAGTTGAGGGAAAACCTGTTGGAGAGTTATAGGCCACACAAAGAAAAAGGCAGAGAGGGTTAAGAAACCCTTGATCATCAAATGACATGCATGGCATGAGCCATGGGCTGTTGCCCATGGTGCATATTGCATGCACCATGTCATGCCATATGAAATTTGCAACGCAATATCTGTGGCATTGCCCAGTGTGCCATGGCGCTGCGCCATGTGCCATTAATAAGCATGGCCAAGGGGCCATGCAGATTAGAAAACGTGGCATTCTAGTAGATTAACTTCGTTTTTCTATTTCCATTTAATTTTTTGGTACATTAATATTCTGAATATGGTGCTTTCTGGTGTGTGGTTAGGAACCTTGGTAAAAAACAATGAAAATAAAGAATATAAAAAAAATCTGCTTTTGTTGCTATATAGTTGTTGATGTTGAGTTTTACTATGATAGTTATCATAGTTCAGTTTTAGTGTTGGTTTGTTGATTTTGCTGTCAAGAAGTTGCAACCAAAGCTCTTAGTACAATTTGGGGAGTTGTAAGGACTGAAGCTTAAGAGAGCTGCGCATTGAAAACTTTGGCACTAGAGTTGTGAATTGTTGGATGCCTTGCTGTGCAACCCAAGTAATAGAGACCGGCTGGAAGAAGGTTAAGGGGACTACTCAAGAGAAGTGCGTTGAAGATTTCTAGGGGTTGTGTCATTGGTTTCGACAAGGCCAAGTAAAGCAATTAGCTAATGTTTTAATTGCCTTCATTTGAGAAAAGTCAAGCATGATTAACATATGAGCTCCAGTTTGATGGGGATTATTACAAGTAAATGGGCTTTGAGAATTGGACTTATGCTGTATTCTCAAAGCACAAGTAGGATGTACCACATGTACTACACCCTTATCTATCTATAAATAAGATGGCTCAAGAGGCTGACTAATTGAGTCTATACATCATTTTCTTTCCCTTCCTACCGTATGAAATGTCAACAACCATCTGTTTTTATTGAAAATTAATCAATAAAACCCCAGTAAAATCTCATATGGATTTATTCAGATTTGATAATGATGTAGCAAACAATACTTATTCAAAATAGACTGACAAGAGGCTTCCTACATTTTCAATAACTACTAACAGTCCTTCTCAAAGTCACATAATTCTGTTCAAGGCACTAAGCACCTAATTAAAAATGTTCCCAAAGTACAACTTTACAAGTGAAGTGTACATTTAGGATTAGTCAACAAGTATCAGTGTTATGTAGCCCCAAACTGTCTCAATCTAGAAAATTTTGCATATGATTTAGTTATTCATATGAAGGCATGAACCAGAAAACAATTTAAAAGTGGAAATAACAAAGAAACCTGCTATTGATGTTTAAGAGAACCTTAAACAATTTAAATTCCAAAGGTCCTTGCTTTTTTACAACTTTTCACATTAAAGCAAATGTGCAAGTACCTTCAATTACTCTTCCACCTTGTTCCTTCCAAATATCCGAGCAGACAAAACATAGAAGCATTAATCTTGCTATCCCCATTTCAGTATTTAGAGAAGTTTGGCTCCACCAAATTTGGACCATTTCACATATTTTGTTGCCTGATGGTGGAATACCGATGATCAAATAATAATTAGTCTAAACATGATTAGCAAGTTAACTTATACCAAACAAATGGTCCAGCCTTCAATATAAGGAATGTCCAACAATGGAACAAAGCAGCAATCCTAACTCCAAGTCCTTAACAATTCCGTACTATATCATGCATTCAAAATGTTCACTCCTATATTTTTATTGCAAAATATCTTACACAATGTGAAATTTAGAGAAGAAAAGGAGAAAAACAGCATAGAAGTAATATAGTCCGTAAATCAGACCTACATCAGTGTCTGATATATATAGAGAAAAATATAGACAAGACATTAATTACATCATAATTATAATCCCTTATATCAAGGGATATTACTGATCTCAACTTATTTACATTAATTCTAACACTCCCCCTCAAGCTGGAGCATATAGGTTATATGTACCAAGCTAATTACAAATATAATTTATTCGTGAACTTCTGAGAGACTTAGTAAAAATATCAGCTAATTGATCATTGGAATTGACAAAACTCGTAGAAAGAATCTCTGATAAGATCTTCTCTCTAATGAAATGGCAATCAACCTCTATATGTTTGGTTCGCTCATGAAACACGGGATTAGAAACAATGTGTAAGGCAGCTTGGTTATCATAAATGAGTGTCATTTTGTTGAGATCTCCAAACTGCAATTCTTGAAGCAGTTGTCTAATCCACACCAGTTCACATGTAGTTAAAGCCATAGCTCGATATTTAACCTTTACACTAGATCTAGCCACTACTTCTTGTTTCTTACTTTTCCAAAAAATCAGATTTCCTCCAACAAACACACAATAGCCTGTAGTGGATCGTCGATCTGAGGGGAATCCTGTCCAATCTACATCTACATATCCGATTATTCGAGCATGTTGATGATTCTCATACAATAGTCCTTTTCCAGGAGCACCCTTGATATATCTTAGAATGCGTATGACAGCAACCCAATGACTTGTGCAAAGAGATTGTAAGAATTGACTTACAACACTCACTGCAAAAGAGATATATGGCCAAGTGATCATGAGATAGTTTAATTTTCTCACAAGTTTCCTATATCTACCAGGATCAAATAAAGGCTCCCCCTTATCAGGTAGAAGTTTAGCATTTGGATCCATTGGACTTTCAACTGGTTTACAATCCAACATGCCTGTTTCTTTAAAAAGATCTAAGACATATTTTCTTTGAGAGATTACAATACCAGTATCAGATTGTGCCACCTCAATCCCTAAGAAATATTTCAATTTCCCTAGATCTTTAGTTTGAAAATTCTGGAGAAGATATCGTTTAAGCTGCAAAATCCCTTCTTGATCATTTCCTGTGATAACGATGTCATCCACATAGACTATTAGATAAATACTGCGAGCAGAGGGTCGATATGCATAAAATACTGAATGATCTGCGTCACTACGAGTCATCCCAAATTGTTAGACAACAATACTAAACCGGTTAAACCAAGCTCAGAGAGATTGCTTCAAATCATATATAGACCGTTGCAGTCTACATACTAATTAGACTCCCCCTAAGCAACAAAACCAGATGATTGCTCTATATACACCTCTTCCTCAAGATCACCTTGAAGAAAGGCATTCTTAATATCCAACTAATAGAGAGGCCATTGTTGCATTGCGGCAATAAAGAGCATAAGCCGAATGGAAGCCATTTTGGCAACCGAAGAGAAAGTATCACCATAATCCAATCCAAAAATTTGTGTATAACCATTGACAACCAAACAAGCCTTAAGACGATCAATAGTACCATCAGACCCAACTTTAATAGTATAAACCCATCGACAACCAACAGTAGATTTGCCAAGAGGTAGATGTGCCAGTTCCCAAGTGCCATTAGATTGCAAAGCAGTCATTTCATCAACCATTGCTTGTCGCCATCCAGGGTGAGAAAGAGCTTCCTATGGTGTCTGAGAAATAAAAACAGAAGACAAAGACGACACAAAAGCATAATAGGGAGAGGATAATCAATGTTAAGTCACAAAATTGTATACAGGATGAGAATTACAAGATGAGCAAATACCTTTCCGAACAGCAATAGGAAAATCATCAGTAGGAGATAAGGTCGAAGCAAATTCTGAAATTAAAGCCTGGGGTGATTCATCAGGAACATCCACAGAGTCTGCAACAGTAGAGGTACGCAATCGACGATGATAAACCTAGAGAAGTGGAACAGTCTGTGAAGGTGAGGCAGAAGTATCTGGCAAAGGAACAATAGAAGAATCAAGACAGGGAAGAGGAAGAGCATAAGAAACAGTAAACTGATTAATAGAATGAGATGATGAGTAATAAGAAGACTACTCAAAAAAGGTAACATCTGCTGATACAAAGAACTGACGAGTTAAGGGGAGAATAACACCTGTATCCTTTTTGTAATTTAGAATAGTCCAAGAATATGCATTTAAAAACCTTAATAGCGAGCTTATCACGACTTGGAATATGATTATGAACAAAACAAACACAACCAAACACACAAGGAGGAAGATGATACAATGGTTGACCAGGAAATATGAGAGAATGAGGGACCTGACCTTTAAGCATAGAGGAAGGCATGCGGTTCATTAGATAACAGGCGGTAAGAACTGCATCACTCCAAAAAGAGAGAGGAACAAGGTGATGAAGCAATATAGTGCGAGCTGTCTCAATTAAATGACGATTTTTACGTTCAACTACATCATTTTGCTGTGGAGATTGATGAAGCATACCCTGTGCACTCATAAAATTTTGAAAAGAGGTAGAAAAATACTCACGTGCATTATCACTTTGCAAAATTTTAACAGATGTATTAAATTGAGTACGAATCTCAGTGCAAAAATTTTTAAAAATAGAAAACAGTTCAAATCGATCCTTCATTAAAAATAACCAAGTACATCAAGAGTAATCATCAATAAAAGTCACAATATTTAAAACCCAAAATAGAACAATGGTGACTGGGTCCCCAAACATTAGTATGAACGAAGGAAAAAGGAGACTCAGCTTTACTTTGACTCTGCTTAGGAAAAGAGACACGGGTATGTTTACCCAATTGACACGATTCGCACTCTAAGGACTCTAAGGAGAAAAGATTAAGCACTATCTGTTGCAATTTATGAAGGATGGGATGTCCCAAATGGTGATGAAGCAGAGACGGAGAGGGAGAAGTGGTGCAGACTGCTAGAGATGTAGGCATAGAGAGATAATATAGCCCATGTGATTCACACCTGATTCCAATCGTCTGACCAACGCTCTGATCTTGTATAAGCACAAAAGAGTCAGAAAAAGTGAAGGAGCAATTCAGAGTTCGAATAAACTTACTAACAGAGATAAAATTGAAAGGGCAACCAGGAATATAAAGAACAGACTCAAGAGACAGAGAGGGAAGTGGGCGTGCTTGACCAATACCTTTAGTAAGAGCTTTAGAACCATCAGCAAGAATAATAATAGGAAGAGAAGAAGATGAAATATCTAATTTGGAGAAAAGAGTAGGATTACCAGATATATGATCAGAAGCACCTGAGTCTAAAGATCCAAGCCCCTGAAGAAGAAGATTGTGAAAGACAAGCAACAAAATTATCAGTATGAGCAACGGAATCAACGGTACTGGCATTATGCCCGGCAAAGGAACCAACAGCTGGCTTAGTGGCATGATACTGTAAAAATTCCTGATACTCAGCTCCTGACATTGAAATTACTGTAGATGATGGAGCAATCTCAAGATTGTCGGTCTAAACAATATGAGTAGTCTTTTGAAGACAACCATGCAAAGAATAACATCGATTTCGAGTATGACCAAGTTTATGGCAATAAGTGCATTAAGGGCATTGCCCTTGAGTACGTCCACCACCTCAGCCAACATGATGAGTTATGTGATAATTGGTAACCTGAGACGTAAGAGCTGAGAGCTCAGAAAGTATACCCTCTATCTTGGGAGGGGCTTGTCTTGAGACACGCAAGAGGCGAGCAAATACATTGTCCAAAGAAGGAATGTCAAGACTAGAGAGGATTTGCTCGCGTACTGGTTCAAGCTTAGGTTTTAAACCGATAAGAGTAAGAACCGTAAAAAACTTATCACATTGCTTCTCTTGTTCACTAAAATCAGTTGTAATAGGCAATAATTCATTAAATTCTTCCTTGACAGACTGAATTATACCTAGATAAGTATTCATATCGGTGTCAAATTGTTTCAAACTCATCAATTTTTCTACAACCGAATGATAATGCTGAACATCATTAGTATAAAGATACTTGACCTTTTTCCAAAAAGCATGACATGTTTTGTATGCATACAAGAGAGGCAAAAGCTTAGGATCAACAGAGTGCCATAACAAATCACACAACTGGTGGTCTAATTTTTTTCAAGCAAGTTTATCATTTTTAGAAATATCATTTAATTCTTTCACTGGATGGTCCTCATGACCTTGATCAAGAAACCAAAGCTCTAACAGATGCAATCTATGAAAAATAATTAGAGCCAGTTAATTTTTCTGTAGTAATAACAAGAGAGCCAGATATAGCAGGAGAGATAATACCCGATTTAATGGAAGCCATGGAGGAAGCAGCCATACCACGGACTAAGTAGGAAGAGAACCCACGAACAGAATACATGCAGTGGGAGGGACTTAGGCACCACGAACAGAACGCAAGAAGTGAAAAATAGTACCTGAGCAAGCCACTGAGATAAATATCGCTGCAGTCTACACAGCCTAAGCCAAGAAACGGAAGCTGGGGTGGATGACCGGTGGTGTCTGGGCAACACGAGCCAAGGAACTGCAAAAGGAAGAAACTATTGGCGTTGTCTGGGCTAGTTGGACACCCGCGACGCCGTCAATGGTGGTCGGAGACGTTCCGACGGTGATGATTGGCCGGTTATCAGGTTCTGAATAGAACCCAACTGAAGCGCAGGCAAAAAACAATTTTCGTAGAGGTTAAACCTCTAGCGCAACGTTCTACTGAAGGCTGTGCCTTCCCCTTTTTTTTTGTAATAACAGAAAATAGGAAGCTGGAAAGATGCACAGCCGAAGGATTACTAATGTTTTTCTCAGGCCTCTGATACCATGTGAAATTTAGAGAAAAAAAAGAAAAACAGTATAGAAGTAATGTAGTCCGTGAATCAGACTTACATTAGTGTATGATATATATAGGAAAAAATACAGACAAGACATTAATTACATCATAATTAAAATCTCTTATATCAAGGGATATTATTGATCTCAACTTATTTACATTAATTCTAACACACAGAAATTGGAGAAGAGCAAGAGAATAAAGCCTAATAGTAAAGTTGAAAAATAGTCGCCAACTAACTCTAAATCTTGGGGATGGAGTATCAAGTGAGTTGTGAGAGAGACAACTGACTAAATCTTTTTCCTTTTGTTTGGGGGCACACTAAAGCTTCTATTAAAGCTGCTGGACAACTCTCAAAAATAAGTTTTTGCAAGTCTCACCATCAAAATCTAAGCCTATGAATAGACATGGCACAGTCAACAGATTAATAATCAAAGACACATCTAGGCAAGGAAAATGGCCAAATATAGGCACAAAAATCACTACAATATAATTAAGTTAGAGTGAACTTTATAGTGCTATTTTCATACCAAGGAGGAAAAAGTCTTTGTGAATAGACAAGACCAACTATGGTAATAATGAATAATAGAATATGAATTTTCTGCCAACAGAGACTGGTTCAGCTTGTAAGGATCAAAACACCTCGCTTGTAAGGCATGGGTTCTATTCTTGCTGCCATCAGTCCCCCTTAATAAGCGATCTATAAATAACACTATAAGCCCTCGTTGAGACTTGTGGCATATTTTGGCCTTATAATGGAGTAACCTCCCCTCACCTAAACTTTTTTGTCACAAAAAAAAAGTATGAATTTTCTCTCTTAAGCCTATGGCATAATTTTTTAAAACAGAAGACCATGTTCAATAGCTAACAAATAAGAATGAGTTGTCAAGAAAGGACAACCGAGGGGAAACTTTTCATTTTTGGAGATCCATTACATAAAATAACTGAAAAATTCCATCACAATGAGATTTTTCAATGCACTGTACTCTAAATCCAATCTATGGAAAAGAGTTACCTCCATCTACCATGTTGTAACCTATTCTTCATAATTTATCTATTCCCACACTTAGAATCTAATCATGGTGTAGCTTTGCTGCCTATTTAACTTTCTTTTTCCTCTGTTTTTTGTTATCTTGTTCTGATCGTTGTTTTCTTAGGAGGATACCCAATACTCCTCATTTGTATCTTTCTTCTCCCTTAATACAAATTCTTCTCCTATCAAAAAGAAAAAATTAAGGATCTATGAAAAATATACAAAGTGTCAATGAATATAAGCAATCAAAAGGAAGAATTAGTTCAGCAATATCCAGGTAAAAAGAGAAGAAATTTGCAGTTAACTTAAAGTTAGAGATATTGAAAAAGAAGTTTGTTTTGCAAGATGAACAGTATATAAACACCCAAGCTGCATCTTGTAGTAATTTAATTATTAGAACCTTTATGTTCCAACCGCAGATTCCGTGCCCTCTCCAACTCATATTTACGTCTCCATTCAGCAGCCTCAGCTTGAGCAGAAGCTTTTCCTTCTGCAGCCCGCCTTAGGGCCTTTGCAATGGCTAGAAGGAGTTTAAGATAAAATAAGGACAAATATCTCTATATCAACATCATGTCTTGACACAGTTGATATTATTAATTTGAACAAAATATGAGCATACTTCTCAATGTTTCAGAGAACTCTATGAGATGGTCATCTGAACCCTGGATCTGAGATTGAAGAAGTTCATGCACTGCCTTCTCAGAAAAGAGAGAAGAGGAACTGACAATACCATTCTCGGACTGTGAACATGGCATACTTTCATTTCCCTGTTACATAAAGGATTTCAGACCGTGAAAAGAGAAATACGCTTGAAACTGACTAGGTAGTTATATCAAGTAATATGTGAAACTGATCCCCACCAAACCAGAGAAATATCATGCTACAGCCTGAATTATAGCCATAAAAAAAAGTGATGATCAGTTCAAATATTGATCAATTTAAAATGATAATCAAGCCTTGAATGTCCTATATTTTAAAAGATAACATATCATGTATGAAAAAGGCTAGACTTAATCAAACAACATACAGAATAATCAGACTATCTGCACAAATTCCTTGCAAGGTTATGTCAGATAATTAACAGAACGTTATCTCTCTGTAGAACTCTTAAAAGAAAACAGTGCATGTCCTTAACAGTCAGCTTTAAAAATCTAATGCTACAATTTGTCCCTATCATGTCTGAGCATGAACATTAAGAAGGCCACCAAGTCCCAGTTGATCGGATTATATAAGAACAAAAAAGGATTAAAGCTTCATATCTTAAATATGCCTCATTTGTTTCGTTTACAAAATATACGAGGATAACTGGACTCCAAATGTACTTATGCAAATTTTCATTTCAATCACAAAACCAATTTTGACGTCCTTGCAGAGCGTTCCAAATAATAATTTACTAATAGAAATTTCACATTTTAACCAATGATAATCACTTCAACCAACTGGATTCAATATCCCAAGATTCATACCAGCTCCAATGGAATTTGCAATCCAACCTCATTGCCTAAAGCTTATTACTGTCAAAGTGTCAATGTTCCTTTTTTTATTTCTTCATTTTCGCTCATTTCTAGATTATAAACAAGACCAGACGGTACAGCAACAAAAAACTCTCACTGGGCATTCAAATTCCAGCACCACAGAAATAGGAAGAAAGGGAACCATTCAAACTAAATCCTGAACTCAGAATGAGGCCACAATCAAGAAACCCATTTAACTAATACTAAGGATTACCAAAAACCCTAGCTGTAAGAGATGTATCCCTCCCATAATTAAGGTATAAGAAAATATTAATTTATAAGCTAGAATTAAGCACAACAGAATTAATATGATAGAAGATAGAATCACAGTTACCGAGGAATTGAGCTTGTTTGGGGCCATAGCTGAGCCTGGAGATGAAGAAGAGAGAGAGAGATGGGTAATTGGAATTGATCCCTTCCTCTTCACTGACCATACACAAACTCTATGGAGATTTAAGCTAATATAATATTCTTACAGTCAGAGGTTTGATTTTAGTAACATCATTTTATCCTTCATACAGAGCGAGAGTCTTCGGGGAGAATTTGTTCGGTGGGTCCGCGCTCGGTAACGCCTAACAACTTCTATTAATTTTAGTGCCTCGAAGAACATTTATTTACTTTCTATATAATTACTTATTTTTTATAAAAATAAGGACAATTTTTATAATATGGAATCATTCTTTAGAATTATTAATTATAATTTTCAGACTATATTAAAATATTAAATATGCCAAAAGTTCTTGTAACCATATATATTGGTATAAGTAATTAAGGTATGTGCTAGATTTTCTAAATTCTCTAATATTTATATATATTGGAATAAGTAATTAAGGTATGTGCTAGAATTTTTAAATTCTCTAATATATATATATATATATAGTATTATTTCTTAAATTGATTTCCGGATTTTCATTTTTAATGAAAAAGTAGTATTAAAATTTTAATAGATATATGTGTTAAAATAAATTAACAAAAAAAAACAAAAACACATGGCTACGGTCAACTAACTGCCAACTACCCCTCTAGCCTCACCGACTCAACTCCTGGGATTTTCTTTTTCACTTTTAAATTTTAATGAAAGTTATTATTTGACCAAATCCACCCAAATGGGATCTAGATACCCTTTCTGTTGCGTATCGGAAAGTCTTCGCCTTGGAGAATACTAACAAAATAAAGCTTAATAAATATAGAATATTATAATAAGCATATGCTTCGATACCGTATGACGCATCTTGTACTGTTATACATTTGGATTGGTTTTTCTTTTCTTTAATTGAATATTATTTCACCTTAAGATGGACACAATTATTTTATAAAAAAAACATAGGTAAAGTTCCTTAAATGTTTATTGTGAGATTTTATAATAAAAACATAATATGTGAAAAAATTATTTAAGAGACTTATCATATAATATTGTTTTGTAAACTAAAATATGTTTGTATATTGTGATTCTATGACATCTTAAACTCTGCATTTAAGAATTTTTTTATTTTATCCTTTTAGAAACGTTACTTCAATTTTTATCTATTACACACTACAGCATAAGACTAATATGTACCCAACATGAGATATTTTAAGTAAAGTACCCAACAATAAGACACCACAAAAAAAATCAGGTTCTATGGATTATTGAGGTCTTTAGTGATGGTTAAAACCGTCACTAATGACATTGACAAAACCGTCACAAAAACAGAGATATAGCAACAATTTCATCCAACTGTGAAAATATCATCCTTATGTTATGTCCTAACCTCAATCTTATAACCATCATTAAATCATCATTTAACAGTTGTTTAAGAAACCATTGTTAAGTAATGACTTAACGACAATTTTGTAACTGTTAGTAAGTCATTATTTAAGATAATTAACAAAAGTATCGTTAGGTCATTATTTTACGACAGCCAATTCATCGTCGTAAAAAGATTTCAACGATAGTTTGTAACCATCGTTAAAACTAAATATGACGACAATTACTTATCAATTGTCGTTAAACTAAATTTTTTTTTTGTATGTATCTTTTTCATTTAATGATGGTTTTGAGCTAAACCATTGTTACACCCATTGTAATTTTTTTGTTGGCTTTTTATTTCAATTTTACCTTTCTTGAGTTAATTTTGTTTAATTTATCCCTATTATTGTATCAATAAGAAAACCAATATTCATAAGAAAATTAAATTAAGAAATGAGAGCCAAATTATGCAATAAAAAATGAAATTTAATCAAAATTTGAATTACAATGCAAGTCCCATAATAATTACAAAATATACAATGAAAGTATAAATTATCTTTTAGGTTAGGCTGGAATCCACTAACTTGATCACTCAGTGTATGAAAATAAAAAATATATATTATTAGTAAATAATAAAATAAATTATAAGAATATTTATTTTATAATACAACTAAAATTTTAAAAAATTACCTTTGGATCAAGACTTAGTGAAAATACAATCTTAGGTGGCAATTGACTTTGATAATTCTAGAGTAAAAAAGTCACAGCTGCTTCCATTTGTTGTTAACGTATAGCTAATTTTGTCCTACGCTCTACTCACTTAACCTCTCGTTAAGCCTCACTACTACTCATTTAGCCTCTCAGTGTTATTGTCCACTCTCTCGTTTCTCCCTCGCTTATTTGAGTCGAGCTGTAACATCCTTAAAAAAATTAGTAATTCTCATTTATATATGGATTAATAAAAAAAATAAAGGAGTAGAGATATAATTGAAATGTTTTAAGGATGAAAATGAAAAATTTATTAATATTTTTAGGGTCAGAATATAATTTTTTAAAAGTTTAGGAGTCAAAGTGTAAATAATGAAATTTGTAAGAATTTTCTCCAACAATTAACAAATTGCTATTTGGTCCCTCTATCATTCTTTTAAAAATCTTCCGTAGGTTTATTGAGAGATTACTATTCACTCCTCTCCTCTATTTTTTTCTCTCTAGATTTGAAGTACTTTCGAGCATCCGATCTCAAACTAAGGGTACCACTGGATTCAGGATAGAAAGTACTACAATATTGGCCGAACAATTTTTCAAATCGATCGAAGAATCGCCATAAATCGGACGTAGAAAATTTTAAAAAAAGATAAGATCTAAAACTCCTATTTGAAGACTTTAAATTGAAAATCTGACACTATAGATGAATTCAAAAAATAGATAAACTATAGGATATGAAATTTTACAGCCATCTGACAACTTTTTGTGCGTCGTGAATAGTTAATCTGCCCAGTATGAATAGTAATTCTGATAATGAATAGTAATTTCGACTGTAAATAGTATTCCACCTGTTAATCAGTGTTGATCAAGCTCTTGTAGGCCAAATTTCGTGATTCCTGAGTTATTTACTAAGTTTTTGGACTCTCCGCACACATTTTTTAGATCTATGATCAAATTTAACTTGAAAAAATACATTTAGGGCTGTCCAACCTGAAGCTCTGACCTTGTGAGTAGATAATTCTTTCTATAAGTTACCCCATACTCTTCTTGAATTTAAAATGTATAATTGGTTCTGTTTACAAATTATTTATGCTATCATAAATTTTTGAAATGTGTTAAAATATTTGTTTTGTTTAGAAATTGTCACATAATTCAAAAACAATATGGTTTTGCAAATAGATTTTGAAACTCATTGAATATGTGGTTTTAAATGTATTTATCATTATTTGGTAAAGTGAATATTATGTGCACGAGTCATTAATCTGTAAAAGTATAAAGATGCTGATTATGATTGAATGGCAAGCCTAAAACTCATGGCGAATTGCTTGATAATTATACATTGCATTTGATGAATATATATATATATATATATATATATATATATATATATATATATATATATGTTTGTATATATGTATATGTTTGTATATATGTATGTATAATATTGACGGGTTGTATGGTTTGAGACGGTACCAAATAGGGGACACCTTATTAGCTTAAGTGAGTCAATAGAGAGCTGCTCCAATCGGGTGACAGTGGTAATGTGAGGAGACAAATGGGTGAAGAACTCACATTCCTTGATCACTTATTGTGATTGTAGCTAATTGATCATTATGCGTATAAAAAATGAGTAAATTGAGTGTATTGAGAGCTGTAACATGCTTGAGCATTATGTAAAAAGAGTGAATTTTCAGTGCATATATAGTATGTTAATTATGCATCAACAAAAGTAATTATTTTATCTCAAAAGTTTGATATTTTTCTGTACCTTAAACAGCTGAACATATCCCCAATGCTTATTGTGTGTTTGGGATTATTTGATGGTTCTGATATGGGATTCTCCTAATGTTTTTATATGAAATATTTTGATGCATAACAATATTTTTTTAATGATCACACCGTGCTAAATATAATTTTGGATATCTAAATATCCTTTAATAATTTAAGAATATTTGAAATGTGGGTTTTATATGAATGTACTTCTGAACTATATTTTTTATGTAACAAATTTTAAAATATGAATACATTCATATGCTGCCCTAAGAGGTCATATGAGGTATTATCTGATCATTGAGTTGTCAAACTCACTACACAATATTTCCACATTTTTTATATAAGAATACAAAGTTTTGTACTTTTCCTTCAGATTAGTTGACCAGCTAGACGACATAATATCTGAGTGAGCCTACTTTGTTTTCAAGGCTCGTAGATTTTGGTGTATATTGTACTTATACTCTAGAGTATGCTCTGAACGCCACAAGCAGGATCTCTACTCTGTTATTATTTTGAAATTTATAACTTAGTCTGTATAATGTATATATACGAGAGAACCTATATGTATTTATTTTCATGTTAAAGAATAGTGCTATGCATGTTATGGTAAATATCTGATTGAAAAAAAAAATGTGTTTATTTTACGTGCCCTTAAATTAGTGGTATTACAAGTTGGTATCAGAACATTAAGTTTTTCTGTGGTTATCAGAGCAAAAGATTCATTAGTAAGATCTTTAGTATGAATATGAGTCAGACATATTTATACTTTAAGTACTGCTAAGTGATTTTATAGAGTTTCAATTTCCTTTCTATTCCAAGTTTGCTAATTTCTTAGTATTAGATTGATTGAATATTGTAGCATTTTAAAAAGTATTTATGGGTCAATTTCTACTTGAAACATATGCCTATTGGGAATCGATTGGTTCGCATCATGCCATGCCATTTTAGAATGTCATCTTAAGGTGATTAAATTCAATATTTTTAGAGAATCTCGTTTTTTGATATAAGGAGACCGTAGTGAGGTACTCAGTAATCAAATCTCTGCTTTAGCAGCTCATAAGTTATTACAAAAAAGTGCTAATGATATTTGACAGTGGTAAGAGATGTTGATATAAAGTAAACTAATGTTGATTAAGTTCCACTAGTCAGAAAATTTCCTAATGTATTTTCTGAAGAATTGCTAGGATTACCCCGAAACGTAAAATAGAATTTGGTATTGATTTACTTTCTGGAACCCAACTAGTATCTATATCCCTATATAGAATGATATCAACTGAACTTAAGGAACTAAAAAAAATTAGTTACAAAACTTGTTAGACAAGAGATTTATACGTCCTAGTACTCTCCTTGAAGTGCTTTAGTCCTATTTGTGAAAAAGAATGATGGATCACTGCAGTTATGCATAGATTATAAATAATTGAATAAAGTGACAGCGATTAATAAATACCTAGTACCTCATATAGATTATTTGTTTGACCAACTATAGTGTGCTCAATATTTAAAAAAAAAAAAAGAATTGATTTGAGATCTAGATATCATCAACTAAGGATAAGGGAAGAAGATATTCTGAAAACTGCTTTCAGGACTTGATATGAGCATTATGAATTTTTAAGCCATTCTTGGATCAAATTGAAAATATATTTATTGATGATATATTAATACGTTTCAAGAGTTCAGAGGATCATAAGCAACATTTGAGAATAATTTTACAAACTCTAAGGGAGTATAGTTGGCAAGGATGATATTCAAGTATACTCTAAAAAAGTAAAAGTGGTACGTACAACAATGGCTACGTTCTACTACATTTAAAGATGAAGATTCAAATCCAATTTGTGTTTCTTGTGGTTGTCTGCCATCCAATTTATTTAAGTTATAGTTAGATCAGGTACATGAATAAATGCTTGTAAAGTATCAATCAACTCCTCAGCATTTAAAATTGATATGAGAATTCGTTATGCTGAGTGTGAGATAAACCTTTGTTCCACTGCTTGATCTAAAAAAGACAACAGACCATCAAATAAATGATTAACATTTAACAAACCTATCAATTTGTGATGCATATTCAGTTTTTCCCAAAAGGCTATTTAGAAAATCTCTTCTAAAGTACCAAAATCCCCTACTAAGGCAATGAAAGCATCAACATTGCTCATCATTCTAGCCATGCGCTTATGTATGGAAGCTACTCTAAATTCTTCCTCAATTGTCTTTCCTATGATGTTGGATGCAACTAGAGCTGTGAAAATAATACCTACAACTTAACATCCTCCTATATGTACAGCTGTAGACACACACCCCATTAATCCACAATTACCTCCACCATAGACTAAATTAATTTTTCTCCTAGCCAGCACCATACTCAGATTTTGTGCAGCTTTCACATAATCTCCATCTTTTCTAGGACTGAAACCACAAAAGACACAAATATTTTCAAACTGAAGGAATGCGGTTCCTTCAATAACTGCACTCACCCTAACTTTGAGTATGAAGGTAAGAAACTAATGTGTGCATTTATAGAACTCAGAGAAGGGCAAACTTATGATAGCTATGCGAATAAGCTAGATATAATTAGAACAACTATGTGAGTGATTGGTGAATATCAACTAAATTAAAGGTAAAAATTTTAAAAAAATGACGACACGCATGCATATATATAGTAGTTATGATCGTGGCTCATATTAAGTACATAAAGAAAATAAGATTAAGATATCACCAAAAATTTTATTTTTCCTTGCCTTGATGAAACATTAATGTCTTGATTCTTGTAGGAAAGTTGTAGGTGATAGGTGTCATTGTAAAAAAAAGAGTGAAAATACAAACTAATTAATTGTTAAAGAGGGACAATCAAATGATTTATCTTGTATTCCCAATGTTCTTGTCAGTCGATTATTAGTATTATTAAATCGATCAATTATTTTGAGAATTTTTCATTTGGACTGGTTCATTTTACAGTTGATTGATTATATTTATTTTGAAGCAACCAACTGTATCCTACCAGTTAACTACGTGTTCTTTATTTTTTAAAAACTTTTATAAGCTCAGAAATCCTTCTTTTCCATGTGATATTCTTCCACCGAATAACAGTAGCTTTGAATTAAATTTTGGCACATATATTCAAAACATGCGGCCACCGATTCTTGCCGAATATAACAATTAGATTTTGTTTATAGCTTTTCAAGAATTATGGCCACCTATTTTAATTTTCTTTCAATGTTTTGTCCAAACTTCTGACTTCCTATTTTAGCACCATGCTCTATTATGTATTCCACCCTTTTTGCTGCATCGTCACTCATTAATGTTTAGTACTAAATGTAAGGTTCTTTTTATTTATTATAAGGAGAGTTAGTTTCTTTTCTTTGAAACTCAGTTATTATAATATCCAATTAGTTAGTAGGTTAAAGTAATTAGAATTTTGAAAGGATTTATCTAACAAAGAATGTATTTGAAAAAAAAAATCTTTATATCAAGTATGTATAACTGTGTAAGTTGGTAAATTATGTGCAAATTAGAAAGAATAATGAGTTTACAGTATATACTGATTGAGTACTAAGGTATGAAGAATACCCAAGTTTACCTAATGTAGTTGAGTAGGGAAAAGAGAATATTTTGAAAACCATGTCCAAAAATAATGTAAAGCGATCAAGGTATTTGTGTTAGGAGTTTATACCATGCTAAGTTGAGTCTAGTAACTAGGACGTGAATTATGTTGAGATTGAAAATTCACATGTGAATAATTATTGAGAAAAGAGATTTCAGAAGAAGCCATAAATTGTGAATATGATAATCCAAAGGCAATAAGGATATACTAAGATATAAAAGAATTGTATTAATATAATGATAAAAAGAAGATACAAGTGATTTTTTTTCGTTGTTTGGTGTGTCGGCAAGTAAGAATTGAATATATTGTTTTAGGAGAGTTATTCATGAAGCCTTAGAATTTTAGTTTGATTATATTATAACTGATAGTAAATTTAAATGATGTGTTTATGAAGTTATGCTTCAGGTATCTTTATATAATTTTGGTGAAAGTTGAAAAAATTTATTTGTCCTTAGTTGAATTTACTTATATTAGTAATAATCAAGTCAATATACAAATGACACCATTTGAGATTTTACATGAAACATCGTGAGTCTTCTAATAGGTGATTGAGTTGAGTAAAGTTAAGTTTTTGAAATGTAATTTGGAATAACATACAATAGATAGAATATGACTAACCTAAATTGATGATGCTAGTTTGGAAAGCATGCTTCAAGCATATGTCTTTGAGTTTAGTGGGAGATTTCTTAGCAGAATTTGTCTATAATAAAGTGATATTGGATGACTTAAAGCCTTATGTAAGAGATATTATTAACTTTTTGTTAAATGATTCAGTAGAGTCAGACTTATTGTAAGATGTCATTGATAAAGTGAAATTGATTAAGAAAATAATACAAGCAACTCAATACAAGCCAAAATATCTGTAAGGACCAGAAATGTTGAGTATTAAAAATTATCAGTTGGTGACCAAATATTCTTGAAGGACTTATCCATAAAAGAAGTAATGAGATTTGGAAAGAAGGAAAATGTTAATCTCTAATTATATAAACTCTTTTGAAATCTTGAATTAAGTAGGCATAGTGTACATCGTCTAGCCTTTCCATCAGGATTAAGTGATGTTGATACAGTGTTTCTTGTATCAATATTAAGGAAGTACCTATTAGATCCTTCTCATGTTATAAGATTTCAAAAAATTTAATAGGACAAAAATTTAGCTTAATTATGAGGAAAAACCAATGTCTATTGTTGATCGACAAGTGAAAAACTTATGGTTGAAGGAAATCCCTATAGTTAAGGTTATATGGCAAAATCACTCAAGTGAAGAGACTTCTTAGGAAGAAAAAATGATATACAAAAAAGATATCCCTAGTAGCTTGAGTAGCTAGAATAATAACTAAAATTTATGTTTTGGTTTCATTTCCTACTTGTGATATGATGGTTTAAAATTCGGAGATCAAATTTCCTAAGGGGGAAAGAATGTAACATCCCTAAAAAATTTAGTAATTCTCATTTATATATGGATTAATAAAAGAAATACAGGAGTAGGGATGTAATTGAAATGTTTTAAAGATGAAAATAAAAATTTATTATTTTTGGGCTTAGAATGTAATTTTTTAAAAGTTTAGGGGTCAAAGTGTAAATAATAAAATTTGCAAGGACTTTCTCCAACAATAACAAATTGCTATTTGGTCCCTCCGTCATTTTTTTATAAATCTTCCGTAAGTTTATCGGGAGATTACTATTGACTCCTCTCCTTCATTTTTTTTCTTTAGATCTGGAGTACTTTTGAGCGTCCAATTTCAAAACTAAACATACCACTGGATTCAAGACGGAGAGTACTACAATATTGGCCGAACAATTTTTCAAATTGGCCGAAGAATCGTCGTAGATTGGAAGTAGAAAATCTTAAAAAAAGGTAAACTCTAAAACTCCTATTTAGAGACTTTAAATTGAAAATCTGACACCGTAGATGGATTCAGGACATAGATAAACTATAAGATATGGAATTTTACAACCATCTGACAACTTTTTGTGTGTCGTGAACAGTAAATCTGGCCTGCATGAATAGTAATTTCAGCAGTAAATAGTAATTTCGACTGTGAATAGTATACCATCAGTTGACCAGTGTTGACCAAGCTCCGGTAGGCCAAATTTTACATTTCTGGAGTCATTTCCTAGATTTTTGAACCATCTAGACTAGTTTTTAAGGTCTATTTGATTAAATTTGTCTTGAAAAAAATACATTTGGGGCTGTCCAACCTGAAGTTTTGACCTTGTGAGTAGATAATTTTTTCTATGACTTACCTCATGTTCTTCTTGAACTTAAAATATATAATTGGTTATGTTTACAAATTATTTATGCTATCATAAGTTTCTGAAATGTATTAAAATATCTGTTTTGTTTACGAACTGGCACATAATTCAAGAAGAGTATAGTTTTGCAAATAGATTTTGAAATTCATTGAATATGTGGTTTTGAATGTATTTATCATTATTTGGTAAAGTGGATATTATGTGCACGAGTCATTGATTTGTAAAACTATAAAGATGCTGATTATGATTGAATGGAAAGCATAAACCTCATGCCGAGTTGTTTGATAATTATACATTACATTTGATGAATATGTATATATATATATTGATGAATATCGACGGGTTGTATGACATGAGACGGTATCGAATAAGGGACGCCCTATTAGCCTGAGTGAGCCAAGGGAAGGCCGCTCTAACCGAGTAACAGTGGTAATGTGAGGAGGCAGATGGGTGATGAAGTCACATTCCCTGATTACTTATTGTGACTGTAGTCGATCGATCACTATGCGTATAGCAAATGAGTGAATTTAGTGTATTGAGAACTGTAACATGCTTGAGCATTATGTAAAAAGAGTGGATTTTCAGTGCATATATAGTATGTTAATTATGCATCAACAAAAGTTATAATTTTATCTTAAATGCTTGATATTTTTATGTACCTTAAACAGTTGAACATATCACCAACCATTACTGTGTGCTTGAGATTATTTAATGGTTCTGATATGGGATTCTCCTAATGTTTTCATGTGAAATATTTTGATGCATAACAATATTTTTTTAATGATCACATTGTGCTGAATATAGTTTTAGATATCGAAATATCCTTTGATTTGAGAATATTTGAAATGTGGGTTCCATATGGATGTACTTTCGAACTATATTTTCTATGTGACAAATTTTAAAATATGAGTACATCCATATGTTGACCTAAGAGGTCATAGGAGGTATTATCTGTTCACTAAGTTGACAAACTCACTACACGATATTTCCACATTTTTCATATAAGAATACAGAGTTTGGTCTTTTCCCCTTCAGATTAGTTGACCAGCTAGACGACATAATCTCTAAGTGAGCCTACTTTGTTTTTAGGGCTCGTAGATTTTGGTTTATTTTGTACTTGTACTCTAGAGTATACTCTGAATGCCACAGGCAGGATCCCTACTTCTGTTGTTATTTTGACATTTACAACTTAATATGTATAATGTGTATACATGAGAGAACCTATATGTAGTTATTTCCATGAAAAAGAATAGTGTTATGCATGTTTTGGTAAATATCTTATTGCGAAAAAATATATTTTTTCACGTGCCCGTAAATTGGGAGCGTTACACGGGCCACCTTAGTTTGCAACTCTTTATAAGAAAGCTCAAATTGCGAACTCAAACCAACAAAGACATAGCCAAAGACTTGGGTCAGGGAAACACCCAACTCGAATCATTGAACTCAACTTGAATGCTCTTTAGTTCCTAGAGCTCTAGCCAGCGACTCAACGATGGAAAGTTCTTAGGAATAAGAGTCTTCACACTAAATTAAGGTAATGTTTTCCTATAAATTCACATATAGAAAAACAAATTTTGATAAAAATTTATTATTATATCAAAATCATTTCATAAAATGCATTTTTAAAAATGTCATCACTTACACTGATGGCCCTAACTTCATCATTAATGTATAATCCATCAATCCTTTTATGAACTACAATCCATACATTGTGTCACTCGAACCCCAAGCTCAGCTTCTTGAAAATTTAAAAATAATGAAAGGTATGTTCAATATAAATTAAACTTAAAATAAATTATTAACAAATGCAAACTTACCATCTCAGCCTTTTTTCGTGCGATGCTCTTCGATCCACTGGTATATAGCATCGTTTGTCATCTTCTGTGTTATGTGTTTTTCTCAACCACATCATATTCAATGACAGAAACATATTAATAAGGCCAACTACAAATTGAAATATATTAACAACCAAATGTAGTTAACTACCTTAGAATTTTCCTCGATATGATAGTCTGTAAAAGATGTCCACTAATCCTGAGTAATGCCTTTTGGGATGTTATTACTTAATTATTCTCTTATCTTAGTCCCATCATTTTTTAATCTAAATAGGTTATAACGTCCAGCTCTACTTCTACTTAAGTGAATGAAAAATAACCTTCTTGTAGTATACAGGAAAGCTTCTCCAGTCTTTATAGGAGATGGGGAAGAGTAAAAAATTATCCTTAACAGTACCTAGAAATACACCTAACAAACCACCCTAATATCTAATTGGTTAATGTGTGTTATTGAACGGTACACTAAATGGGTGGGCATCACCTGGTCATTCTCATTTATAAAAGAAAAGTTAGTACACTAAATGAGACTAGACAACTTGTACATTAAAAGAGTTAGGATACTTACCGATAACATTAACTAACCAACTTCTCCTTTATCTAGCATGTTCCTGTTACGCTGATTGAGGGGGCTAGTCCTGATCGGCAAAAAGATCATCTATATCGAACTCGTCCTCTAGTGCTTGAACATATTAAGGGGAGAATGTAGATGGAACAGTCTTGAAATCAAGTGTATCAATGTCTCGAGGCTGTCCATCCTTCTTGACTACCAGGCAGGGTAGAGGACTATTCAATCCAAATGTACATTCCCTGCCTGTAATTAAGGAATTGACTCTTCATCTTCACCATTCCTGTTAATAAAAAAATATTAGTTCAGAATTAATAGACATAAAATGTGCTAAGTTTATTATAAAAAACAAAGAACAAATATAAGAATAATAAAATTATTAATGTGACAAGCATAAATTTACTTCCTTATTTATAAATAAAATTTTTAAATTTTGAACTTGTGACAGATCACTCTCATATATAAGGTCATCATTACCGTCACCCATTTCATACAGGTCACAAGGTTTCAAATGCATAACGATACTCCAGTTTTTATCCATCTCATTTTCTACATAATATACCTGGTGAGCCTCGAAAATTTGGATGTATGGCTCGTCATCCTTGCTTTTACTAGTATGAATCAACTATGAAAATTAAATAGAGATTATGTCGAATTTTTCAATTGTAATACCTCTGGAATTAATTGTATTAACTCATATACAGTTGAATAAAGTTACTATAAATCAGCCATGGTAATTCAACTCAATGATATATAACAATTTGCCCTAATATGAGACACCTCCCAAATGCTATTATTGTCTCTATTATTTACATAACTTTTTGTCTCAAAAGTCCCAAAAACTCTACTATTTTGAGTTTTCAACCTTTGGTCTCGCTCTAATCTCTGAAATCTAAATCCATTGACATTGTATGCACTATATCGCTTTGCTCTATCTAGTTATCTAAGTGTAAGGAATTTCAAATAAGTTAAATAAGAACCATCAACATCATTTGTTATCTGAAAGGAAAAAGAAATGATAATTTTGAGTGTTTGTATGATCAATTCCTATATATACTTTAAGTATACATGTACTTACACAGTGAAAAAACTAAGAGATGAACTCTATATAAATTTTTTTATCTATCTCAGTAAAGGATTGGGTGAAACTTCTTATACTATACCATACGTAGTCTTTAAATTTCCTATAAAACATATAAAAGAGATAAATAGATAATCACACTATTAGTTTAGCCCCAATGTAATTAATAAACATAATTTATTCACTAAAGGAAATGGTATACTTCTTTGCAGTTGGTGAGCATATGGCCATTTGCTTGCAATTTTTTTATTAGAGAAAGAGAGAAATATTCAAAACCATCAATTGGTTTTCCAACTAGCGAAAACAAAGTGTTAGTGTTGAGTGGCCCAACATCGAGTTAATTATCCACACGAACAAGTCAGTTGAATACCATCTCTACGTCATCTAAGTATCTCAAATAGAAAATTAAAACTTCTTAAGCCAAGTATGACTCAACTATTTAGCCATCTAGCTTTACTTTATTTTGGACAAATGACTTTAACTTTCCTAAGTATCTGTATAAAATACATTAAATGATAACACATGAAAAAAAATAATGGAGAAGATTACATTGGTGAAAAAATATTTATTTACCTTTCTATAAGATACGTCCATTGATATTAGACTGGACCACCTAGTTTAGCTTCTCCAACCAAGTGAATAGTTAAATGAATCATGACTATAAAAAATGAAGGTGAAAATAAAATCTATAGATGGCATAAAGTGAGAGAAACTCTATTATGAAGTTAATTAAGTTCATTCACATTTAATACTTTACTGCATATTTGTCTAAAGAATGAATACAATTTGATCAGAACTACAGATACATGATTAGGAAATGTCTTCCTTATGGCTAAGGGTAGAAGTTGCTCCATAAGAACATGTGAATCATGACTTGTCTTAAATCAATGCATATAGAAATGTTACTTGAATAACAATCTGGCACAATAATATTCTTCAATTTTTTGAGAAAGACATCCTTACTTATATTTGTTAAAGCGAACAAAGCTAAAGAATATTTACCATTATCATTAGGCCATAAATTAGGCCCAACACCTATTTTGTGTAAGCCCTTTTATGCATTTAAATGGTATTTTGATCATCCAGGATAATTCAACAAAGTGTACAACACATTGTCACAAACTTTTTTTAATGTGCATAAGGTCAAGATTGTGACATAACAAATGATTTTTTCAATAAGGAAGTTGAAAAAATATACTCTTATTACACCATTATTGAGTGTCAACATCCACCCCACTACCTCCTCAAAGTCTACGTTTTTAACCTTCAACTTCTACATTTTTACCAAATACGACATTAACATCCTCAACTTGTTTTAAGATATGTAAGCTAGTTAGTTACAAAGGAGGATTTCTTTTTTTCTCTCTTCCATCAAACTTACTACATTCCAATCTAAACTTATACCCTTGACTGAGGAAGCGATTGTGGTTCATAAAACACCATTTCTGACTATGAGAAAGAGGCATAGAATTTGAGTCAAAATTATATTGTAGACAAACTAACCCAGTATGAGTATTCCACAATGATAATATTTCAAAGCCTGAAAAATCACGGATAGTCCACATCAAAACTGCATGCATATTAAACATTTCATTAGCGAAATAATTAAATTTTTCTATGTCTAATATCCATAAATCCTTCAACTCTTTTATTAGCGGTTGTAAATACACATCTCTATAATTTCCTTGTGCCTTTCTACTTGAGATTATATTATTGTGTCATGCCTCCAATTTAAGAGAACGCGATTAACAAATAGAGTTTATCCAGAACATATTCCATATAACCTTCCAAAATATAACATAATAGATTTAATATAACCAAAAGCATATATTCATGAGTTTCCAAGTAAAACCATATATACATCCCAAGTCTATACATCCATATTACAATAAAAGCAAGGATCTTGCATGTGGTGTTCAGAGTACATTCTAAAGTACAAAATATAATATAAGTCAAAAGTTATGAGACTTGGAAGCAAAGTAGACTCACCTAGAGAATAAACAGCCTAATCGTTTACTAACCCGTTGGAGGAGGACTAGACTCTGTATTTTTATCTACAAAACATAAAGATATCGTGAAATGAGTTTGACAACTCAATGAGCAGATAAAACCTACTATGATCTTCTAGGTCAATATATGGATGCACTTGTATGATAAAATTGTCACTTTTCTTCAAAGTAAACTATAGATCAAAAATACATCTATAATAACCCATATTTTCAATATTCTCAATAAAAAGGTAATATGAAACTTAAAGATAAATACAATGCAGCATGCTCATAAAAGGTTTCACAATAAAAGGTTTCACATGTTCTTCAATGCACAAACTTTAAAGTTTAAGAGAACTCCCAATCAGAACCATTATTTAATCCCAAGCACACAGCAAAGGAGGGCAATCACAAATCAGATAGTCATCATTTCGCCTAATAATATGAGGCATCTCGCTCTCCTTCATAGAACAAATCTCGTGTGTTAGCCGTCATACAAGACTAACAATACCCCTACTAATCGAGGTTTCAAGGTGCACCAGGGCTAGCATCTCTTATTGCTAGAAAATAGTGTTTTCAAATAGGATTCCTCCACAAAAAATAATTGCATAAAATATGTTGTCGTTTAGAATCATAAATATTATTCCTGCCTATGGCATGCTCTAATATATTCAGTAGTCTTATAAAACATAAACCACCTTTGCAACTATAGCTTCAATGGAAATTATCTAAGAATTTTTTTGGCACATTCTTTCGCTTTTTGTCTTCCATCTAGATGTGTTACACTTTTTACAAGTGTCCCTATTTTCATCATCCTCCCAATATAACATGCAATTACTCGAAAGTGCACATATTTTTTTGTAGTTGACTTGCAACTCATTAATGATTTTCTTCGCCTTGTAACATGAGGGTGGAATCTTTGTATTTAGAATGGCATTAGCCAACAACTCAAATACCATCAACATAGCCTTGTCACTTATCCCACACAAATATTTGATATGATACAAGTTCACTAAAAAAGATAATTTAAAGAACTTTTCACACCTTGCATATAGTTTTTGTTGCCCATCCTTAATTAACTCATAAAAATCTTTTACACATACATTTATCCTATCTCTTGATAGTGGAACTAGCATCTCCACAAAGTCCACACTTTCATTTTTTTTGATAAATCTCAAATGCATTACAGATCATGTCTTGCACATGGTCATCACTACAAAATGATTCTTCTCTCACTTGTGATTTTATATGATGTTCTACTTTAAGTTCTTCTATACCTCTTTCCCTATGCATAACCCAAAAATTATGCCCTAGTGGAAATGGCTTAACAATTAAGTGCTGACGTACAATGTCTTTAACCTGTAATTTCTAAAACCTACACTTAGAATATGGACATATTATTCTACCTTCCACATTACGAATCATGTCTTGCACATGGTCATTGCTACAAATTGATTCTTTTCTCACTTGTGGTTTTATATGATGTTCTACATTAAGTTCTTCTATACTTATTTCCCTATGGATAACCTAAAAATTATACCCTAGTGGAAATGGCTTAACAATTAAGTGTTGATGTACAATGTCTCTAACCAATCATTTCTAAAACCTACACTTAGAACATGGGCATATTATTATACCTTCCACATCGAAGTTAGTAAATGCAAAGTCTAAAAAAACCCTCAAGTTCGTCCAAATATTCATGGGTGGTTTGATGTTTAAAACGCCAAGACTTATCCATTTCTAAACACACTAGAAAATTAAAACATCCATAGCCTCTTAAATTAAGGGCATGACATTTTATTATTTAATATTGATGTAATTATCCTAGGGATTTGTGATATTGTAATTAATCATATTGGGATGATTTTAGGATTAGTTAGTAGTTATCATTTGAGTGTTTGAGTTTAGGAAATTATTATCCCTTTGTTTTATCTTATTAGGGTTAGTTAGTTGAGTTATTTGAGTGTCAATTATCCATATCCTTATATCATTGGTATTTTAGTTGTTTAAATGATTTAGTTGAGTCAAACTTCTACATCCTATATGTCTATACATATTAGTTTGCGTGGTTATTATTTTTTGAACATTTTCTTTATGCTTAATAAAATTTGATATTGAGTTTTGTTCAAAGAGGATTCTCTGGTTATTCCTTATGGTTCTACACCATTATGTCAATATGTAACAAGAATATGCCTTCATTATATGCCAACCATGCCCCTTTCACTAACTACTTCCCAAAGTAGATATATAATTACTTATCTCTTGAGCGCTTCCAACCTTATTTATGCTAGAGAGCTCTAGGGTTGGCATTGGTGGCAAGTACCAAACCTATGTATAGAGCTTTTTCATAGGCATTGCGATTAAAATTGATAATTACAAATACTAAAGCGCCACTCATGATATAACCTACCCAAGCCCTTTTAACTCTTAAACTTCAAAGAGCAATCTTAGGGATCTCATTATAACTCATCTTCTCAACCTCACTTACTTATAGGAAAATTAAGGCTTTTATGCTTCTACAATTGATTAATTAGGAACAATATGCTGAGTGTTCTACTTCTCAAGTGGTATTCTAAGAGTGCTACTTACTCTCATAGGTTACTTAATTTATTCTCTTATGAACAAATATGCCTTAAACTCCTAACTTAGCACTTATGAATACTAAATATGCTTTTGAAAAGATTTTTGAATTATCAGGATGCTCTAGGAAAACTAATGAACTACTAAGCCCCAATCTCTCCAATTAAATACTAAAGCATATTATCTTTGCCTTAAAGTCTATTAACCTTATAGGAGGCCAGCTAAACTTCGAGCTTCTTAACCCTAAGACTTCCTTAAAGGCATTTAAATAAATTATTCTAAATGAGAATCAAAAATCTTATTTTCTTAACCACTTTCTTAATCCATCTTTTGTATTGTATTAATCTTAATGCATGAACAGTATGCTTAATCCTGAAAAAGAACTTGAATTATATCAATAAGTGAAATGTTTTTTTTTCTAGCAAAAATCCCTCCTGCAAACTTTGCTTCTTTATTCATTCTCCTTACATTTCGCTACCCTTCATCATTGAAAAGCATAAAGTAGAATAAATAACTAGTCATTGAGAAAGAAGGCAAGAAATTTAGATACTGCAAAAAAGAATGTATATTTATATCAACCCAAAAACAAGCAAAATAGCTAGCTAGCAGTATGGATAAGTAAATAATAGGATGTGCAAAATAGTATATTAAGGCAAATTTGTTACAAAAAAAATGCTAGAAAAGAGAGAAAGAAAGAGATCATTTATGATTTAGGAAAATCCTCCATCAAATTCTACAAGAACTTTATTCTTACGTTCATCTCCTTCATATCAACTTTCAAATCATGTAGTTACATACTCTCCAAAGAACATGGTATATTTTGTTAGGAAAATTAGTATTTATAATAGAGATACAGTCAGAAAGTAGGTTTTGAAAAACATAAAAGATCACACTAGCCTTTAAAGTGATATTTATCCTCACTAGTTAGTATAGGATTAAGGTAAATCACCCTCAGAATTGATGCAAAGCATCTAGAAAACTGTACTCAGCAATTGTGAAATTTTCTCCTCAAGAACAATTTTAAAGAGAGATAGAGAAGAGTTAGCAAAGAAAAGAAAATTGTTTTGTCATCGATCTAGTTTAGAACATACTTATAATAATATTTTTAAACCAACATACCCTTTCAATAATAACTAACCTACACAATTTGTCAAATCATCAAGCATGTTGATCATTCAGTGTTTATGAATAATTATAACTATTATTTAATTGTTATTTTATGAACCTATATGAGTTTTAACCTAATTGTCATTCAACTACAAATATTACTACATGATTTTTAACCCAATAGTCACTTTAAGTGGTTATTCTTCTAACCTATCTACCTTTTCACATGTATTTTCCCATTATTCACTTTAAGTGATTATTTTATGAACCTACATGCCTTTTACATGCTTTTTTTTTAATTTTCTCCAACATTCCCCTACTTAGTTTGAAAAAACAACACATCTTCTCCAACGTATAGAATCATGCATAAAGGAAAGTATCTTTTGATTTGGACATTTCTTTAGTGTAAGTAATTCAAAAATTTAACAAATTAATGGTAGTATAATTAGCTTGGAACCAAATTCTTGTGTTAAAACCATAAATACCATAGAGATGAAATTAAATATCTTTAAAATTAGTTCACTAAAATTTTAGCACTCGTATGTACATCCTAGTTTTCATAAACATGTTGAGAAACTAACTCAATTTTCTAGTAAGAGTGGCTCCACTTCTTATGTTCAAATAGGTAAAGTTCCTTTAAAACCTTATCTCCATAGAATGACTTGAACTTCAATTAAGAGTTTATTACTCACCCTCTAAAATCCTTGTATTATGCATTATCCTTGGAATGATTAATTGTATTTTAGTAGCTTATAGTCACTTATAAGTAACTTGTTATCCATTAAATCAAGTTTAAAAGGTTGAGTTCCAATTACTAGTGAATTTAGTTATTAGATTTTAATCCCATTCTTTTGAAGGTTTCTTCACCGTTTCCTTTGAGAGTCTTTTTGTGAATAGACCTTCCAAGTTATTACTTGATATCACATATTAAATAGTAGTTATTATGTCACTAATCAATTTTCTTTCATATTCATGTCTCAAACTAATTTGTCTAGACTTTCCATTATATATGCCATAGACACAATAACTTTACTATCGTAGTTTAATGATACGGCTAGCATTGGTTGTTGCCATAACTCTATTTCTAATAATAAATTTCTCAATCATTCTACCTCTTTATCTATAACTTAATGCTATAAACTCATGCCCCCTAGTGGAATGAGTTATACGTGTCTATCTTTTAGAGGTCCATGAGATGGCTCCTCCACCAATAGTAAAAATCCAACCAAACAATGATTTGTTATCTTTTGCACTGGTTATCCAATTAGCATCAGTATTTTCTTCTAATATTGTAGGAAAATTGTCATAAAATAGTCTTAAAGTTATTGTTTTTTTCAATTATCCTAAGACTCAATTGCTTTCTAATGACCACTACTAGGACAACTAGTGTGCCTTGAAAGTTTACAAACTACAAAATAAATATTTGGTCTTGTACAATGCATGGCATGCTAAGACAATTAATAACACTAGAATATTCAAGTTGAGCAACTATTTATTGGATTTTTCTTCAAATTTTTGTGAAACATTGTAGGGGATACTTATTTCCTTAATATTCAAGTGTTTATAATTGTTTATAACTTTCTCAATTCAATGAGATTGATTCAAAGAAAAACCCTCACTATGTTTTCTCACTTTAATTCCTAAGATAATATCTACCTCTCTAAGAACTTTCATTTCAAACCTTGAGGCTAAGTACTTCTTACTTTCATTTACACCAAGGATATTGGTTTCAATGATTAACATATCTTCTACATATAAGCATATGATAACACCATATTTATTTGCAAATTTATAATAAATACATTTATATAGCATTATTTTGATTAAAACCATAAGACAAAATTACAAATTCAAACTTCTTATGCATTTCTTTGGTACTCGTTTCAATCCATATAAAGATTTAATCAATTTATGGACTTTCTTTGCATTTCTAGGTAACACAAACCATTTGATTTGTTCCATATATACTCTTCATCTAACTCATTATTTAAAAAAGCAGTCTTAACATCTATTTAATGTACATACAACTTTTAAATTGAAGTTAATGCAAGTAGTACACTTATGCATATAATTCATGCTATTGTTGCATAAGTGTCAAAATAAAATATACCTTCTTATATTTAGAGTGAAAATTAATGAATGTAATAAACCTATTTCCTCCTCAAGTTAACATACCATTGAGTTCACATATATTAGAATGTATATATTTATGAAGTTCTCTAAATAGAAGAAAGCCGTCTTCAATTCATTTTTTCCTGAATGCAAATTTCACATTTATCATAATTATTTCCTTTTGTTGAAATTAGACCATGCTTTGACATATCTTGTAAGAATTTATAATTAACATGTCTCAACATACTATGCCATAAATAGATTTAGTACTTAACAATATAAACATAAACAAATTTATTATTATTAATGCTCAACTTAAACATCCCATCACAACAATAACCCTTCCCTATAAAACACTTTATTTTTGGATATTAAAATTTTATCAGACTTTAATACAGCCTTCAATCCTTTCTTACACAATAAATTTGCATAGATAAGATTCTTCCTAATATTTGGAACATGAAGCACATTCAATAGCAATAATTTATTTCTAGATGTAAACTATAGTTCGATATTTCCCTTTCCCACCACCTTTGTTGTGTTCCTATTACCTAAAAGAACTTCTTGTCCTTATTCAACAATTTCATAGTCCCTAAACTAACTTCTATCATGGAAAACATGTATTGTTGCCCTAGAGTCATGCCATCAATCAAACGATTTACCTTCTGTGGACATATTTAATTTGGATGTCGTACTAATGTGTAAATCTAACATTATGGAACTAATCTTTTTAATTTATGTATCAACCATGTTTACAATATTAGTATTGTCCATTTTTGAATTTTTCCTAAATCTGCAATCTTTCTTGGAATGACCTTTTTTTCCACAAAAATAATATATTTTACATGTCTTTTTCTATTTTTTATGTAATAATTAGGCTTTGGGTCTTTCCTTATGTTATTTTTTGTGAAATATTTTGGGATTTATTTCTTACATTCCCAAAATCCACTTCAGAAACGTATTTCTAATGCTTTCTTTGCAAATTTTGAGTTTCATCTTCAATTCTTAAATATTTTAGAATTTTCTCTATAGTAAAATTTTTGATGTTATGTAGTAACTATTTTCTATAATCATGCTAACTCGAATGTAATTTTGTTACAATAGCTCCACTTGTAATGATTCTAAAATATCAATTTTCAAATCCTTCAATTTAGAAAATATAACTTGTAAATCTTGTACTTGATCCATAAGTGAGATGTCATTAATCATAATGAATTCTAAGTGCTTCATAAGTAAAAATTTACTTGTTACTTTGTTTTCTATGTTGTACTTATTTTCAAGTTCTTGCCAAGTCTCTCATGGGGAAGATATTGACGTGAATACATCATATAAATGATTAGATAAGGTGTTCAGAATGTGTCACTTTCATCATAACTCGTCATCAATTGTTTTCTTTCTTTCATACTTGATTTGTTATCATAATCATCTATAGGTTTAGGTGGTTCAAATAGATTAGCATCAAGCACATATGAAATCTTCATAGCAGTGAGTAGGAACATCATCTTGTCGTTTTATTGATTGAAGTTTATCCCATCAAAATGATTCAATTGGACAAAATCTGTATTCATCACTTTAAATCATATTCTTATGTAGTCTCCATCAAATGTCACCTTAAAAACTATTACGAAGATTAATATTTATAATAGAGATGGAGTTAGGAAGTAGGTTTTGAAATGTATGAAAATCACACTTTTCTAAGATGATATTTGCCTTCACTAGTTGTTGTAGCATTAAGGTAAAATACCCATAAGATTGATCCAAAGCACCTAGAGAATTGCATTTAGTAATTGTGCAATTGTCTCCTCAAGAACAACTTTAAAGAGAGACAGAGAAGTGTTAATAAAGGGAATAAAATTGTTGTGTCATTTAATCTTAACTTAGAACATATTTATATTAATATTTCGAAACCAAAATGCTCTTTTAATACCAGCTAGCCAATAAAAATTTTCTAAACATCATTTATGTTGATCATATAGTGTTTCCAAATACTTATAAAAGTTATTTAATGGCTAATTTATGAACCTACATGACTTTTAACCTAATAGTCACTTTAACTACAACTATTCCTACATGAATTTTAACCTAATAGTCACTTTAAGTGGTTATTATTATGAACTCACATGCCTTTTCACATGTAATTCCCAATAGTCACTTTAAGTTGTTATTTTATGAATATACATGCCTTTTCACATGCATTTTTGTTCAAACTATCTCTAACATGCTCTTCCCCAATGTTTTGAAAAAGCATTTCAATTCTTTGGAAGTCATTTTCTTCTGGTATATCTTCTCCATATTGTCCTTATGTTCCTTGAGTTCTAGATTCAATAAAGTTTGAGACCTTAATACAATTATTAGCATTTAACAATTCCAGCCCAACAAGGTTGAGTAACGAAATGGCCTAGCAAATACAAATATTTTTTAATAGGAAAACCTTAGGAAAGTCTATCTTGTAAAATCCTAGGTCCATGATAGAGGTCACAAGCCCTTTATGGATGGAAGCTAATATCATTGTTCTTTAAATACAATACTATCAATTTATATTGATTCATATCAATCTGGTGCTTTCATTGCCTCCCTACCTTGCAATAGAAATTAGTATGTGATATAGCTATTTAGAAGAAGACATTCATGAGTTAAGTAAGTTTCAAAGGGCTATTGATACACATTTGGCTCAAATTGAAGCTTCCTTAATTTGAAATGATAAGTACATCAAGCACTACAAACTCTTGCTCTTCCTGTTTGTGTGGAGTTTGCACTAGTTCTTGATGCTATGTAATCCAATCCTACTATCATTGACTACCAATATCCCAAGGTTGAAAATACCACTCAAGAGGAAGATAAATTGGGTGACACACTAAACAATTACTTCCAAATAAAATTATGAATTAACAACACCAAAATTAAACCATTAGCTTCAAAAAAGAGTTAAATGACTAAATTATATATATATAAGGTAAAGATAATAAAGTATGTAATAGGAGCACTTTCTTTAATAAAAAAAGACTTTAATCAAGAAGTAAGAACGGAATTGAAGCAAGTAAAGTGACTAGTAGCTAATATAGATACAAGGCACAAGTTATCAATAAAAAGTAAAATGTATAGAAGCTCTAAAAAGTACAAAAAATGCTTAGAAAATGTGATAAATATAAGCAAATTTGATCAAGTAAAATAGAGATACCAATGAACAAAGTAAAAGAGATAAGGAAGAGAGAATAATTTTGTTTTTCCTTGAGTGAATTGAGTTAAAATTATGGATTTTAATTTACTTTTGTTATTTGATAAGTATTTGACCTCATGGTATTTTGGTATACAAAAGTTCTCAACAAGTGGCCAAGATAGCAAATTAAAGTGAATTTTGAGAAAATAAAGATAATAGGGTTGTTTGTTAATTTTACAATTACACAAATGCATATATCTTAACTACAATATAGTGCTTAAGTAAAGGATTGTATCCTTTGAAGAATCAAATAAATTCCTAATAAACTACTAAAATTTAATCTTCTAACTTTATTCAAACAACTAAATAATTAATTTGTATGCAAACTAAACTAAACTAAACTAACTAACTAACTAACATGCAATGACAACTAATATGCAAAACTAACTACCAATGAAGATTGATAACCTAGGAATATTAATGTCACTTATCACTACTCCTTCCTCATTATTAATTTTAACATATAGAATTGCTCACCTATGTAATTAATTATTTATAAACCCCTTTCAAGATAGATAAATGCAATTATTTACAAGATAAACACTAAGAAAGAGTGAGTAATTGAGTAATAATTTAGAAACTAAGAACAAGCTCACAAAGGTTGTGCAAAGCATGCAAGTATATTACTATTCTAACATACAAATCAATCCATTCAACTCATGCAAATAAGATCAATCAAGTGCTATTCAATTCAATGGTCTATTCAACTAGTTACCTTAATGAAGAATAACCAATTGAACCCTAATCATCTAATTAGTAGATAATCAACTAGTAGCATTAAGAATGAAATTAAGTTAATAACTCATACGATATTAAAAAAAGAGAGAAAGGTATTTAAATTAAACTACATGAAAAAATTCATTAAATCCCTAGAAAACTAAACTAATATGTGCTATCTAACTTAAAAATGAAATACAAAGGAGAGAACATATGAAATAGACACAAGAAAAAGATAGAAGGAAAGAACACTAAGGCTTTTCTTAGCCTCCAACTTCAACCTTATTCAAATTCTTGATTCTCTTACAAATTAATGAATTCTCATTTACATTGATACCATTCTAGTCTTTTTGGGACGAATGAAGTCTTCTATGAAGTTGTCCTAGGCTATCCTTTTATATTGGGTGTGAAAAATAGAGTTTAACTAACACTAAAAGATATCTAAGTACCGGTGACCATGATCATAGACTGCAGTCATCCGTAACTTCTATAACTCCAAGATCTCATTACTACAGTCATCAAAATCAATGCCACATATTTAAACATTCCTATATTTTGACTCTAGTGGATTTACGAGGCCCATAATATGTCATTAGAAAGTTCTTTTTGAACTCGTTATAATTATATCTTGATTTCTATAAGATGAGATTATTTCCCTTCTTAAAAATAAGTCTTTTAACCACTTATTGAGCATTGATCTATAACATAATAAAATATTTGGTTAAATATATACAAAAAATAAAAACCAATTTAAAACTAAATTACTCATTTTAATTAAAAAAAACACCTAATAAAGAAAGAAATCAAGGCCAAATAACTCTCTAATGTAAAGTTATCATAAGGACAATAGCTCTAGGATTGTGGCCTTAAATTGTAGTCTCACATCCTAAAAGGTTATAAAAGTCATAGAACCACAATCCTAGTCAGTACATGTTGCCTAATTGTACTTAAATTGCATATATTTAGCCCAATATTAAAGAAAGACCTAAGAAAACTTAATGAAAGACTTCTCTGTTGCAAAGGGACTAGAACAACATCGGAATGATGGAGAAAACACGATTATTGGAAGATCAAGATATTGGAGTTTGAGATTGAAAAGCCTAAGATAGTTCTTGATTTTATTCTTTTATTCTTGTTTTTCTTTGATGTTTTCTCTCCTTTTTATCATGTTTTAGGATTTAGTATGTTTTAGTTTAGTTTCTAGTAATTTGATGGATCTTTTCATGTAGCTTGTTTTAGATTCCTTTCTCTTATTTATTAATAATGTCTATTTGAGTTGTTTATTCAAGTATATTCCTAATTCTTCTAGTTGATTACTCACCTATTAGATGATTAGCTAACAATAGTTGCTCTTAGAAAAGGTAGTTGTTTGTTAAAAACCCATGAATTGATTAGTGCTTGCTAGATCTTGTTAGTATGAGTTGAATAGATTGATTTGTGTGTATGGATAGGTATATACTTACATACCGTGTGTTAGTCATTAAGAGCTTATGCTAAATTACTGAATTCTTACTTAATCAATTCTCTATAAGGGGTTAGTTAAGGAATAATGTGTTTATATGATCTTAGACAAGATCTATAAGTAAATTAGTACTCTAGTTAATCATTTTGGATGATAAAATACATAATGAGGATTGGGTATGAATCAAGTGAGTTGATAAATGAAATTGAAATTCCTATGCCATTCTTTATAGACAGTTAGTTGGTTTGTTATTCATTAGCTTCAGTTTATTTTATATTGCATATTAATTAGTTATTCAATTATTTGGATAAAGTAGAGAGGCTGAGCCTTGGTAGTTAATTAAGATTTTGTTTGATTCTTCATGGGAATGATCATTTACTCTATCAATGTATTTCATCTACACTTATGTGGTTATAATTATTAATAATTATATGTTTAGTCTGCTTGACTCCTAAGGGATTTTACATTAAACAAAAAAATTATTTTATAATTCACCCACAAGTAATGGTTTACAACTAAAGGTTCATCATGGTTACCCACAACGTCAATTATTTCACATGCTCAATAAGAGTTTTTATAATGTCGGTTTCCACTCTCTCACCAAAAATGATTACCATGTTGGTTTTTACTTGCTCATCAACAATGATTACCATGTTAGCTTTCAGTCACTCCCCAAAAATAATTACAACTTTAGTTTCCATTTGGTCACTAATAGTTATTATAGGAAGCGTATAGAAAGGTTTGGTTTTACCTAATATAAGATAAGGCTTTTAATGTACTCAAATTTCACACTATAATTAGTGTACATAAGATGGACAATAGGCTCAAAGAAAGATCTTCAAAGTTTAGCAAAAGGTAGCAAGTGGGTCCTTAAGGTAAGACTCCATAGGTTGCAATATGTAAGCTTATCCACTTCCTCAGGTCTTTCATATGTATTTTCATAGTTCTTAAACTCCATTTGATTATTGAAGATACTTCAAAAAAATTTCACTAGCCATTGCTCATATTTTTTACTCTTTACTATAGAAATTATCTGACTGAAAATATTTTTAGTCAACTAATTTAGTTTCCTTCAATATTTTGTAATGCTTAGCTCTAGATTACTTTTCCATGTCTTTTCAAATACTTTGATATGCTCATGATGTTTGATGATATTTTATATTATTTTATTTAGACTTAAACTTGATTCTATCTTAAAACCTTTAGTTTGGCCTTGATTTGGCCTTGATCTTATCTTTACAAGTTAGTTCCCTTTTGAGGTTGTCTATTTCTTGCTCTAATTAACTTTGAGGTAAAATCTCTTAGTAAAATCCCTTGATGTAGTTATTTATCATACGCCTTCATGTATTTCTTTGTATCTTGTATTAGATTACATCTTTATGATGTTTCCTTTTTAATTCCATTGACTTCCTTAGGTTAGCTAGGGTTTTGGTCGCTTAATAGCTCCTTTTACCATTAGAGAGATAGCATAAATCCCTTATCAATTATTTGACCATTAAGCATAGATGATGCCTTTAATTGATGTTTGATTGATTATGCCTTGACTTTTGGGATCTTGATTGATATCCAAAAAATCTTCTTGGATTAGCTTATCTTTATATCTCACTGACTAGCTACAAAAGTCGATAAATCAAAGTGAGTGGTTACCATTTAAATTGAGAAATCTATCTTTAAATATCATAATGCTAATAGGAAATATTTATCAATTAATTAGAATATCAAAGCATTAAATTATGTTTTTCTCATCAATCATTTACATAATATGTGATTAAATTAAATTACCTTTAAGGCATTTTATGCCACTAGTTTTGTATTTGGCAATGTAATATCCCTCGAATTTAAGCAATCGTGTTTTGTTTTAAATGTTCATGTTTTATCTAATTTGATTTATGTTCTTGTCTAAAACAATTATGTTTTTTCTTATAAAATTGTGTTTTGCTAATAAAACACCATATTTGTCACGTCCCTACTTTAGGAACGCAAATACCTTTAATATCCGTTAAAATTTTTATTACACATATGCAAATGAACTCACGATAATACATATCCAAGTATTATTCAACGTTCACAAGTTTACAAAACCAATAATTATACATGCCAAGTCTATATACATCAAGTTTACAGCGGAAACCAGCATCCTGCTTGTGACTTTCAGAGCAACACTAGAGTACAAATATATTACAATATATTACACTGAGAGCCTAGAAACAAGTTAGGCTCACCACTGAAGCACGACACCTAGTCGGTCAAGTAGCCGCGGGACTAAATTCTGGGTCTTTATCTGAAAAATATATCAACCACGTGTAGTGAGTTTCACAACTCAGTGAGCAGATAACACCTCCTATGACTTCTCAGGTCAACATAAGGATGTACTTATATAGTAAAACTTATCATATCAAAATCTACCGTTCAAAAGTACATTCTTATGGGACCCGCATTTTCAAAATATTCTCAGTTCAAATCACATTTTAATAGCTGTAACCACATATGATACAAATAAATCTTAAATAGATTTTGGTATGCATTAAAAATCAAATCTTTTCAATAGATAAATATGGAATGTGAGTTCATCACCCAACTGTCTCCTCACAATACCATAGTCACAATCACAGTAGGTAATCAGGGAATGTGAGTACATCACCCAACTGCCTCCTCACAATACCACTGACTACAACTTCAATAGATCAACAGGGAATGTGAGTACATCACCCAACTGCCTCCTCACAATACCTCTGACTACAACTTCCATCAACAGGGAATGTGAGTACATCACCCAACTGCCTCCTCACATTCCCACTACTATCACCTTCACATTACCGTCTCAAGCCATATAACCGACAAAATTCATCAATATATATATATATATATATATATACATTCATGTAGAAAAACGACAGAGTTTTCAATCTTAGTACAAAATTGTTTATAACATATATATATATATTAAAGCATATTCATCAAATAGAATGTAAAATTATCAAGCAACTCGCTATGAGTTTTACGCTTGCCGTAATTATCAAGCAACTCGCCATGAGATTTACGCTTGCCATTCAATTTCTTTCATAAAATAATATGCATAATTTTCATATCCAACAATTAATACTTGTAAAAAAAAATCACATGTTCAATGTGTTTCAAAATTTATTGTAAAATCAAACTCTTCTTGAACTACATATCATATACCAAATATTTCAGACATTTCCAAACCATTTCAAGAACATATGGAAGTATAAATAACATGTAATCGTGCTCATTTATCAATGTAGAGTTCAAGAAGAGTAAAAACAAGCCATAGAAAGAATCATCTACTCACCACTTTAAAGTACAAAGTTAGACACCCTTAAAATCCTATTTTCTTATCCGAATTCAGTGAAATAAACCCTAAAATTGAGTCCGAAACGTTCAAAAACCTTGAAAACGACTCTGGATTTGCGAAATTTGGCCTCCGGAAGCTCGGTCAACGCAGGTCAACGCAAGAAGGTCCGGCTGCCACGCGCTACACGCGCCACCCGAGGAGCTGCACGTGGGCTTCACTCGCCGAGGGAGATGCGGCGCGTGGGGGCGCGTGGGTGATGGGTTTGGCTGAAATTTGAGATCCAAAGGTTTCGGTGCCTTCTGGATCGATCTACGGTGTTAGTTTTTGCGTTTGAAAACTAAAAGTAGGAGTTTCGGGGGTTACCTTTTTGGCCGTTTTTCCCTTCAATTTTTCAGCCAATTTCCGGCCAATTCTCTAGAAACCAATCGGATGGATTTGAAGAACTCTTCGTCTTGAGTCCGTTGGTGGTGGTGGTGTCGAAATCCGAGGTCCGTAGGCGAAAAAATCTTATAGAGAAGTTAGAGGATTTTCGGGGAGAATTTTCTGAAGAGAGATGGAGAAATCTGTCACTGACCCCCTTCCGGATTGGTTGAGGCCCTTAAAATATCCCGGGGGACCTTTCTGCAAAATTTTACTTTTTGAGGGAGGTCCTTGCAAAATTTTCTTATTTACATTTTAACCCCGAAAATTTTAAGAAATTACATTTTTGCCCCGAAACATAAATTTCTAACATTTCTTTTATAATTCTTTAATCCATGTAAATAATAACTTATTTTCACTGGGTCCTAACTCCATTTTCGAAATCCTCTCTTTAATTCCAAATTTTCCTTAATTAAAATCTCCATTTTCCAAAATTATCTCTTTTATTTTAAATTTTTTTAGTTGAACTTTCTCGTTAAATTTACGGCTATTACATTCTTCCCCCTTAAAGAAATTCGGTCCCCGAATTTCATCACCAAAGTAGCAGATAAATACTAACCTCATTGTTCAAACAAATGCGGATATTTGGCGCGGATGTCATCTTTTCTTTCCCACGTAGCTTCCTCAGATGAGTGATTTTGCCATATCACCTTAACCATAGAAATATGTCGTGACCGCAACTTCTTCACTTGTCGATCAGCAATAGATATCGGCGTTTCCTCATAAGTTAAATTCTTATCCAATTGAATTTCCTGGGGTTGAATGACATGAGTAGGATCTGGTAAGTATTTCCATAACATAGACACATGAAATACTGGATGAATATTACTCAGTTCTGGTGGCAGAGCTATGCGATATGCTACTGCACCTATTCTGTCCAATATCTCAAAAGGACCTATATACCTCGGGCTTAACTTCCCTTTCTTTCCAAATCTCATCACTCCTTTCATGGGTGAGACTTTCAGGAACACTTGTTTACCCTCTGAAAATTCTAACTCCCTTCGTCTGTTGTCAACATACGCCTTTTGTCTACTCTGAGCTGCCTGCAGCCTTTCTCCAATCAGCTTTACATTGTTCAAAGCTTCTTGTACAAGATCTGGCCCTATAAGTTTAGCCTCGTCCACTTCGAACCATCCAATGGGAGATCTACACCGTCTACCATACAAAACTTCAAATGGAGCCATCTGTATACTAGTCTGGTAACTATTATTATATGAAAATTCAGCCAAAGGCAAGTACATATCCCAACTTCCACCAAAATCAAAAATGCAGGCTCGGAGCATATCTTCTAAAATCTGAATCGTACGCTCAGACTGACCATCAGTTTGGGGATGGAAAGCTGTGCTCAAGTCCAATCTCGTTCCTAATGCTTCTTGAAAAGCTTTCCAAAATCGTGCCGTGAACTGCGGCCCTCGATCCGATATAATCGATATAGGAACTCCATGTAGCCTAACTATTTCATTTAAATAGAGCCTTGCATACTGAGCTACATTGTAGATTGTTTTCACAGGCAGAAAGTGTGCTGACTTCGTCATGCGATCTATAATGACCCAGATAGAATCATTTCCCCTGGGAGTTCTTGGTAATCCAGTGATAAAATCCATAGTAATTCTCTCCCACTTCCATTCTGGTATCTCTATTCGCTGATGTAACCCTGCAGGTCGTTGATGTTCAGCTTTTACCTACTAGCATGTCAAACAATGGGAAACATATTCCGCAATATCCCTCTTCATACCATCCCACCAATACAATTCCTTTATGTCTTGATACATCTTTGTCATTCCCGGGTGTATGGTATATGTAGATCGATGTGCTTCCTCCAAAACTTGTTTTCTCAAATTATGAACATTTGGGACACATAATCGTCTACCGTATCTTAATACCCATTCAGTATCCACTGAGAATTCAGAATCCTTACAATCCTTCATTTCACTCTTAATCTTGAGCAAATTAGCATCTTTGTCTTGATCGGCTTTGATTTGCTCAACTAAGGAAGATTGGAGCTGCACATGAGCAAATAATATTCCCGGTTCTTTTATTTCAAACTTTATCCCCTTACTTTCTAACTTATGGATGTATTCTAACAATGGTCGTCGCACCTCTGCTATATGAGCCAAACTTCCCATTGATTTTCTGCTTAGAGCATCAGCTACTACATTTGCTTTACCTGGATGATACAAAATCGTACAGTCATAGTCTTTCAGTAACTCCATCCATCTTCTTTGCCTCAAATTAAGATCCTTCTGTTGAAAAATATATTTGAAGCTTTTGTGATCTGTATAAATCTCACAAGTTCTTCCATACAGGTAATGTCTCCAAATCTTTAGAGCAAATATTACAGCTGCCATCTCTAAATCATGGGTGGGATAATTCTGTTCATGCTTCTTCAACTGTCTAGATGCATAAGCAACTACTCTTCCATTTTGCATTAACACACAGCCTAAACCCGCTCTAGATGCATCACAGTATACTACGTAATCTCCTGTATCCGTAGGAATGGTAAGGATTGGGGCTATAGTTAAGCACTCCTTTAATTTCTGAAAACTCTTTTCACAAGCATCAGACCACTCAAATTTTATTCCTTTCCTAGTCAACCTGGTCAAAGGAGCAGCTATCTTTGAAAAATCTTTAACAAATCTACGATAATAGCCTGCTAACCCAAGAAAGCTACGAATCTCTGTAACTATCGTGGGGCGTGGCCATTGCTGTATTGCTTCTATCTTTTTGGGATCAACATGAATACCATCTTTGGTAACCACATGCCCTAGGAATGTAACATTACTAAGCCAAAATTCACACTTTGAAAACTTAGCATACAATTGATGTTCTCTTAGGGTTTGCAAGGCTATCCTTAAATGTTGCTCATGCTCCTCTGAACTCTTTGAATACACCAGAATATCATCGATAAATACAATAATAAACTGGTCCAGGAACGGTTTAAATACTCTATTCATTAAGTCCATAAATGCAGCTGGGGCATTCGTTAAACCAAATGGCATTACTAAGAACTCGTAGTGCCCATACCGAGTCCTAAAAGCAGTTTTTGAAATATCTTCCTTCTTTATTTTTAATTGATGATACCCGGATCTCAGATCAATTTTTGAAAAACATTGAGCACCTTGTAACTGGTCAAACAGATTATCTATTCAGGGTAGAGAATATTTATTTCGTATAGTCACTTTGTTCAACTGCCTATAGTCAATACATAGACGTAAAGATCCATCCTTTTTCTTCACAAAGAGAACAGAAGCACCCCAGGGAGATGTACTGGGTCGAATAAAACCTTTATCTAATAAATCTTGTTATTGTTCTTTTAATTCCTTAAGTTCTACAGGTGCCATCCGATAAGGAGGTATGGATATTGGTTGTGTTTCAGGGAGAAGGTTAATACTAAACTCAATCTCTCGGTCTAGTGGTAATCCTGGCAACTCTTCAGGAAACACATCAGAAAATTCTTTAACTACTGGAACCTACTCTAAACTTGTATACTTCATATCAACATCCTTGACTATTGCTATATATCCCTGACATCCTCTTCGTAACAGTTTATGAGCTGTTAAGGCTGAAATTAAATTACTAGACTTCTTACTACCATCTCCTTGTATCATAAAGGAAGATTCTCCAGGTACATTAAACTTAATCACCTTATGATGACAGTTTAGAATGGCATGGCATGATACCAACCAATCCATTCCCAAAATCACATCAAAGTCTATCATATTTAAAACTATCAAATCTATAAGAGTCTCCTTGCCTTCTATCGAAATCTCACATGATTTATACACATCATTTACTATTAGAAGTTCTCCCATTGGAGTAGCAACCATGAAAGAATAATGCAAACTAGCAGGATCTCTATCTAAGTTCTTAGCAAAACATGGTGATATATAAGAATGAGTAGAACCAGGATCGAACAGAACATATACTTTATGGGAACATACTGATATTGTACCTGTCATAACTGCATTTGAGGCCTGTGCATCCTGTCGTGTCAAGGCAAAAACTCGAGCTGGTTCTCACCCTTGATTTCCTGATCCTCTACTAGGACCACCACTACTTGCTTGGACTGAGGCTGCTCTACTAGGTCGTGCTGGCACAGATGCAGGGGGTGAAGCTAGTTGCACTGATGCTTGACTAAAACTTCGCAGTTGTGGACAATTTCTCATCAGATGACCCATTTGTCCACACTTAAAACATGCACCAGTTTCTCTGCGACACTGTCCAGTATGGGACCTACCACAATTTGGTCATGGTGGAATTGATCTTGAGTCTTGCTGACTCGGGGATCTCATATTTCTTTGGAACATTCTTTGCTTATTAATGTTAACTGATGGCTGGTTAGAACTACCAGCTCCTGTTTGATTAAAACACTGTGGATTTTGAAATCTTGACCCACTGAAGTAGGATTATATCTAGTCTGGGCATTATTATCTCGATCTCTTTTCCTTCTCTTAAGATCTTCTATGTCAGCTTGCTTTCGTGTTTCCATCATTCTAGCACAGTTCACAACTACTGAATAAGTTAAAAAATGATCCATCTGAGGACCTACTGACTTAAACAATAGGCGTATCAATCCCAAAACAAACCTCTTAATTCTATCCTTTTCAGTTGGGACCAGGTATGGTGCATATCTGGACAACCGGGTAAAACGAATGTCATATTCAGAAACTGACATGTTTGGTGTTTGTTTCAATTCCTCAAACTCTCTGGCCCTCTTGTCTCTTTCACTTGTTGGTAGAAAGCGATTCATAAATGCTTTCTTAAATTCGTTCCACTCCATCGGTGGTAAAACAACTGCCCGTCCTTGTACAAATGTCTCAAACCAAACTTGGGCCACATCATATAGTTGAAAAGACACCAACTCTACAGATCTTCTACTAGAGCAACCCAAGGCTCTAAAAATTCATTCCACAGCATCAATAAAGATCTGTGGGTCTTCCTGAACATCTGACCCAGAAAAAGTCGAAGGTTTTAACTTAAGGAATTACGGTAATGACACCTCAATCCCTCTTAGCTTATCCTCTTGGTCAGCTGTTCTTCCCAGTTCTTGCACTTCAGGAGCATGTTCTGCGGGCTGGCCTTCCCTTCTACCCTGTTCCACTATAAATCCAGCCAATGTTTCTAAACTTCTATGTATACCAGCAATCATATCAGCATTTCTATCAGGTGGCTCCTGAGGGGTTTCTACTCTTCCCTCAGGAAATCTATTAGGTACAGGAGTCTGTTCACCTTGTCTTGGGGTTCTCAGACCTCGTGTACGTCCTCTACCTCTACCTTTTCCTCTAGGTCGGCCTCTACCACGACCTCTTTGTACTGGTAATGTAGATTGTGCAGACTCTTCTGTAGAGGGTGCACGATCTACAGCTTCTTCTCTAGTGACCGCTCTAGTTCTTGGTGGCATCATTAACTATACAGAATAAAACACCTCTTTAAGATACATGTATTCAAACTTTACTCAAGGAATTTAAAGACACTTAGAAAGGAAGTGAATATCCTATAGATTCCCTTAGCAGCACCTGAAGTATAAATATGTCCAGCTCATATCGATACTAAAGGTCCTACTAAAGAATCCCTTGTTCTGATTGTCACAGGGAAACCTAATGCTCTGATACCAACTTGTCATGTCCCTACTTTAGGAACGCGAATACCATTAATATCCGTTAAACTTTTTATTACACATATGCAAATGATCTCACGATAATACATATCCAAGTATTATTCAACGTTCACAAGTTTACAAAACCAATAATTATACATGCCAAGTCTATATACATCAAGTTTACAACGGAAACAAGGATCCTGCTTGTGACTTTCAGAGCAACACTAGAGTACAAATATATTACAATATATTACACTGAGAGCCTAGAAACAAATTAGGCTCACCACTGAAGCACGACATCTAGCCGGTCAAGTAGCCGCGGGACCAAATTCTAGGTCTTTATCTGAAAAATATATCAACCACGTGTAGCGAGTTTTACAACTCAGTAAGCAGATAACACCTCCTATGACTTCTCAGGTCAACATAAGGATGTACTTATATAGTAAAACTTATCATATCAAAATCCACCGTTCAAAAGTACATTCTTATGGAACCCGCATTTTTAAAATATTCTCAGTTCAAATCACATTTTAATAGCTGTAACCACATATGATACAAATAAATCTTAAATAGATTTTGGTATGCATTAAAAATCAAATCTTTTCAATAGATAAATATGGAATGTGAGTTCATCACCCAACTGCCTCCTCACAATACCATAGTCACAATCACAGTAGGTAATCAGGGAATGTGAGTACATCACCCAACTGCCTCCTCACAATACCACTGACTACAACTTCAATAGATCAACAGGGAATGTGAGTACATCACCCAACTGCCTCCTCACATTCCCACTACTATCACTTTCACATTACTGTCTCAAGCCATATAACCGACAAAATTCATCAATATATATATATATATATATATATATATATATATACATTCATGTAGAAAAACAACAGAGTTTTCAATCTCAGTACAAAATCGTTTATAACATATATATATTAATGCATATTCATCAAATAGAATGTAAAATTATCAAACAACTCGCCATGAGTTTTACACTTGCCGTAATTATCAAGCAACTCGCCATGAGCTTTACGCTTGCTGTAATTATCAAGCAACTCGACATGAGCTTTACGCTTGCCATTCAATTTCTTTCATAAAATAATATGCATAATTTTCATATCCAACAATTAATACGTGTAAAAAAAAATCACATGTTCAATGTGTTTCAAAATTTATTGCAAAATCAAACTCTTCTTGAACTACATATCATATACCAAATATTTCAGACATTTTCAAACCATTTCAAGAACATATTGAAGTATAAATAACATGTAATCGTGCTCATTTATCAATGTAAAGTTCAAGAAGAGTAAAAGCAAGCCATAGAAAGAATCATCTACTCACCACTTTGAAGTACAAAGTTGGACACCCTTAAAATCCTATTTTTTGATCCGAATTCAGCAAAATAAACCCCAAAATCGAGTCCTGAATGTTCGAAAACCTTGAAAACGACTCCGGATTTGCGAAATTTGGCCTTCGGGAGCTCGGTCAACGCAAGTCAACGCAAGGAGGTCTGGCTGCCACGCGCTATACGCGCCGCCCGAGGAGCTGCGCGTGGGCTTCACTCGCCGAGGGAGATGAGGCGCGTGCGGTGGTGGGTCTGGTTGAAATTTGAGATCCAAAGGTTTCGGTGCCTTCTGGATCGATCTACGGTGTTACTTTTTGCGTTTGAAAACTAAAAGTAGGAGTTTCGGGGGTTACCTTTTTGGCCGTTTTTTCCTTCAATTTTTTGGCCAATTTTCGGCCAATTCTCCAGAAACCAATCGGATGGATTTGAAGAACTCTTTATCCTGAGTCCGTTGGTGGTGGTGGTGTCGAAATCCGAGGTCCGTAGGCGAAGAAATCTTAGAGAGAAGTTAGAGGGTTTTCGGGGAGAATTTTCTGAAGAGAGATGGAGAAATCTGTCACTGACCCCCTTCCGGATTGGTTGAGGCCCTTAAAATATCCCAGGGGACCTTTCTGCAAAATTTTACTTTTTGAGGGAGGTCCTTGCAAAATTTTCTTATTTACATTTTAACCCTGAAACTTTTAAGAAATTGCATTTTTGCCTCGAAACATAAATTTCTAACATTTCTTTTATAATTCTTTAATCCATGTAAATAATAACTTATTTTCACCTGGTCCTAACTCCATTTTCGAAATCCTCTCTTTAATTCCAAATTTTCCTTAATTAAAATCTCTATTTTCCAAAATTATCTCTTTTATTCTAAATTTCTTTAGTTGAACTTTCTCGTCAAATTTATGACTATTACAATATTTTATGTTTAACATTTGCCTTATTTTGTTGTGTGGGTTATCTTTTTAGTTAAAATAAAAAGGAATTGAAAATTTTGAAGTTTTATTTCAAAAACCCTTCAGTTGAGTCACCATCGCCACCTAATTTTTTTCCATCAGATTAAATTTTTCTAAAAGCCCAAGATTTGGGTTTAGAAGCATTACCATAGCAATGCAGTTTAGACATCATCGCGACAATAAAAGGTGCAAACTGCAATTTTAAAAATCCAAAAGTATTACTATCGTGACAGTAGGAGCAACACACACGAAGATTTAGATTCCAAGAGTATCATCGTCATAATGGAAAGGAATTTGCATCACGACGATAAAAGAAAAAGACAAAAATGCCCATCAATTTGTTAAACTTAGCCCTGAAGGTTCTTTATTTTTTCTTCCTTTCTCCCAAGTTTTCTTCTTTCCTTCTGGTATCTTTCTTTATTTAGGGTTTTCTCTCTCTTTCTCTATGTTTCCTCTCAATCTAGACCAACAGTTGGGATACTAAACATGTAATTGGATTAAGCACAAAGAGGATAACAACTTGGAATGATTAGTTTTCCCAAAACTTATCAAAAATTTGTTAGAGAAAATAAGGTAAGCTTCAATTAATCATGCTTATGAATCTCTAATATGATTGTGATTTGAATTGTTTGGACTATGAGAATATTTGGAAATTTTGGATTTATGTTGTATGTATTGATTATTGGTATTTCTTTTTGAAAATATGATCTGTTTGGAATATTGGTTTATGATATACATATATATATATATATATATATATATATATATATATATATATATATATATATATATATATATATATTACACCTTGACCAAAATCCTATTAGAACTTCTTTCAGAAATTCAAATCAAGCTTTTAATATCATCATACTCTTCTAATGACTTGTATATACAAAATGTTCATACTTACTTTTAGGGCAAATACCATAAATACTCTAAGTTAAAACATCTTTAAATTGTATAACTTCATAAAGCGGATAAGTATAGAAAATATGATCTTCAAATTGAAAATCATATTATTATTAATTTAGTTTAGTTAAGAACCATAATATTAAATCTCTTAAATTTTCTACTTTAGGAAATCATCCCTTGTTATTATTAGTTACGAACTTTCTTAATTTAATATTATCTTCCATTGATTTATTCATATTTAATGAACTATGAATACTACATTTTGAAATATTTTTTTATTTTAAACAAAGTACTGCTTAATAGTATATTTTATTCTTAATGCCATATTAAAAGTTTACCAACCATAGTTAAAGATTTTACTTATTATCAGTTGAAAAGCTAAGTATCAAACAAACCTAAGTATCTTGTATGTTTAAGGTAAAACTTATAGAAAATGGTTCTACTAGTTAAAAAGGTTTTGTTATAGAGAAGAATATATATATGATAAATTAAATAGAACAAGTATATTTTTTTACGAGTAATTTCGTGAAAATTTAGTAAGTTCTTTAAATTTTTAATCCAATTAAAAGGAGTTATACAAAGGAAAATATTTTGAACTTATAATACAACATTTTATTGTTTAGTGACAGTTACCAATAATTTAAATAAAACATAAGTTTGTGACTTTTAAATAAAACCATATTCTATAAATAAGATTTACAAGATTTGAATTTGAAAAATAGAACATTCAAGCTCAAGAATAAATCATTTGAATTTGATGATTAAAACATTTGAAATATTTAATATTAAAACAATTGAATCCACCTATTTCACAATTTAGTCTCTCAGTAGCAAACTACCATACTTTTAATTAAAACTTGTGTTCAAAAATTTAGTAAATTTAGTAAGATTGTAATTATTTTTCTATGATGGTTAGATTAGCCATTTTCAAAAATTTTATTTCAATTGTACTTTATCTTCATTAAGTACTTTATTGTTCATTCCTTAAATGATAGCAAATTTATTTAAACAAAATCATGTTTCAAAATAGCAAATTTATTGTACTTTGTGTTGGATATGTTGTTGTGAAAATGAATGCTATTTTGAAACATGATTTTGTTTAAATAAATTTGCTATCATTTAAGGCCATGAACAATAAAGTACTTAATGAAGAAAGGTTTTAAATGATATAGTGCTTATATGTTGAAATCTTTGAAGAAAGGTTTTCAATAAATTTTTAAAGTTTTGATGTTTTAAATTAAATGAACTTTGTTTTCATGCTATGTTCCGTTAGGTTTAGGTTTATAAGGTGATTTAACCCTCATTCTTGTGCCAATCACGTGATTAGGAATCTGGGTCATGATAATTAACATCAAAATTATATATAAGGTAATGGTGAAACCTTGGATCTAACAAAGGTATGGAATCAAATTGCCACATTTTGATGGCATTGATGTTGATGAATGGGTGTTCAAGGTACAAGAGTTTTTCTCTATGTATAATACCCTAGTTAAGCCATGCATTAAACTCACCTCATTACACACAAATGGTCTTGCCTACTCTTAGTATAAATGGATGTAGCGTACCAATTTTTTCATTTCTTAGGATAAGTTTCTGGAGGTCCATTACTTTAATTTGGATTAGTTTATTTCATGATCCCATGGTAGCTCTTAAAAATTGTAACCAACATGGAACAATAGCTAAGTACCAACCCTAATTTGAAGCCATATCTATTATGGTTAATGGAATTTCTAAGTTGTGGCTCATTAGCTTCTTCACCTAAATTGTATGAGTAGAAGTAGAATGTTGTTTCCCAACATAATCCTGCTTTTTATTGGCCATTGCTAGTTTTCAAACCTTCTTTGACCACTTCTACTTTGCCAATGCCACCTAAATCCAATTTTTCTATTTACTCTCCTAAACCTATACGAGTTGTACCTCTTTCAAACACTGCTCCTCAAAAGCTATTATCTTTGCCTTATAAAAATGGTTTTAGCTTATTTGAAAGAAAAGAGAAACAAGGACTTATGTTATTATTATGAGGAAAAATTTCACCATAGCCATCCTTGCAAATCTTAGTGTTTCTTATTCATTAGGGTAGAAGAGATAGAGGAACTCTTGTAGGATTCTTTATTAAAGAAAGTTCTAAACATTGGTAGTGAACCTAATTCCCATACTAGAGTTGTATGCTCCTAAATGAGCATGTATGCCTCTGTAGGTTAATTAAATCCTTGCACCACAAAATTAACTGGGCATAGTGAGCATCATTTTATCACCATTTTGGTGTGAATTTATAATTTCTTAAAGCATTCCATTGTTAATAAATTACACATATGTTCGAAACTAATTTTTACTTTCAAGGTTTTGATTAGGCATGAAGAGTATCTTACTTATACTAACAAATGTTCTATTGTCACCGTAGAAGTCCAAGATCAATTTCTTATTTTGGATTTCTAAGTTTCAGAAATAAAAAGTGTCAATTTGGTACTTTGGGTATAGTACTTGAGACTTTAAGCCTTATCCTCACTAATTATAAACTTTAACAATGCAATTTCAATAACAAGGTAAATATGTTTTGTTACAAGTAGAGTTTGTAATCCATGTTGATTCGGTTACCCTTAAACAACTTGAGATATGGTTAACATAAACATTATTTTCTCCTTTTTCATATGCAAGTACTACTAGCCCCTCCACACTAACAATAATAGTCCATTTCTTTACCAATTTAAACTAGTATAGACACCTGTTCTGCTATCTTCCAAGAACCCAAACAACTTCCTCCTTATAGACACAACATATATGATTCATTTGTTTCCTCTTGCACTATCTATAAATGTTAAATCTCATTGTAACCTATAATTTTAGTAAAAATGAGATTGAAAAACTAGTTCTAAAGATATTGTAGTAAGGTATCATAAGACCTAGTTAGAGCGTCTTTACTTCACCAATGCTTATAGTAGAAAAAAATGGATCATAGATGACTTTTTTGCATTGATTCCTAAGCTCTTAATATCATTACTATTTAAGATGAACTACATGATGAACTATATAGGACCATAGTTGTCACACCCCAATTTAATGAAATGCGAATAACACAACTAACAGATAACTTTACCCTTATTTATTTGCATACGACTTCACAATATCACATATCAGGAAAATATCATACGTTTATAAGTTTTCAGTATAACTAATTATACATGCCAAAACTACACTTGACAATATTACAGCAGAAGCAAGGATCCTGCCTGTGGCGTTCAAAGTATACTCTAGATTACAATGACATACTATTTTAAACATTGCGAGCCTTGGAAACAATGTAGGCTCACCTATAGAATACGACACCTAGCTGATCATGTAACTGTAGGACCAAACTCTGAATCTTTATTTGAAAAAAAAATGTAAGCATCATGTAGTGAGTTTGACAACTCAATGAGAAGATAATACCTCCTATGACCGCTCATATCAACATATGGATGTACTCATATATTAAAATTTGTCACATCAAAAATTACAGTTCGAAAGTACATCTATATGGGACCTGCATTTCAAATATTCTCAGTTCAAATCACATTTAGATATTTGTAACCATATATGATACAATATGATCATTAATCAAACATTTATATGCATTAAAAACATTTCTTATAAAAATATTAGGAGAATCCCATATCAAAACCACCATATCAAAGTTCAATCCCTTTCGTACTTTGTTGGTGTAAGATTTGCTTATGCTTAGCATCTCAATCAAGGTTTGCCCTACCACCATTCAAGAGGACATGCGAAGGGACTCTAATATGGACAATTTTCTAAGCACAAAGCAAGGGAAGGAAAATCACATCTCATATAACTGGCATCTCACCAAGATAAGAGGCATCCCACTCTCCGTCACATATCATATCTCGTGTGTTGACCCTCACACGAGGCTAGCATCACCCCTACTAACTGAGGTATCAAGGTGTACCAGGGCTAACATCACTTGCTATTAGCAAACAATGTTTCTAATAGGATTCCTCCACAAAAATTATCATATGCACATATTCCATATCATTCAAAACAGAGCTTTCAGTATAATACAGAATCTCAGTCTCAATACAGATCATCTGTCATAAATTTTTCAATCAGGATTTATCACATATACATGCCCTTTCTCGAGGCAATCATATAGCTTTATAAATCAATTCCACGTAAATAAATATTCACTTTACCATTTAATGAAAAATACATATAGTATCAGATATACCATGAGTTTAGAAATCTATTTTCAAAACTATACTCTTTTTGAACTATATTTTAGATTGTAAACAATTCAGATAATTTAATCCATTTTAAAAATATATAAAAGTGTAAATAACTTATAAAGATAACTAATTACACATTTAAAGATCAAAAAGAGTATAGGGAAAGTCATAGAAAGAATCATCTACTCACAAAGTTAGGGTTCCAAGTTAGACAACCCCAAAATCTATGTTTTCAATTCAAATCTGGCCAGATAGACCCCAAAAATGAGTCTAGAGGGTCCAAAAACCTTAAAAATGACTTTGGATTTGCGAAATTTGGCCTTTGGGAGCTCGATCAACGCAAGTCAATGCAACAAGGGTTGGATTCACGTGCTACATGCGCCACTGCAGGGGCTGCACATAGGGGCGCATGCAAAGGAGGATGATTCTAAAATTTGAGATCCTAAGATTTTGGCACCTTCTGGATTGATCTACGGTGTTAGTTTTTGCATTTGAGAACCACAGATAGGAGTTTCAAAAATTTGGCCTTCGGGAGCTCGATCAACGCAAGTCAATGAAACAAGGGCTGGATTCACGTGCTACATGCGCCACTGCAGGGGCTGCACGTAGGGGCGCATGCAAAGGAGGATGATTCTAAAATTTGAGATCCTAAGATTTTGGCACCTTCTGGATTGATCTACGGTGTTAGTTTTTGCATTTGAGAACCACAGATAGGAGTTTCAGAGATTACCTCTTTAGGTGATTTTTCCCTTCATTTTTCTGCCAATCTTTGGGCAATTTTCCAAAAACCAATTGGATGGATTTGTAGAACTTTTCGTCCTGAGTCCATTGGTGGTGGTGGTGTCGAAATCTGAGATCCAAAAGCGGTAGAAATCTAGAGAGAAGTTTTAGGGTTTCAGGAGAGAAAATTTGGAGGAAAGAGAGAAGAAGTCCGAAATTTGCTGCTTCTTGGGTGGCTGAGTCCCTTAAAATATCTCGGGAAAACTTTATGCAAAAATTTAATTTTAGAGGGAGGTCCTTACAAATTTTCTTTATTTACATTTTGACCCCAAAACTTTTAAGAAATTTTATTTTGGCTCCAAAACATGAATTCTCATATTTTCTTTATAATTCTTCAACCCATGTAATAAATAAACATATTTTCAAAATCCTCTCTTTTACTTAAAATTTTCTTTAATTTAAGAATTTTTTTAAAACTTTAAGACTATTACAATAGTGTCCTATAAACTAGATTTACACTTAGGATATCAACAAATGTGCACGCATGATACAAACATTTATAAAATTGAATTTCAAATGCATTAGGGTTATTTGGAGTTTGTAGTCATGCTATTTAGCTTAATTAATGCTTTAGCAATATTTAAGACTACAGTGAATTTCCTTTTTGGGCTATTTCTTCGTAAATTGATTACTATTTTTTTTATGATATTCTCATTTATAGCTAGATTTTTTATAAAAATTTGTCATATCTTAAAATGTACTATGATAGGAAACAAGACTTATATACCTTAAAATTAAAATGTTTTTGGTATGCTTCTCCACCAAAATGACGTTGATAGGATATTTTGTATAAAATTCAATTGAGAAATAGAAAATACTAGTAGCAACTTGAATTACAAGTAGCAAAACAAGTAAAACAAGCTAAGGAAATACAAATGGTTGATGAACAGTCAGCTCTTTCCTAAAACCTTTACTCTAATTTTTCTTATAACTTTTCTCACCCCTCCTCATTCCTTCTCTCAGCCTAACATATTCTCTCTATTTTTTCTTCGCGATACCCATTAATCATGCATTTTTGACACAATTAGTTAGGCTGGCCTTTCTTTAACTTCCCCTACCACCTCATCTTTTTTCTTTTTATGAGAATACACCTACATGGCTTTCTACCATTTTCCTCTACTCATATTTCCTATTTTCCTTGAATATACCTTAATTGTTGGAGGCCCATATTATGGTGCCCCAATAATACCCCCTTACGACTATCACATTGTCCTTGAGGGAAAATGTATGAAACTGAGTGTTTATGACCTCATAAGCCTCCCAAGTGCTATCATAGTCGAATAAATTTATTCATTTAACCAATATTTTTTTTTTATGTTTATACAATAGAGTACACAATTATTTAATAGATTTGGGTCCTATTTGTAGCTTTATTTCTTCTTATAAAAAAGGTGGAAAAGGTTGCATTTATGCTGCAAATGCAAAGCTTTCTAGAGTTAGGCTATATGAAAGATAAAATGGATTTTAGTTGACTCTGACAAATCAAAATGATATGCAACCTTCCCAATATCCTCGATAATTTTATAGGGACTATAGAACTAAAGGGCTAATTTTTTATTTACCTTCCTAGTTAAAAACGTTAGCTTGTAGGGTCTTAATTTCAAATATCCCTAGTGCCCATGTCATAAGAAATAACTTTGCCATATGATTCTGCTATCACATTCATATTTTATTGTGCTTTTTCCAAATTTTCCTTCATCTAGCCTAAAATCAAATTGTGATGTTTGATAAGCTAATTAATACCTTCCACTATTGAAAGGCTATCTTCCATTTTAAATAGTGCTGAGGGTTCTAACCAATATAGGGCCTTGAAAGGGCTCATTCTTTATGATATGTTATAGGAAGAATTAAACTAAATTTTTGCCCAAGTTATCAATTTAAACTAAAGTTTATGCTTATCTCCCATAAAATAACATAAATAAGCCTCTAAACTCTTGTTAATCACTTTCAGTTGCCCATCAGTTTTTAGGTGGTAGTCAAAACTTAAATGAAGTTGTTCCAACCTAGCTTGAATAACTTCTTCCAAAATTGGCTTATTAATACTTTATCCCTATCTGATAAAGTGGATTTAGGGAACCTATAATCGAAAAACTTCTTTTGTGAAACTTTAGCTACTTTAGCAGTAAGAAAATGAGCTAATAAAATGAAATAAGCATATTTAGTTAACCTATCAACCACCATAAATATGGTCTCATACTAATAGGATTTTGGTAGCTTAATTATAAAATCCATGTTTACTTCCTCTTAAACTTGTTGTAGTATTTGTAAGGGTTTAAGTAACCTTGTAGGGTTCATAGCGAGGTGTTTATTCTTGTTACAAACTTTACTAGGTTCCATAAATTGTTGCACATTCTTCTTCATCCCCTCTCAATATACAACTTCAATAAACCTTTGGTATATGCAAAAATATTCAGAATGGCCTTCCATTAGAGTAGTGTGAAACTTCTTAAGTAGCAAAGGAATTCTTGATGATTTGTTTTTTTTTTCAAAACTAACCTACCTTGGAACAACAAGGGATAGTTTTGCTATGTAATCTTGAAGTTTCACACACTAATCTCTTCGAGACAATCCATTAGCCACCTTATTGTCTTACGTAGGTTTATATTGCATCTCAAAGTTTAACCCTATTATTTTTTAGGCCCATCTCAACTATTTCATTCCCATAACATGTTATTCTAACAAATATTTAAAGCTTTTTTGGTCTATCTTGATAATAAATTAGTTCCCCAACAAATAATGTTGCCATTTTTGCATAGCAAAAACAATGGCCAGCAATTTATTTTCAAAAATTGAATATTACCTAGCCCAGTTGGACAAAACTTGATTGTAATAAGTGATAGGTTTGTCCTTCTGCATTAGAAAAATATTTACCCTTAGCATTAGTTTCTATCTTAGAAAGTTAAGAAAGTTTTGGCATAACTAGCACCAAAATTGGGGTTTTGAAACTTTGAGAGCATCAAAGACAACCTATGCTTTAGTTCACCAAATAAATGCATCCATCTTGAGTAAATCAGATAGTAGAGGATTTTTCATTCACAAAATTACAATTGTAAACTATAAATCCCAAGAAAACCCCTTAATGTCTTTACACCATTTAGAATAAGCAATTGTAATATGTTGATTTTTTCAATATCTACTTGAACCTTGTAACACCCCAAAATTTCTTTTCTTTATTGGAAATGATGTGTTAGGATGGAATTAAATAGACCATTTTTATAAATATAAATATGTACATTAGAAAAGAGAATTCTCATTTTTGGAGAAAAGTTCTAAAGGACGAAAAAGTAATTTCTTCACTTTCAGGGCTAAGACCAGGCAGCACGAGGTGGAGTGAGGAACCATGGAAAGTGTTGCTCATTGGCATATACCTTAAGAGGAGATTAAACACTTGGAAAAATTCAATTCACCTAAACAAGGCCTTAGCTAATGATATAGTTCCAATGTAATGGCATGGCATAAATGTAATTTTTAGAGGAATTAAGGGCCTTGGTTAATAGAAGGGAAGCTTCTTGGAGAAGCTTTAGTTTTTTATTTTATTTTGTTGACCCAAGGGAGAAAAGTCGGCCAAATAAGGGAGGAGGAGCAGACCCATGGCAAAGAGGAGAAAGAAGAAAGAAGAAAAAAGAAATAAAAGAAGGAGAGAGAGAGAGAGAGAGAGAATTTGGAAAAGAGAGAGAAAGCTGAAGGAGAAGGGAAGAAGGTAAGTGTGAACCCTTCAATCTTCCTTAATCTTATGTTTACTAATGGGATTCTTGGAGCTCTAATGGTGGAAAAATTTCTGCAACTTGGTGGTTGAAAGAAGAGTAAGGAAATCCAGCCAAAACTAAAGAAAGAAAGAGCTAATTGGTGCAATAAAGTAAGATCAACACCTACACTTTTGATTTCTTGACTAAATGGCAATGTGTATGTGCATATATGATTTAATGGAGGCATAAATGCATGGTAGTTATGGGCATTGATGAAGTATTATGATGTTTGGTGGTTGTCTGCCATAAACATGAATAAGGAAGTGTTGTTTAGGACATTTTTTGCGGATATTTTGGGTTATAACTCATGATTTTTAGGGGTTAAATATTGCTTTTAATTTGAATAATATGCCTATGATTTATTTTTGGTTGATTTTGCTGGTTAGAGGCTATTTGGAATTGAAAAATAAAATTTTGGCATTTTTGCACCTAGAGCACGACCGTGCTCTGGGCAGGAAATGGGAAACACAGGTGTAGGGCATAGGACGTAACACAGTCATGTTACATGCTATCCCAGCTCGTTTTTGCTTGTTTTGACCATTTTTTATTCTTAACTTTGAACCAATGTTTCTAGAACTTAAATAAGAGTTCCATGGCTACAAATTAGGGTAAAATAACATGGTTTGCTTTGAATGTATTATAATTCTCATGTTTTAATTATAAGTGCATGATAGAAAAAGGGGGTAAATGGCATATGCATATATGAAAACACTAATACATATTTGTTTTATCATATTCTATGTGTAGAAATGGTTGCTTATGCACATTATGGTATTGATATGTATATCAGCATTGATGTTGCATGCATGAGAGAAATGGTTAGTCATGAATATGATGGTATTGATATGTATACTATTGTTGATGAACATTGGCTGTAAAATACATTATAAATATGTGAATGTCAAGAAGACCCTCTTTGAAGCAAGGTGGCCTAACAACAAGTGACATCTTATTGTGTTGAGGGGTTTGACAAATATCTAGGATGACTCTTACCCAACCAAGGTGACCTGACAACATGCAGCACCTTGGGGAGGTAAGGCCACTGAGGGGTCCTGGCTTTGTTACGATACCAGGTTAGGAGACACCCTATAGCTTAAAGTGGTCAATGTGGGAAGGATTGCTCCGACCAAGGAACCTAGTCGTGGGTGAGTAGCTATAGGTGGAAAGGGCTCACACTACCCTGTGGTTAGAAAAGAAGATATGAATTATAGATGATGAGCCACTACAAAAATTAATGTATATGCATATGGTTAATACATATTCTATTATTGATGAACATCTGATATTGATGCATAACCTATATGATGATTATGTAAGTATGTTATAAATTCTTGTTGTCTTTCTATATGCAAGAGAAAACATTTTTTTGTAGTTTATACAGTTGAACATAAAGCGTAAGTTTTCCTGGTATGTGGTTGTTTACTAGATGTTGATCTTATTGGGATTTCATATCTCATTATGTTTCTTGTGATGTTATGTTCAGATACAGATCAGTGACATGTCATACGTTTTCCTGACGCTTCTCTTAGAGCTACAAACAGTGGAGGTCTTTACTTGAGACAATTCACTGTCATCGCTAGTTTGCTTGTGATTAATTTGATGAAAGTACTTGCACCTGGGCCACTTCCTCCGCCAACATTTCCCCAAGTGTGATGGCCATAGGTGTAGTAGTACAGTACATTAATATATGTCTAGTTAAAGGGCTAACCCATTGTTTTGGTGTAATCACACGGTACTTTGCCTTTTGAGTATAATGCTTAGTACCTAAGGTTACACGTGTACATACAAGCTAATATATGATATAATGTGAATATGTATATATATATATATATATATATATAAGATACATATGCTTTTGACTTCTTGGTTATCTGTTTTGTTGTCTATGTTAGACAAAAAAAATTGGTTATTACAAGTTGGTATCAGAGCAGATCAATCCTAAGTGGCCGTGTGGGTGGATGGTTACCTGAATCGATCTAAGAACATCTTGAATAAGATGTGGATAGAAGGAGTAGAGTAGTGTGTTATAATAGTTAGAAAAAACTACTAGCATTTTTCTTAATTTGTATGCCTGATGATGTTATGACTACTATATGATAAAGTTTCTTTTAACTACTGTTGAGCTTGATCACCTTAATAGTAACTCTTTCTTTTAGTTGATACAGTAGGAAATGGCATCATCAAGGAGGAACCCGACTTCAAGTATGGAGGCTACTCTACAAGATCTAGCCATAGCCATTCGAAATTAAGTTTCTGCTACAAACCAGATTCTGTGCCATATTCAGAATAATAGTAATGGAAATGGTGAGGTGGAAGAAAACCCAAGAAATTCAAAGAATGGATGGGCAGATTTCATAAGAACCTGGCCTCTTTCTTTTGTCAAGGGATACGATTTAATGGTTACAGACTGGTGGATAATTGAAACATATCTTTGGAGTTCTGAATTATTTAGATGAGTAAAAAGTTAATTTTGTTGTCTACATGTTGAAAGAGGAGGTAGAATTCTAGTGGAGAGGGGCTAATGAATTATTGGCTCACCAGGGTTGACAAGTTACTTGGACTATTTTTCGAGAAACCTTCTTCGATAAGTATTTTCCCAAGAGTGTAAGGGCTGAGAAAGAAATTGAGTTCCTTCAACTCTAGTAGGAGGGATGGTCTATCGACCAGTATATTGCAAAGTTTGAAGTACAACCCATATGAATCCTAAAAAGTAATTAAGTTTGAAGCAGGACTGAATTCAAAAATTCGTAATGCAATTGTGGCATTGGAAATCCGCAAATTTGTTTCTCTAATCAATAAGTGTCGTTTGCTGGAGAAGAGTCTAAAAGTAGTAGAAGAAGAGAAGGAAAGACAGTCTACCTAGAAAAGGAAAAGGGAATTATTAGCTTAAGATCGTAATGTGAGAGGAAAGACTATGATGATGAGTAAGAAACCTTTAGCCATAGGGGCCATATCTTTGGTGCAGAATACCACCGAAAACAAGTGCAAGATATGCAGGCGATTTCATGGAAATAAACCGTGTTTCCACAATTCAGTTAAATGTTTCTAATGCGGCCAAAAAGGGCATGTGGCTTGTCGATGCCCACTAGAAATTGGGAAGAAATTGGATCAAGTCCAACTAGCTAAGGGAAGGGTTTTTTCTTTGAGTAGGGTTGAAGCAAAATAAGCTTCTGATCTGATCTAAGGTATGTGCTATCTCTTTGATTTTCCTTTAATGGTACTCTTGGATTCGGGTGCTAGTTATTCTTTTATAGCGTCTAATTATGTGAAGAAATAGCATTATCCTGTATTTGATTTGACTTATGAGCTAATAGTGATAACCTCTATAAGTGGGAAAGTAAGTGCCTCGGTAGTCTATAAGAACAGTCCAATGGAAGTGTATAACATGTAACGCCCCCAATTTACGTTACGTAAAGTAAACATTTTTTTTACATTATTATTTTCGCAATCAGACATTTTTCTTAAAGATATATATAATTCAAACAATTCTTTATCATGGGAACATATATATATAGGATCTCTCATGTATACACAATATACAGACCAAGTCTATAAACATCAAAGTACAGCAGAAATGAGAATCTTGCCTGTAGCATTCAAAGCACTCTAGAATACAAACACAGTATAATTCAAAGATCGTGAGTCTTGGAAGCAACGTAGACTCACCTAGAAAATATATCACCTATCTGCCGAATCAGACTCTGATATTCTTATCTAAAAAATGTGAAAATATCGTGTAGTGAGTTTGACAACTCAGCGAGCAAATAATTCCTCTTATGACCTCTTAGGTCAACATATGGATGTACTTATATTTTAAAATGTGTCACATAGAAAATACAGTTCAGAAGTTCATTCATATGGGACCCGTATTTCAAATATTCTCAAATCAAAGGATAATCAGATATCCAAAGCCATATGCACCATGGTATAATCATTAAATAAATGTTGTTATGCTCAGCTATATAAGTTATAGTAAAATATTATGATTTAGAGATAAAATATTAATTTAATGCTTCTGCCTCACTTAGCAATCTGGTCAATGCAATGAAAATATAACTCATTTGCTATACGCATAGTGACCTTGACCATAGTCACAATAAGTGATCAGGGAATGTGAGTACATCACTTTTCTACCGCCCCACATTACCACTGTCACATGGTTGGAGCGGCCCTCCCCCGGCTCACTCAGGCTAATAGGGCGTCCCCTATTCGGTACCGTTACAAGCCATACAACCAACCGATATTCATCAATACATATAAATACATGTAAAATTATCAAGCAACTCGCCATGAGCTTTACGCTTGTCAAATTTATCAAGAAACTTGCCATGAACTTTACGCTTGCCATTCAATTTCATTTATAATATGACATGCATCATTTTCACAAGTATATAGCTTTACAAATCAATGCATTGTGCACATAATATTCACTTTATCAAATAATGATGAATACACGTGAAATCAGATACTTCATGAGTTCATAAATCTATTTTCAAATACTATACTCTTCTTGAATCATATTTCAAATTATAAGTAGTTCAGATCATTATAATGCATTTCAAAAACATATTAAAGTGTAAATATCTCATAAACATAATCATATACATGCTCAAATATCAAGAAGAGTATAGGGCAAGTCATAGGAAGAATTATCTACTCATAGGGTAGGGCTCCTGGTTGGATAGCCCTAAAAATGTACTTTTTTCCAAGTTGAATTTGGCCAATTAGACCTTAAAAACGTGTCCGGAGGGTCCAAAGATTTAGAAAATGACTCCGAGAGCTTGGTCACTATTCACTGGCAGAAAACACTATTCATCCGTCGGAAAATACTATTCATCTGCCGGAAATCACTATTTACGACGAACAAAAAGTTGTCAGATAGCTGAAAAAATTTTATATCCTAAAGTTTAACTAACTCCTGAATCCATCTACGGTGTCAGAATTTCAATTGGAGGTCTCTAAGTAAGATTTTCAGAATTTACCTTTTTTCTAAGATTTTCTACTTCAGATCTTCGGCGATTCAACGGCTGATTTGAAAAATTGATCGGTCAAAACTGTAGTATTTTTCGTCCTGAATCCAATAACACCTTCAGTTTTGAGATTGGAAACCAATAAGCACTCCAGATCTAGAGAAAAAAATTAAAGGTTACTATTCACTCACTATTTATTCGTTTTAAAAAAAATTTCAGCTCCCTTGCGTTTCTCTCGACCTTCCTTCTTCCCCTTTTTTTTTTTAATAATAATAAGAATTATTATTATTATTATTTAGTAATTAATAATAGGATTTTCTTTTATATAAATTCCGTTTTTCATCTTAAAATTTTCCAAAAATTTCTAAAAAGTTACATTCTCATAAACCTTTGGTTAAACTCTTAAATCATCATTTTTCTTGATAAAAATCATAATAAAACAAATCTTAAAATAAATATCTTTATACATATTAAAAGAAAGAATATTTCTAAAAATACAACAAAAATTCATTAAAGGCCAATATAATTATTTTAAGTAAAAAAATAATTATTTCAATTAAAATTTACTTTCTTTTAGTAGAACATAATCCTTTTTAAACAAATAAAAATATATTTATTTATAACAAAACATTATTATTGAAAAACAAAAATTACGGGATGTTACACAACATATCTTTTATTGTTGATCTGATTTGCTTGCCTTTGGAAGACATAGATGTTATCTTTAGAATGGATTGGCTTATCCGAAACCAAATCCTATTTGACTACTGCAGAAATATTCTTGTGTTCCCTTCCAGCTCTTTTGAGAAACCAAAGAGTGAAAGTAATCAGGCTAATAATAAACTCCGAAAGGAGTTAACTGATGTGGATTTGGACTATTTCCTCTTATATACTCTCAATCTCGAAGTGAAGCAAGAGTTGTCAAAGATTATGGTCGTTTGGGATTTTTTGGAAGTCTTTCCTACTGAGATCTCGAAACCACCACCTAAGCGAGAGGTGGAATTCTCCATTGATCAGGTACCAAGAGTAACTCCTATTTTTATTACACCTTATAGGATGTTTCCTATGGATCTATTAGAGAAGAACTTTATCCGACTCAGTGTTTTACCTTGAGGAGCCCTAGTTTTGTTTGTAAAGAAGAAAGATGGAAGCCTACGGTTATGTATTGATTACAGGCAATTCAATAAAGTGACCATAAAGAATAAGTACCCGTTACTGAGAATAGATGACTTGTTAGAATAGTTGAAAGGGGCTACTATTTTCTCCAGGATAGATTTAAGGTCAGGGTATCATCAGATCCAAGTGAAGGAAGAGAATATTCCAAAGATAGAATTCTAATCTAGATACGGAAATTATGAGTTCTTGGTTATGCCGTTTGGGGTTATCAATGCACCTGTAGTCTTTATAGATTATATGAATCATTTCTTTCAACCCTACTTGGACCAATTTATAGTGGTTTTCATTGATGACATCCTAATATACTCAAAAGATATAGAAGAACACGAACAACATCTTGAAACAGTACTGCAAACATTGAAGGAGAATAAGATTTTAGCTAAATTGAAGAAATGTGAGTTTTGGTTCCAAGAAGTAAAATTTTTTAGACATGTTGTATCAAGAGATAGTATATCAATGGATCCTAGTAAAACAGAGGCAATTCTCAAGTTAGAAAGGCTAAGAATAGTGACCGAAATTTGAAACTTTTTAGGTTTGGTTGGATACTACAGAAGATTCATATAAGATTTTTCATAGATAGCTTTACCCTTGACCAGATTAACCCAGTAGGGAAGTTTAGTCAAATAGACTCCAGAATGTGAGAATAATTTTCTGGAGCTTAAGACTAGGCTCACCATGCCCTTGGTTTTGATTATTTCATACTCTTCAAGACGTTTTAAAGTGCATACAAATGCCTCCAAGAAGGGGCTGGGATGTGTTATGATGCAAAAAGGTAGAGTGGTTGCCTACGCATCTAGGCAATTAAGACCATATGAAAATTACCTCACTCATGATCTGGAATTAGCTGCTATAGTTTTTGCCTTGAAGATTTGGCGACATTATTTATATAGTGCAATGTTCAAAGTATACAGTGATCATAAAAGTCGGAAATATCTTTTTGATAAGAAAGAGTTCAACATAAGGCAAATAAGGTGGACAGAATTCATCAATGATTATAAGTTTGAACTAAAGTACCATCTGAGGAAAGTAAATGTGGTAGCAAATGCGTTAAGCAGAAAATCTTTACACTTGAGTCATATGCTAGTGAAGGAGATGGAATTGATCGAGAAATTTAGGAATTTAAGACTATCTGTATTAGCTACTCCTAAAAGTTTGCTTATTTACGAGTTGTGGGTAGAATGTGATTTGAAGGCACAGATTAAGGAAGCGCAAGCGCAAGATCCATTTCTTCAAAATCAAAATGATTCACTTGACTTTACAAAGTTAAAAGATGGGATCATCCTATATCGAGGAAGGATATGTATGTTGTAGAAAGAAGAGATAAGGTCAAAATTTTTGGAAGAAGGCCATCAAAGTAAATATACTATCCACCTGAGAGCTACTAAGATGTATCAGGACTTAAAGGGATCTTTTTGGTGGCTAAGAATGGAGAAGGATATAGTTGAGTTTGTAACGAAGTGTTTGACTTGTCTGAAATTCAAGATCGAACATCAAAGACCCTCTAGAATGCTGTAATCTTTGGTGTCCCTGAGTGGAAATAGGATAGCATTGCTATGGATTTTGTTGTTATATTGTCAAGAACATATGCAGGCCATGATATAATCTGGGTAATAGTGGATAGATTGACAAAATCTACACACTTTTTACCTATAAGAATCAATTACTCACTAGTTAAACTAGCGTATTTGTACGTGAAGGAGATCGTTCGACTACATGGAGTTCTAGGTAGCATTGCTTCAAATCAGGATCTTAGATTCACCTCTAAGTTTTGGAAAGCGTTATAGGAAGTTTTCAGCACTAAATTGCGTTTCAGCACTGCATATCATCCATAAAAAAACTATCAAACTGAATGGACTATACAGACTTTGGAAGATATGTTGCGAGCATGTACTTTAGAGCAAGGAAAAGAATGGGATAAATATCTACCCTTAGCACTAGAGGAGGAATTCCTTGCATTTTCAAGAAGGAGAACACATGTTTCTAAAAATTTCTTCCACTACTGGATTGGTCGAGCCATGAAAGTTAAGAAAGTTGGGCCATTAGCGTACTGGATATCTCTACCCCCAAAAATATCAAACCTACATGATGTGTTTTATGTCTCTCAACTTCAAAAATATCTGCCAGACTTATTGCATGTAATTTTGGAGGAAGATGTAACAGTGAAGGAAAACCTGACTTTTCAACTGGAACCAATTACAGTCTTGGATAAAGGCATAAAACAACTATGGAGTAAAGCTATTTTGTTAGTGAAAGTAATTTGGAGCGGTTTGGCTAAGGAAAAATATACGTGGGAAAGGGAGGAGAATATGAGACACTCTTATCCCCAGCTCTTTAAAGATAGGTAAATTTTGAATTTTGAGGACAAAATTCCTTTTAAGAGGGGAAGAAGTGTAACACCTCAAAATTTCTTTTCTTTATTGGAAATGATGTTTTAGGAAAAAATTAAATATACCATTTTTATAAATATAAATATGTATATTAGAAAAGATAATTCTCATTTTTGGCAAAAAGTTCTAAAAGAAGAAATAGTAATTTTCTCGCTTTCAGGGTTGAGATAAGGCAGCACAAGGTAGAGTGAGGAACCATGGAAAGTGTAGCATAAAAGCTCATTGGCATATACCTCAAGGGGAGATTAAACACTTGGTAAAACTCAACTAACCCAAACAAGGCCTTAGTTAATGATATAGTTCCAATGTAATTGCATGGCACAAATGTAATTTTTACAGGAATTAAAGGCATTGGTTAATGGAAGGGAAGCTTGTTGGAGTAGCTTTAGTTTTTATTTTATTTTGTTGGGCCAAGGGAGAAAAGTCAGCCGAGCAAGGGAGGAGGAGTAGACCCACGGCAAAGAGGAGAAAGAAGAAAGAAGAAGGAAAGAAAAGAAGGAGGAGAAGAGAGAGAAAGATTAAGGTGAAAAGGAGAAGGTAAGTTTGAACCCTTCAATCTTCCTTAATCTTGTGTTTACTCATGGGATTCTTAAACCTCTAATGGTGGGAAAAATTCTACAGCTTGGTGGTTGGAAGAAGAGTGAGAAAGTCTAGCCAAAGGTAGAGAGAGAAATAACTAATTGGTGCAATAGAGTAAGATCAACACCTACTCTTTTAATTTCTTGACTAAATGGCAATGTGTATGTGTATATATGCTTTAATGGAGGCATAAATGCATGGTAGTTGTGAGCATTGATGAAATATTATGATATTTGGTGGTTGTCTTCCATAAACATGAGTGAGGAAGTGTTGTTTAAGACCCTTTTGTGGATTGTTTTGGGGTTATAACTCATGATTTTGGGGAGTTACATGTTGCCTTTAACTTGAATAATATGCCTATGATTTATGTTTTGGTTAATTTTGCTAGTTGGAGGCTGTTTGGAATTGGAAAATGGAATTTTGGTATTTTCGCGCCTAGAGCACTGCCGTGCTCTAGGCGGGAAATGGGAAACATGGGTGCAAGGCATGGGATGTAACACAAACGTGCTTCATGACATGGTCAGGCAGTGTTGCATGCTGTCCCAGCTCATTTTTGCTTGTTTTTTTTACCTCCTTTGATTCCTAACTTTAAACCAATGTTTCTAAAACTTAAGTAAGAATTCCATGAGCTACAAATTGGGGTAAAATAACATGGTTTACTTTTAATGTATTATAATTCTCATGTTTTAATTATAAGTGCATGAAAGAAAAAGGTGGTAAATGACATGTGCATATCATATGAAAGCACTAATACATAATTGTTTTATCATATTCTATGTGTAGAAATGGTTGGTTATGCACATGATGGTATTGATATGTATATTATAATTGATGTTGCATGCATGGGAGAAATGGTTAGTCATGCTTATGATGGTATTGATATGTATACTATTGTTGATGAACAGTGGCTATAAAATACATTAAAGAAATATGTGAATGTTAGGAGGACCCTCTTTAAAGCAGGGTGGCTTGGCAACATGTGTCATCCTGGTGTGTTGAGGGGACTAATGAATATTCGGGATGATCCTTACCCAACTAAGGTGACCCGGCGACATGTGATACCTTGTGGAGGTAAGAAGACTGAGAGGTCATGGCTTTGTTATAGTATCGGGTTAGGGGACGCTTTATAGCTTAGAGTGGTTAATGTGGGAAGGACTACTCTAACCAAGGAACCTAGTGGTGGGTGAGTAGCTAAAGGTGGAAAGGGCTCACACCACCTTGTGTTTAGGAAAGAATATGTGAATTACAGATGATGGGCCACTATGAAAATTAATGTATATGCATATGGTTAATACATATTCTGTTATTGATGAACATCTAATATTGATTCATAACCTATATGCTGATTGTGTAAGTACGTCATAAATTCTTATTGTCTTTCTATATAGAAGAGAAAACATTTTCTGTAGCTTATACGATTGAACATAACACGTAAGTTTTTTTGGTATGTGGTTGTTTAATAGATGTTGATCTTATTAGAATTTCATATCTCATTATGTTTCTTGTGGTGTTATGTTCAGATACATATCAGTAACATGCCGTACGTTATCCTAACGCTTTTCCTAAAGCTACAAACAGTAGAGGTCCCTTACTTGAGATAATTCACTATCATCAATAGTCTGCTTGTGATTAATTTAGTGAAAGTACCTGCACCTGAGCCACCTCCTCTACAAACAGTTCCCTAAGGGTGTTGGTTGTAGGAGCAGTAATATAGTACACTAATATATGTCTAGTTAATGGACTAACCCATTGTTTTGATGTAACGATACAGTACTTCTCCTTTTGAGTACAATGCTTAGTACTTAGCATTACACGTGTACATACAAGAAAATATCTGATGTAATGTGAATATATATATATATATATAAGATGCATATGCTTTTGACTTCTTGGTTATCTGTTTTGTTGTTTGTGTCAAACCAAAAAAAAAAATCGGTCATTACAAACCCTATCCTTGAAAATTAAGTAACTTTGATACTCAAAACTTATTTAGGCAAAAATGAATTTTTTTCTCTGTTAAACCTCATCCTTTGTTGTTTTAATACCTCTAAAGTTAACCTTAAATGAAATGAGTTGATAAATTAGGGCTATAATAAGCATATCATCAAAAAGCGCTATAATAAATTTACAAAGGTATTTTTTAAATATCTCATTCATCAATGACTAAAAAGTGGTTGGTGCATTTGTGAATCCTGAGTCCTAAATTCAGTTTTGTGCTCATCCCTTGGCTTGATACGAATTTGATGGTACCTTGATTTCAAATCCAATTTTAAAAAAAATAGCAGGTCCACTTCAATCATCCAAAAGCTCATCAATAGTAGGAATAAGACATTTATTCAACACCATAGTTTTTCTTACAACCTTATAATCTAACAAAAGTATCATCTCCCATCTTTTTTTTAATCAACAACATCGGGTTAGAGAATTGGCTATAAAACAAGCTAGTATTTGGCCGTATTATTCCAATAGTAAGTATTTCTTTTACTAGATATTCAATTTCATTTTTTAAGAGTGGGGGTACTTGTAAGGCCATATATTTGGGTAGCTAACTCATTCTTTACTAAATGACATATTCTTTTGCTCTTAGTGATAATCAAATTTTGCGAAAATGTCCTTGACTTCATCCACTATACAATTTTTTTTCATGTTTTTCCTTTTGACAACTCCCTAAATTCCACCAAGTATCATTGTTATGCCTTCTTAATAGACTTTAACATGGCTTTAAAGGACACTAAGTTCACAAAAAGCGTAGGATTACCTCTAAGACACATAACTTGTTGCCCAATTAAGAATTTCATTATAAGCAAGCCCTAACCTGTTTGTACTTCCCTTAAGGACTCTAACTAAGCTACTCTCAAGATTGCATATGCACTCCCCAAGTCAAATGGAACAAAGGGTTATGTTATACTAATCCCCTACAATTGCAACTCTACCTCTAGACAAACCTTATCACCTTACACCTTATACCTATTCCTAATTATCACTTCGAAATACATAGTCCGTTCAGCGTAGTGAAAATTTCTTTACAACTTTGTTTGATAAAAAATTATGAGAAGTGTTCCACTGTTGATCATCACTATTACTTCCTCCCCTTTGATAGTACCTCTAGTTTCATGGTATTTCAAGGATCAAAATGGAATTTTACCCAGATAAAAAAAATGAATTATAATTATTAGTACATAATTTTTTTTGTGTATTTCTCAAGCACTCTTACTATAAGTAATGGTAGATATTGGCATGAAAGTATAATGATGGTCACAAAACCCATTGTTATAACAAGCCATGATGACTGTTTTACAACCAGAGATTAACGACGATTTACCTACAACCATCTTTATTTAATGATGGTTTTAATTCTAATGTTCATGGGATTTCTCAATATTTAATGATGGTCTCACTATAACTGTCATTACTTAATGACAGTTAAAGTAAAACCATAATTAAAATTTGATCATTCATGGGAATTCTCAATATTTAATGACGATTTTAACTAACTATCCTAAAGTAATGATGATTATATTGAAACCGTCGTTAAGTTTTGATCGTTCACGAGAATGTGCAAATTTTAATGATGATTTTCTTATAACCACTGTCACTTAAAGACGGTTTATTAAAATTGTAGTTAAATTCTGATTGTTCATGGGAATTTACAATATTTAACAACAGTTTTATTTAAACCATTGTTCTTTTGGACGATTATGATTAAACCATCGTTATGACTATACTTAACAACGGTTTTAGCCTAAAATTGTCTTTAAGGCATTTATTATTTAACCACTGTTATTCTACAACCATCGTCAAGTGCTTATAATTTTTCATTCCCCATCATTCCTCCTTTATTTTTTGTCATTCTTGCCTGCGTCACCTACCTTCTCCGTTTTCTACAAAATCTCTGGCCACCCTTTATTCTCTTCTCCACCAAGCCACTCATTATTCCTCATTCATCATTTTTGGTCATCCCCACACACAAATGAGCTCATCCATGCCATTTAATGCTTCTCCTCCTATATATTTCTTTTTCTTCATTTAGTTCTTCTTCGTAACATATATATGTTATTCATTTTCAATTTTAATTAATTTTAGGTGTCATTAACCTAGATATTCTAAATTTATTTTTTGATTTCACAAACGGTAAGTAAACCATTATTTTCAATGTATGTTTATTCATTTTCAATATTAAATATACTACTAATGCTTCAAATGGAATTTAGAGTACTCTATTGTTTATTTTTGAATTTTGGATTTTTTGACTTTTTAATGTATGTTTATTAAATATAGTACTATGTTTACTTTCAATATATGTTTATTTTTGAAGTAATATGTTGTTTTATAGATATATTATAAATTTTTAATGGAATTTTATTTTATTTTATTTTTATTTTGAACTTAACATGTGTTTTATCTTTGTCAAATAAAAATCAATGTAAATCGATTTTTATATGTCGCTTCAAAATTGCAGTGGTCATGCAATAATAGCTACAATTTTGTAAAACTTAACAGTATTCAACCACCCATTATTGAATTTGTGAAATAGTAGCAATTTTTCCCAATCGTAACCATGCTAAATTGCAATTAAAAATTTACAAATTTCTTTTTAAAAAATATAAAAATTATAAACCTTAATTTAAAATTAAGGAGGGTCAATGAACTCCAAAATATAAATAAAACTACGAATTTAATAAATTGTATACCTTAATTTAGAATATACATTTATAAAAGATTGAACTCGTAATTAGTTATTTCACTAGAATATAACAAAAATAAAAAATTTCAATTATATTATGTTCATAATTGGTGTAATTGTACAATTTAAAATTTTAAAATTTTATTTAAATAAAATATATGAATTAAAAATATAAAAAAGGTGGGTTAGTGAACTCTAAAATATTAATATAATTACAATAATATAAATTTATAAAAGATTGAACTCGAAATTAATTATTTCAACAGAAAATAAATAAAAAAATCTTTCAATTGGATTATGTTTATAATTGGCATAATTGTACAATTTAAAATTTACAAATTATCTTAAAATAAAATATAAGAATTAAAAATATAAAAGAGAAAATGTGAGTTAGTGAACTCCAAAATATTAATATAATTACAAATTTTACAAATTGTGGACCTTAAGGAGAATAGACATTTATAAAATATTGAACTCAAAATTAGTTATTTCAATATAAAATAAAATAAAAATATTTTCAATTAGATCATTGATGTAATTTGAAGGGAACGTGAAACACATACTTTACGAACAAATCTCTATCATAACATGTATAATACAATCATTCATTATGAAAATAGATACAGATAGGTTCTCTCATATATACACAATAAATAGATTAAATTTATAAATATCAAAGTAATAGTAGAAACAAGAATCCTATCTGTGGCGTTCACAATATACTCTGCAGTACAAGTATAATATAAACCAAAATTTACTAGCCTTGGAAACAAAGTAGGCTCACCTAGAGAATATATCGCTTAACTGATCACCTATTTAAAGGGGAATGGCCAAACTCTATATTTTCATATGAAAAAATATAGAAATATCGTGTAGTGAGTTTGACAACTCAGTGAGCAGATAAAACCTCCTAGGTTAGTATATGGATGAACTCATATTTTAAATTTGTGACAGAAAATATAGTTCGAAAGTACATCCATATGGGACCCACATTTCAAATATTCTTATTTCAAAAGATATTTAGAAGTTCAAAACCAAATACAATACAATATGGTCATAAAATAAATCTTGTTATGCACTAAAATATTTCACATGTAAATATTAGGAGGATCCCATATTAGAACTATTAAATAATCCCAAGCACACAGCAAAGGAAGGCAAATCACATATAAGATAGGAGGCATCCCGCTCTCCCCACATAACAAATAGGAGGCATCATGCTCTCTTCACATAACAAATCTTGTGTGTTGGTCGTCACACAAGTCTAGCACCACCCCTACTAATTGAGGTGTTAAGGTGCACCAGGATTAACATATCCTGCTGTTAGAAAACAATGTTTCAATAGAATTCCTCTATAGAAAAAAATTTGTATAACATACTTTATCATTCATAATAAGAAATACCATTCAGAGTCAATTTCCTTGTCATAGATTTCCAATCCAGTGTAACACGTATTCATTTTCAAATAACAATATAGGTATGAATCAATGATACCTATACGAAAATGTATTCTTTCCAAAGTCATGTATGAAATCACATGTTCGAAGAATTTTTAAAAGCAATAATTAAACGTATATTATTCTTGAACTTATATCAGCTAGCAATCAATTATGACCATATAAACCATTCTCGTTATCAAATAAATAAAAATAATTTCATATACTGGTTTAGGTTCCCATTTATAGTTCAAGAATAGCATAGAGAAGTCATAGAAAGAATTATCTACTCATAAGGTAAGTGCTCTAGGTTGGACAGCTCCAAAATGTACTTTTCCAATTAAAATTTTATCAAATAGACCTTAAAAACAAGTTCAGAGGATCCAAAAACCTAAGAAATAACTTTGGGAGCTAGGTCAACCAATGGTCATTGTTTATAGTCAGAAATACTATTCACAAATGCCAGAATCACTATTTATACTGGTCAGATTTACTGTTCACACCTTTTGGAATCACTATTCACGTCAGTCGAAGTTACTGTTCATGACACCGAAAGTTTTCAAATGACTATGAAACTTCATATTCTATAGTTTATATCTATTTTCTAAATCAATCTACGGTGTCAGATTTTCAATTTGAAGTCTTTAAATTGGAGTTTCAAAACTTACCTTTTTTGAAAATTTTCTATTTTCGATCTATGACCGATTTGAAAAATTGTTTAGCCAAAATCATAATACTCTCTATCCTGAATCCAATGGTATCCTTAATTTTGTAATCGGAGGCTCAAAAGTACTCTAGATCTAGAAAGAAAAAGCAATGAGAGAGAAAACACTATTCATTCACTCGATTTTGAAAATTTTTCATCTTTTTTTATAATAATGAAGGGACAAATAGCAAAATTTCAATTGTTGGAGGATGTCCTTGCCAATTTTATTATTTACATTTTGACCCCTAAACTTTTAAGAAATTACAATTTGACCCCAAAAATATTAAAAAAATTCATTTTCATCCTTAAAACCTTTTAATTACATCTCTACTCCTTTATTTCTTTTATTAATTCATACATAAATGAAAATTATTAAATCTTAGGGTTGTTACATAAAATAAGCCATAACTTTATATTCTTTTACCGCAACATTCTCCTTTCATTGGAAAACAAACTCATCCTCGAGTTTGGTAATGAAGAATCAACAGAAAAATGCAAGCAATAATAGGCAATGGTGGCAACGGCGGTGGAAGGAATATCAACAGCAATACTTTTGAATTAATATAATCTTTAGGGATAACAAATTCAATAATTTCAATACCCATAATTTTATCAAAAACATCCATTTTTTTATCTCTTTAATTTCTTCATCTTTAAGATTAACAATATCAATATTGTTAGTTTCTTTAAGATGTTAAACATTTCTAGTTATCTTCTTCACATCTTTACGTATTATATTAAATAATTTTTTCATATCCATCATAAGATAATATGCATTGTCTTGATAAGAAGAATGTTTTTTATTATCACAATATTACCCGAATAATTAGAATTCAAATAATAATTACGATAATAAGAATCAAAATTACATTGGCAATCATAATTACTGTAGAACCTTTGCAATTGTGGTTGATTATATCTTGAATTAAAATTTTCAATTGAATAAGAATCCTATCTTTTATAATACCTTCCATACCCTTTATATTCGTTACATTGATAATAGTCTTGGCCAGTAATAATGTAAGATGGCTTAAATAATAGTTATGAGCCATAAGCTTGGCACACTAACAATGGAATTGTGATGAAAAGTAAGAGACTGAAAGTTTTAGAAGGCAATAGTTGCATAGGAAAATTGATGTTGGATCTTAAAAAATGCAAGGTTTATGACACAAAGGTGGCGTAGGAAGATCAAAGTTAGCTTTAGTACCAATCTAGTATATAACCAAAAGGAACAACTAGAGAACCCTCTTTGAAACAAAACTTAATATCAAATTTTATTAATCAATATATAGACTAAACCCTTATTAATCAATATATAGACTAAACCCTCTTTGCAAAAGTTTGACCTAAATAAAACACTTAAATAAATAAAATAGCAATTATCCAAGGATATCAATAACTAACACCAAAACAACTCAATTAACTAAACCCAATAAATTAAGTCCCTAGACTCAAACACTCAAATAATAACTATGGATAAATATTAAATAATTTAAAAATTATCCCAATATAATTAATTAATATATCATAAATCTCTAAGATAATTACATCAATATTAAATAATAAAATAAGGCATAACTTTATCTTCTTATCTTGTATGACATGATCACTCAAATTGAGATGGTATGAGTGTTGAATGATATGTTAAAAGTACTTGCATGAATTAAGTTGTTAATACCTCTTAAGTATCTATATTATACTAATCTTAATGAGTCAACATTCCATAAAGGTAGTGTTTGGTTCATGGAAACTTTTATTCCTAGGAAAGTTACATTCTCAAGAATTCTAAAGAAAGTTGAAAAAATATGTTTGGTTGTCACTTTACTTTCTTGAGAATAATTTTCTATATTCCCACCAAATTTTCATTCCCATGTTTGGTTGATGTGAAATATTCCTAGAAATTTAATTTAATTTTTCAAAAATATCCTTATAAAATAAAAACTTTCAAAATAAAACAAATGATAAATAGGAGCAAAGTGCAGAGGCTTTATCACATGAGAAATTTTGACTTGTACAAAAATACATGCTGTCTTAAATATAACCAATGTTGTTATAAAATAGTGCAAAACATGAACAAAAAAAACTATAAACTATTACCATAATGCTATAGCAAGAAGTCAAAAAAGTTTATAGCAAACTTAATTAGCAATACTGCCAGACCTAAAAAAAACAATAATGCAATTAAAAGGTGTTTACTGTTAAAATTTGTTGCACATAAAATGCTTTCAACTTAGGATTAATAGTAAAGAAAAACTGCACTGCACTTTGATCCTTAGTGATCATAGATCTAGCCCTTACACTTTCCATATCAATCAACCCCTCAACCTTTTTTAATTCTTCAAATACTCGCATCCTTTTCTCTGTTCCTTCCTTTTCATGCTTGAAACACCCAATAAGGTCATCAATGTTGTCTTTGGTGCTCTCATACATTTTTCCTAAAACTTTTATGGTCTTTGCAAGTTGTTTAATAACATAATTGTTCCTAGTAGTTCTCTTTTTCTTCCCCCTTACACTATATGTAGAATTTTGGCCCTTTAAAGAACCAATACGAGTGTGAGTGAAATAATGACCTAGAGAATGTGGAAGCTGAGTCTTAGCCACAAAATCAATGGAAGCCTCATCTATGTTTGCATCATCACCCTTAAATAAATCATCTTGCATTTCTTCATCGATTGCCTCAATTGCATTAACAACATCTTTAGCATATATCCTAGTGTCTTTGTCCTTTCCAAACACCAATGCCAAGTCACCAAAATGAAGAAATGGCTTCTTAAACAAACCTTGAGCATTTGGATGTGACAACATTCCAAAATAACAAAAGTTACTATCATTTGACTTTATTCATAAATGCAAATAATACTAATGAGATAACCTATTGACCCAGTCTTTGAATAAATTCTTTTTCACAACTATCATTTTCTCTTGATCATTCCACCCAAATCCACTTGTCTTTAACATTTCAGCTATAGCACAATATTGCTTCTTAAGTTGCTTTTCTCTTGATTTAATATGTGGATTGACCTTCAACCCACAATCTGGCATCTTTTGATGGAGCCACTGCTCTAATTGCTTTAGATATCTAGGTTTGAATATGTCATTGTCTCCATTCCACTTTTTACAAGATACAAGTTCCAATAAGCACTCCATAAGCTTTGTATCCTCATATCTTTTCCATTGATGCTTTTTACCCATCACAGTTGGTAAAAGTTTATATAGCATATAAATTATCAATAGTAATACACAAATAAAAAAAACATAAATTTTATTATAAAAATAAATATCCATTACAAAAAATAAGTAAATAATGTCAAAGAGGAATAAATCAACTCAATTTCTTTACAAAGATAAATAACAATTGAATTGAATAAAAGCACAACATTAAATTAAATTTCAGCGTTATCCTCCTTTCCAATCATTGAATATTTTTGTTGCAAGATTGTCTCATAACATCCTCATTGTTGTCAACTTCCTTCTCTATTATTTTCCTCTCCAATGGATCCACATGCATCTTTCTTTGGATATGATTATGAACAAGCAAGATGCTATGATTATTCTCACTTGAGTGTAAATTGGATAAAATGACTTATTCCTTAAAATTTCTCAACTCCTTTTTAGTAATCCAAAACATCGCTCAATTACATTTGTAGTAGAAGAATGTTCCATATTAAAAGAATCTTGTGGGGTGGTAGACTGCGAAACATTCCTCCACTCATTTAAATGATACATTTGTCCTATATTAGGGGTTAGAAACCCTTCCTATAACATAAATAAAAATAACCTATTATAAAATATAAAAATTTAGATTAATATAATTCATAGGCAATCAATATAAATTATATTAATATTATATAAGTACATAAAGTACCTTGAGAAACTTTCAAGCCATTCTTATGAGAGAGAACATCTCTTAGGACCCTAAAGTCTGCAGTTGAACCCTTCCACCTAGCCAAGATATAAACAAATTGCATGTCTTGAGAACAAACTCTCAATACATTGGTTGTTAGTTCTCCCTTTCTTGTTCTATACTTAGGTTTATTAGCTTCTAATACATTAGTTCCATCTAATGCTCTTAAACAATTCTACATTGAGAACAAAAGAAACGCACAATCACTAAATTCAAAAAAATCAATACAAACCCTATTACTGTTTCAAGGAAAAATTGCAACAATGACCTTAAATCATTTTCATCTCTCATCGATGCAATTTTCTTGGATTGGCTCAGGTTCTTTAAGGAGTTCTTTGTAGCATCTTAGAATGGCGTGTAGAACATAACTAAATCTCATACTAGTTATCTCACCACTCCCCATGAATTGTCTTTTAATTGTTCTATTTTTAACATCATGAGAGATTATATGTAAAAAACTTGTCACTATCTCTTCCACTCCCATATTTCTATATGGCATTAATTGACCTACCACTATCAACATATGGCATAAAGAATGAAAACTCTTTTTATCCATTCTAGTGTTTCCTACACATGCTAAATCGAAAAAAAAACACCACTCTATCAAAATTAACTTCCCTCACTAGATATCGACTATATGCATCACAAGTCTTATTCTTCTGATGTCTAAGATAATTGTCTATGATATATGCACAAGCTGACATCAACATCAGGATAGAATCATTTAGTATTTCTAAATACAAAACTAAAATTGCAATAATCAACATCTTTCTTGTATTTTGTAATTGATCCATGATTGGTTAAGTCAAATAACTGGCACATAAAAAAATAAAATTAGAAACTACACGAAGATAATTATTTTTCACAATATATTTAAACACAATCATAAGTATAACTCATACACAATTTATACTTTTTATAACAAGTGCATAGCTCATTCTTAAAAAAATAGAGAAAGCATACAAACTAATGTGATTAAAGGAATTTCAAAACATATATAGAGAACAGATAATTAATCATTAGTGGTGAAGGAATAATTTTTAAAAAAATAGTATTCTAACAAGAAAATAAACCAACTTTAAGTATTTGATTATGCAAAGCAAGCTTATGCTTAATGGTGATAATTTTGTGGAAAGAATCAACAGCAAACATAGCTCATTTTCTTTTTAAATATTTTACTTTTTTCCATTATAGTTGCAAGATGAAGAACTTAACCTATACACTATTGAAGAGCTACCTATTTATGTTTTGTAAAAATGAAAAATCTGGCAGCCGAGGCATTAGAATATGTCCAAAAATGGACATTTCATGAATAAGATGAAATAACTACTAACTCTATTATCATGAATTGCAAATTAATCAAACCATACCCAAAGTAGGTTCTATATGTGCTAAATATGCTAAAGAGACCAAAGGACTCTCACCTCTCTTAAGATCGAAACCTTTTTTCTTCCAAGTTTTAGTATAAATATTTGCTCTATTGAACACAATCATAACTTTTGTTCTATGCTTACTCCATCCAAAGCATCTCTAGACTGCTCAATGATGACAAAGAATAGAAAGCAAAAGGCATGTGAAGTGAGAGAGACTAACCAAGGCAAACAATAAGATAAAGATGACAAAGTTCGCGGTTGAGAGACGAAGGAGACGAAGGCAGAGGCACAGTCGGTTGTGTAATAACCCTTAGATTTAACAATTTTTATTTATGTATAGATTAATAAAATAAATAAAAGAGTAAGGATGTAATTGAAAGATTTTAAGGATGAAAATAAAAACTTATTAATATTTTTAGGGTCAAATTGTAATTTTCTAAAAGCTTAAGGGTCAAAATGTAAATAATAAAATATGCAAGGACTTCCTCTAACAATTAGAAATTTCTATTTAGTCCCTCCATTATTATTTTAAAAAAAGGAAAGAAGAAGAAATTTCTGTAACCGGGCAAATGAAAAGTGATGAATAGTATTTTCTCTCCTTATTTTTTCTCTTCAAATCTGGAGTACTTTTGAGCCTCTAATTACAAAACTAAGGATACCATTGGATTCAAGACGGACAGTACTATGATTTTGGTTAAACAATTTTTTAAATTGGTCACAGAATCGCCAAAAATCAGAAGTAGAAAATCTTAGAAAAATGTAAGTTTTGAAACTCCTATTTAGATACTTCAAATTGAAAATCTGACACCGTAGATAGATTCAGAAGATAGATAAACTAGAAGATATGAAGTTTCAGAGTCATTTGACAACTTTTGGTGTTATGAATAGTAACTCCGACCGACATGAATAGTGATTTCGGTATGTGTGAATAGTAAATTAGACCAAAAATAGTGCCTAGTGTTAACCAAACTCCCAGAGTCATTTCTTAGATTTTTGGACCCTCCAGACTCGTTTTTAAGGTCTATTTAGTCAATTTTAGATTGAAAAATTATTTTTTGGGATTGTCTAACCTGGGACCCTTACCTTGTGAGTAGATAATTCTTTCTATGACTTATCCCATGCTCTTCTTAAACTATAAATGTATAAATAGTTATGTTTACAAGTTATTTATGCTATCATAAGTCTCTGAAATGAAGTAAATTATCTACTTTACTTACTAACTAACATATTGTTCAAGAAAAATATAGTTTTACAAATAGATTTTTGAACCCATTGAATAGGTTATTCTAAATGTATTTCTCATCATATGGTAAAAGAAATATATTTTGCACGTAGCATTGATCTGTAAAGTTATAAGATTGTCTTGGAAAAGGACATGTATATGTGTTAAAATCTGATTGAAAAGCTTCTAACAGAGGAACTGTTGTAAGACTGAAATTTTTTGCATTAAACTGTAACCTCTGTTCTGAACAATATGACATTTATGTGAATAATAATTTCTGTGGAGCAATCCTATTGGAAACATTGTTTGCTAACAGCAAATAATGTTAGCCTTAGTGCACCTTGATAACTTAGCTAGCAAGGGTGTTGCTAGTCTTGTGTAACGGCTAACACACAGGATATGATATGTGAAGGAGAGCGAGATACCTTCTATCTGGGCGAGATGTCGACTTTCTGATATGTGATTTGCCCTCCCTTGCTCTGTGCTTGAGAAATACCTATATTAGAGTCCCTTCGTATGTCCTTTTGAACAATGGTGGGACAAACCTTAGCTGGCATGCTGAGTTTAGGCAAATCCTACTCCGACAAAGTACAGAAAAGGGTTTGAACTCTGATATGGTGGTTTTGATATGCGATCATTCTAATGTTTCATGTGAAATATTTTGATGCATAATAATATTTGTTTAATGATCATACTGTACTGAATATGGTTTTAGATATATGGATATTCTTTTATTTGAGAATATTTGAAATGCAGGTCCCATATATATGTACTTTCGAACTGTATTTTCTATGTAACAAATTTTAAAGTAAGAGTACATCCATATACTGACCTAAGAGGTCATAGGATGTATTATCTGCTCACTGAATTGTCAAACTCACTACACGATGATTATATTTTTTTTTCAAATAAAGATATAGAGTTTGATCCTGCAGATACATGATCTATTAGGTGACATATTCTCTGAGTGAACCTACTTTGTTTCCAAGACTCATAAATTTTAGTTTATATTGTACTTGTACTCTAGAGTATGTTCTGAACGCCACAGGCATGATCCTTACTTCTATTATTACTTTGATATCTATAAGCTCAGTATGTATATTGTGTATACATGATAAAATCTATATGTATCCATTTCCATAATGAAGGATTGTATTATACATGTTATAGTAAAGATCTGTTCATAAAGTTTATATTTCACGTGCCCTTAAATTAGGGGCGTGACAATTTGGTATAAGAGCATTAGGTTTTTCTATAGCTATCGAAGCAAATGATTTATTAGTAGGACCTTTAGTATGGATATGAGCCGAACATATTTATACTTTAGATCCCGGTGAGGGATTCTATAGGGTTTCAATTTTTTTTCTATTTCAAGTTTGCTAAATTTCCTAGTATAAGGTTGATTGAATATTGTGCCATCTTAAAAAGTATCTAAGGGTCAATTTTTGCCTAAAAATAAAAGGATTGGCGTGCCAAAAAATTTAAAGAATTGAAACAGATGCCTAATATGACTGTTTCTGAATGTGATATCCGTTGTACCCGATTGTCTAAATATGGTAGACGTTGATGTAATATTAGAAATAGATTGGTTGACATCATGCCATGCCATTTTGGACTGTCACCTTAAGGTGATTAAATTCAATATTCTTAAAGAAACTCCTTTCATAATGTGAGGTGATTGTAGTGAAGTACAGAATAATTTAATTTCTGCTTTAACAGCCCATAAGTTATTGCAAAAAGAATGCCCAGGGTATGTATCAGTAGTCAAATATATATATATATATATATATATATATATATATATATATATATATATATATATATATATATATATATATATATATATATATATATATATATATATATATATATATATATATATATGCAATACACTAGTGTAGATCGATTTCTAGTGATTAGAGAATTTTCTGATGTATTCCCTGAGGAATTGCCAAGATTACCCTTGAAAAGAAAAATAGAATTTGGTATTAATTTACTTTTTGGAACCTAACCAATGTCTATACCCCCATTTAGAATGGCACTGACTGAACCTAAGGAATTGAAAAATTAGTTACAAGACTTGTTAGATAAGGGATTTATTCACCTTAATACTTCTCCTTAAAATGCTCCAATTTTATTTGTGAAAAAGAGAGATGGATCCCTGTGATTGTGCATAGATTATAGAAAGTTAAATTAGGTGACAATGCGTAATAAATATTCATTACCTTGTATAGATGATCTATTTAACTAGCTACAGGGTACTCAATATTTTTCAAAAATTGATTTAAGATTTGGATATCATCAATTGAGGATAAGGGAAAAGGATATCCCGAAAACCGTTTTTAGAACTTAGTATAGACACTATGAGTTTTTAGTGATATAATTTGGTTTGACAAATCCTCAGCTGCATTCATGAACTTGATGAATAGAGTACATAAGCCATTCCTAGATTAATTTATTATTGTATTTATTGAAGATATACTATTATATTCTGAAAATTCAAAGGATCATAAGTAATATTTGAGGATAATTTTACAAACTCAAAGGGAGTATCTGCTAAGTGTTTAGAATGAGAATTCTGACTTAGTAATATTACTTACTTAGGACATGTGGTTGGAAAAGATGGTATTTAAGTTGACCTAAAGAAAGTAGAAACAGTACAACAATTGCCACATCCTATTATAGTTACAGATGAAGATCCAAGTCTAATTTGCACTTTCTACGATTGTCTGTTGTCCAATTTATTTGAGCCGTAATTGAATCAGGTACATGAATAAATTCTTGTAATGCATCAATAAAATCATCAACATTTGAAGCCGAGATGAGAATTCATCGTGCTGAGTGTGAAATAAAGTTTTGTTCCACATATTGATTAAGAAAAGACAACAAACCATCAAATAAATGATTAACATTTAACAAATCTATTAGTTTACGATATATATTTAGTTATGCCTAAGAGACTATTTGAAAAATCTCTTCTAAAATACCAAAACCCACTGGTAAGGCAATGAAGGCATCAGCATTACTCATCATTCTAGCCATACACTCATGCATGGAGGCTACCCTAAATTCTTCCCTAACTGTTTTTCCTATGATATTTGATACAGTTAGAGCGGTAGGAATAATACCTAAAACTTGACATCGAGCTACATGTGCAGCTGTAGACACATACCTCATTAAACCACAATTACCTCTACCATAGACTAAATGAATTTTTCTCCTGACCATCACCATACCCATCTTTTGTGCTGCTTTCACATACTCTCCATCTATGATTGAAACCATAAAAGACAAAAATATTTTAAAACTGGTGGAATGTTGTTCCCTCCATAGCTGCACTCACCCTAACTTTGAGTATGAAGGTAAAGATATTAATGTGTACATTTATAAAACTCAAAAAAAGGACATACTTACAATAGCTATGCGAATAGACTGATGGCATAATTATAATAGCTATGTGAGTGACCGTTGGATATCAACTAAATTGAAGGTGAAAAATTAAAAATGGTAGCACGCATGTATATGTACAGTAGTTGTGATTATGACTCAAATTAAATACATAACGAGAATAAGATTAAGATATCACCAGAAACTTTTTTTTTCCTTGTTGTCCTTGATGAAGAATTAATGCTTTGATTCTTGTAGGAAAGTTATAAGTGATAGGCTTCATTGTAAAAAAAAGAGTGAAAATGCAAACCAGATAGTTATTAAAGAGGGACAATCAAATGATTTTTTTTCAATGTTCTTACCAATCGACTATTGATATTATTAAGTCGACTAGTTATTTTGAAATTTTTTAATTTGGACTGGTTTACTTTACAATTTATTGATTACATCTGTTTTGAAGTAACCAATTACATCCTACTAGTTAACTACATGCTCTTTGTTCTTCACAAAATTTTATAAACTCAGAAATGCTTCTTTTCCATGTGTTATTCTTCCACCGAATAACAGTAACTTTGAATTAGATTTTGGCACATATATTCAAAACTTGTGGCCATCGATTTTTGTCAAAATAGCTGCTAAGTTCTGTTTATAGTTTTTCAAGAATTACAGCCACCAATTTTTATTTTCTTTCAATGCTTTATCTAAACTTCTGACTTTATATTTTGGTACCATGCTCCATTATGTATTCTTCTTTTTTTGTTGCGTCGTCCTTCATTAATATATGGCATTAAATGCAAGGTTCTTTTTTCTCATTACAAGGAGGGTTAATTTATTTTCTTTGAAACTCAATTATTATGGTGTCCAAGTGGTTAGTATATTAAAGTAATGTAGAATTTGAAAGGATTTATCTAACAAAGAACATACTTGAAAAAAAAATCTTTATATCAAGTATGTATAACTATGTAAGTTGGCAAACTATGTGCAAAATAGAAAGAATAATGAGTTTACAGTATATACTAATTGAGTACTAAGGTATGAAGAACACCTAAGTTTATCTAATGTAGTTAAGTAGGCAAATGAGGTTTTAGAGAAATTCATAGATTTTGAATATTTTTGAGATATACTAAGATTTGAAAATAATTGTACTAGTATAATGGTAAAAAAAAAGATATAAGTGATATTTTTTTCGTTGTTTGGTGTGTCAGCAAGTAAAAATCGAATATATTGTTTAAGGAGAGCTATTTAGGAAGCCTTAGGATCTTAGTTAGATTATAGTATAGCTTATAGTAAATCTAAATGATTTGTTATGCATTAGAAGTTATGCTGCAGGTATCTTTATATAATTTTGGAAAAAGTTGAGAGGAACTATTTGTCCTTAGTTGAACTTGTCCATGTCAGTAGTTATTAGGCCAATATACAAATGGCATTATTTGAAATTTTATATGAAACATAGTAGGTCTCTTAATAGGTGAGTAAGTTTAGTAAAGTTAAGTTTTTGTAATTTAATTTGAAATAACATACAATAGATAAAATATGACTAACCTAAATTGATGATGCTAATTTGGAGAGCATGCTTCAAGCATGTCTTTAAGTTTGGTGAAAGAACTCTTAGCAGAATTTGCCTATAATAAAGTGATATTGGATGACTTAAAGCCTTATGTAAAAGATGTTACTAACTTTCTGTTAAATGATTCAGTGGGGTCAGACTTATTGTAAGATGTCATTGATAAAGTAAAATTGATTAGGAAAAGAATACAAGCAACTCAATACAGGCCAAAAGTCTATAAGGACCATAAATGTTATAGCACTAGAAATTATCAGTTGGTGACCAAATATTCTTGAAGGACTCACCCATGAAAGAGGTAATGAGATTTGGAAAGAAGAAAAATGTTAAGCTCTAGTGTATAGCCTCTTTTGAAATTTTGAACAAAGTAGGCATAATAGTATATTGCCTAACTTTTCTATCAGAATTAAGTTATGTTGATACAGTCTTTCTTGCATCAATGCTATGGAAGTACCTATCAGATTTTTCTCATGTTATCTAATTCTAGGAAATTCAATTAGACAAGAATTTGTCTTAATTATGAGAAAAAACTAATGTCTATTGTTGATCGACAACTGAAGAACTTATAGTTGAAAGAAATCTCTATGGTTAATGTTATATGGCACAATCACTCAATTGAAGATACCCCTTAGAAAGTAAAGTTGGTATACAAAAGAGATATCCTCAATTTCTTGAGTAGTGAAGTTAATAACTGTAATTTATGCCTTGACTTCATTCTCTATTTGTGATATGATGGTTTAAAATTCGGGGACCGAATTTTTTTAAGGAGTGAAGAATGTAACAACCCTTAGATTTAAATTTTTTTATTTATGTATGGATTAATAAAAGAAATAAAGGAGTAGGGATATAATTGAAAGGTTTTAAAGATGAAAATAAAAACTTATTAATATTTTTGGGGTCAAATTGTAATTTTCTAAAAGATTAAGGATCAAAATTGTCACGGCCCCAAATGATGGAACACATGACCGGCACGGCATAAGGGTTTCCCCCTAGCCGCAAGCCTAACACATAGCATGTACAAACATCCAGCACACAATCCAGAGTACATAATAAATATAACTAGCCACATACGCCACATCCAATATAAGAAAATACTGTATATATATATATATATATATATATATATTTCATGAATCCAACATCCTTGATTCAACTTGGCCCATGGCCTCATAGTACAAACATTATTGTAAAACTTAAAACCATTTTTCAAACAACACAAGAAGCGAGAATCCTGCCTGTAAGTTCATGGAGATACACTAGACATACACTTAAACTATACAACCAATACAACAGAGTCTTGCCCAAACTGGGGCTCACCAATGCTATATTTAGCCTCCTATGGAGCTGTAGCTGGATCAGTGTTTCTTTGACTATCTATGGGAAGAAAACAGAAGAGGGGTGAGATTACCACATCTCAGTGAATGGGTAAATCATACTATAACAGAAACAGGGCAAACTAAGCACGAGTGTTTCGCAATGAATTAAATAATTGAAATCAAGGTATAGTAAACATTCAACATTTAACCGTAATTTATTGAAAGAATGCTAAACAGTTCAAATGATAAAACATGATTAAATCAATAACTGTAAGCAAATCAATTATGCATGGTAAGTAATAAATGAAGATACTTATGCAATAACAATGATGAATGAGGTATTTTAGAAATATTTAATCTTTAAGAAAAATGCACTAGTTTATTGGAGTTCTTTCCTGACAGATCTATCATTTTCCCCAAGCACACAGCAAGGGTAAGGTAATCACTATAGGCGTAGACATAAGTCCACCCTATATTCCCCAAGCACATAGCAATGGGTATGGCAATCACTGTAGGCGTAGACATAAGTCCACCCTAAATTTTGTGTCTTAGGCAGTCATATACCCGTCACAATATCCTAGGCCGAAGCCTTAACATGATCATGGTGCACCAGGGCTAGCACTACCTGCGGCTAGCTAACAGTGATCTAAAAAGGGTCCCTCCAATAGAAAATATTTGAAATATGCTATTCAGAGAGTTTAAAGTAAAACATTTCAATAACTTTACAATAAAGCTATAATTCTCCATCTAACTCTTTTCATGCATAAAACTCTATTCTAAAATATATCTCATCCATGAATTCCCATGGAGACCTTTAAAATCATAAACTTTCCTTTTTTAAACATAGATCGTCCGTAGACGTTACATAGATGCTTATCATACATCAAATCACTTCATGGCTAACTTAGTTCATTTCTATGACTAAGTTCGCATTTCTATAAATCTAGCTCAAATGGAGAATTAATAGTCTAGATGCTTGCCCTGCATACCTAGGGTTCAACTAGGATTGAAATTTACAATTTCTAACATGGTTGAAACATATTGGTTTTCAAAGCGGTAAAACAATTTAACATACATTCCAACTAGTTAAAATCATACGAGAGAGTTATAAATCAAATTCCTAAAATATGCGCTATAGTATAAAAAATCCACTCACCTTACTAGGAGTCCAACAACGAGAATTTCACCTCGTGATGGCTCAACAACCTAGAAAACATAGACATAACATGAAAATTAGAAAACTCTAAAAGTCACTATTCATGCCGAAAAATACTATTCACTCGCCGGAACACTATTCATGCCGAAACCTAAAAACCCTATATTCTAGTATAGAAACTAATTCTAAGACTATCTATGGAAAGAAGTTCGGTAAAACGGAGCCTAAAACGCGATTAAACGGAGTTTTACCTTGGAGGTTACTATTCATGCAATTTTTCGACGACAATCCGGTGACTTTTCGGCGAAATTGATCGGTGAGATTTATAGCTCTTCTTCCCATGAGTCCAACGGTACCTTACTTGATCAAATCGGACGTCCGGATGATGAGATATCTTAGAGAGAAGTTTGAGAAAAATTTTAGAGAGAGAGAGTTAGGGTTCAGATGAAAGAGAAATGAAGAAAAAAGGGGGGGTCCGCAAAAAAAAGCTGTCTGACAAATCTCGCCACCGGCGAACTCATTCCCACCGCGGCGAGCCGCAATTTTCGCCGCCGGCGAACTTATTTTCGCCGCGGCCAGATTCGAAACCAGAAAACTCATGCTCTCGGGAAAAATGCCGCATCATTCTCGCCGCCGGCGAAATATTCTCGCAGCGGCGAACTCATTTAGCCGAATTTGACAAAATATCCAACATGAAAGTTGTAGAACTTTCTCTTAGCTTTCCGTATCCACTTGAATCACCTAATTTGGAGTTCATATGAAGGATTTATGCATAAAATAGTGAGCAAAGGTCCAGACCACACTACGCTTTGGTTTTTGCCTCTTCTCACTATCATATTCACGGAATTTGCAAAAGTTTCCAACATCAAAGTTGTAGATATATGTCTTAGATTTCATTAGAAATTGGAATCACTTAAATTAAATTTCATATGAGAGAGTTATACTTATATGAGTGACGAAAGGTCAGAAGAAAAGGTCAGAAACGCTCTAAAATTTTACATTGTTCTCAACTTTTTTTGTTTCAAATGATTTGTACTTAACCTTCAAAGGTTTTATTAGTTGAGGGTTATTACAAAAATTTAAATAATAAAATTTACTAAGACTTCCTCTAATAATTAGAAATTGTTATTTGGTCCCTCCATTTTTATTTAAAAAAAGAAGAAGAAATTTTCGTAACTAGGCAAATGAATAGTGATGAATAATGTTTTCTCTCTCCTTACTTATTCTCTCTATATCTAGAGTACCTTTGAGCCTTTGATTACAAAACTAAGGATATGGATACCATTGGATTTAGGATGGAGAGTACTACGATTTTGGCCAAACAATTTTTCAAATCAGTCACAAAATCGCTACAGATTGAAAGTAAAAAATCTTTAAAAAAGGTAAGTTTTGAAACTCTTATTTAGATACCTCAAATTAAAAATCTAACACCGTAGATAAATTTAGAAGATAGATAAACTATAGGATATGAAGTTTTACGGTTATTTGACAACTTTTAGTGTCATGAACAGTAACTCTGATCGACATGAATAGTGATTTCAGTAGGTGTAAACACTAAATTCAATTGGTATGAATAGTGATTTCAGCATATGTGAAAAGTAATTTCGACCATGAACAATGACCATCAATTGACCAAGGTCTCGAAGTCATTTCTTAGGTTTTTCGACTCGCCTGACTCGTTGTTAAGTCTATTTGGTCAAATTTGAATTGGAAAAGTACTTTTTAGGGCTGTCCAACCTGGGGCCTTTACCTTGTGAGTAGATAATTCTTTCTATGACTTACCTCATGCTCTTTTTGAACTTTAAACGTATAAATTGTTCTATTTACAAGTTATTTATACTATTATAAGTCTCTAAAATGAGTTAAATTATATGCTTTGCTTACTAACTAGCATATTGTTCAAGAAGAGTACGGTTTTACAAATAGATTTTTAAACTTGTTGAATAGGTGATTCTAAATGTATTTCTCATCATATGGTAAAAGAAATGTATTTTGCATGTAGCATTGATCTAGAAAGTTATAAGATTGTCTTGGAAAAGGGCATGTATATGTATTAAACTTTGATTGAAAAGTTTCTAATAGAGGAATTGTACTGAAACTAAAATTTTTTATAATAAACTGTAACTTCTGTTTTGAATGATATGGCATTTATGTGAATAATGATTTTTATGGAGGAATTCTATTGGAAATATTGTTTGCTAACAACAGGTGATGTTAGCCCTGGTGCACCTTGATACCTCAACTAGTAAGAGTACTGCTAATCTCGTGTGACGGCTAACACATAGGATATGATATGTGAAGGAGAGTGGGTAGTCTCCTATTTAGGCAAGATGCTAATTTTTTGATATGCGATTTGCTCTCCCTTATTGTGTGCTTAGGAAATACCCATATTAGAGTCCATTCGCGTTTCCTCTTAAACGATGGTGGGGCAAATCTTAGCTGGGATGTTAAGTTTAGGTAAATCCTACACCAAAAAAGTACGGAAGGGGGTTTGAACTCTAATATGGTGGTTTTGATATGGGATCCTCCGAATATTTCATGTAAAATATTTTAATTCATAACAACATTTGTTTAATGATCATACCGTATTGAATATGGTTTTAGATATATGGATATCCTTTGATTTTAGAATATTTAAAATGTGAGTCCCTTATGGATGTGTTTCCGAACTATATTTTCTATGTGACAAATTTTGTATGAATACATCCATATGCTAACTTAAGAGGTCATAGGAGGTATTATATGCTCATTGAATTGTCAAACTCACTACACGATATTTATATTTTTTTTTTAGATAAAGATATAGAGTTTGGTCCTACAGATACGTGATATATTAGGTAACATATTTTCTGGGTGAGTCTACTTTGTTTTCAAGGCTTGTAAATTTTGGTTTATATTGTACTTAGACTCTAGAGTATGTTCTGAACGCCACAAGTAGGATCTCTGTTTCTGCTGTTACTTTGATATCTATCAGCTCAGTATATATATTGTGTATACATGATAGAACCTATCTGTATCTATTTCTATAATAAACGATTGTATTATACATGTTATAGTAAAAATCTATTCGTAAAGTAAGTGTACCACGTGCCTTTAAATTAGGGACGTGATAGGTTGAAAGAAGAATAAGATAAAGGCACGGGCACAGCTAAGAGAAGGCACAAGAGGTAGAGGGGTAACTCTATGATGATGAAAGACAAAGGAAGAATTTAGGATTAAAACAGTGTAGGACATTTAAGTCATTTTACCCGTTAAATTTTTTTCATTCTCATGAGAATCTTTTATTCCCGCCCGCATAAGTAGAAATAAAATTGGGGTTTCTTTTCTTCATAGATTTTCATTCCTAAGAATAAATTTTATCTCTAATGTCAAATGAGGGGAAATTTTCCTATCTCACTTTCTCAAGAATCCTAAAAGATAGCATATTCCAAATACTACCAAAGATTTACATGGAAGAATCCTCTCTGACCACCAATTTCATTAGCTTACAACTCATACTAATCATCATAAGGGTTTCAGATCATTTATCATGAATCTTACCTTGCCTCCCACTAAATTTTAAAGACACTAACGGCCTGTTTGGGCCACTTGATAAGAGTGACAGGATAGGATATATTATCCTATCCTGTTACTATCTTGTGTTTGGAGACCCATCATGATAGTATAGAGTTATTGTTTTTCATATCCTATCCGTGTGGTTAGTTAAAATTTCTATCCTACCTCTATACCCAGGATACGACCGGATAGGATACCCACAACTTCACCCTCGACCTCTCACCCTCACCCTCGACCTCTCACTCCGAGCCCTCCTCACTCGAGTTCCTTCCAGAGCCCTTCAACGAACACCAAAATCTCTCCCCCTCACTGGAGCTGTCTCACCCACCTGAATCTCTACCCATCGATTTCCCTCACCCATTTCCCTCGAAAATCGATCTCTCTCACCCAAGCTTTCAGAGTTCTCTCCAGCTCACCCTAGCACCGTCACCCTTGGATCTCCCTCACCTGAGCTCCCTCTAGCTCACCCGAGCTCCCTCCAGCTTACCCGAGCTCTCCATCATCAAGAAGGTAATCTTTGATTCCCTCTGTTTCGATTCTCTCTGCCGAAGCCGAAGATGCTTTCCCCTGTTTTCCTCTCTGTCTAATTTATGGTTGTATGGGATTTTTTTGATTGGTTTGGCTGCTGAATGTGGGTATCGATTTCCTCTGTCATTTGTTCTGATTTATATTCCTCTCTGTCATTTGAAGTAATGTGATCCTACTGTATTTCAAGCAGTGTGGAAAAGGTTTTGTTGAATCATTTGAGTGATGGCTGTTTGCAAATTTTTGATGACCCTGATTGTGTATGGATTTTTTCTCTCAGCAGAATAGGTATACTAAGTTCTATTTCTAGTTGATTTTGAACTTTGTTTGCTAAGACCATGAGCAAGCTATATATATGTGTGTGTGTGTGTGTGTGTGTGTGTGTATGTGTGTGTGTGTGTGTGATGGCTATTTAATGCAAATTTGTTTACCATAATACTTGGTTGCCCTAAAGTTTTCTTAGTATTTTAGATAACATAGGACTGGAAGGAATGTGAACTTTGGTTGTATTATTATGTAATCAATTTGACACTTTCCCAACTGTAGTTTACTAATCTCAAGTCCAACTAAAGTTTTGTGCCCCAAAATCAAGGTAGTGGCATTGGAATTTTATTCAATTAGATTTTTAATGGTGAATATTTTTTCCTTGTTTTTGTTGCATTGGTAGATAGTTAGTGGACTGTGGGCAATCTTAGGATGCTTTTAAAGAATTAAAGAAGCAAATGAGTGTAGCCCAATCTTAGCTTTACCTAATTTCACCTAGGATTTTGTAATCAAAATTAATGCTTCCTCATTTAGAATTAGAGCTATCTTATTACAACAAGGTCACCCTCTAGCATTTTTTAGCAAGGCTTTTATTGGTAAGTGGAGACACTATTTATTGGGACAAAATTTTGTAATCAAAACAAAATATTAGAGCCTCAATGAGTTGATGAGGCAGACCATTCAAACACTTGAACAATAATTCTATCTTGTGAAACTGATAGGCTTTCAATATAGGATTAAATATAGATTAAGCAAGTGTAATGTTGTACTTGATGCCTTATTGAGAAGAAAAGAAGAATCTAAAGCTCAAGAAGAATTTTGATACATTTATGAAATACATTACCCCTTGCTTGATGAACTTAAAAGAGAAGTTATTGAACTTGTTGAGCTACAACAAATTCAAGAGAAAATCCTTGTTGGTAGTGAGATAGGCGATTTTGTTTTTGAGGATGGCTTGGTGTTGTACAATAACAACCTATTTCTTGCCACTTCTTCATCCTTTAAGACCAAATTGCTCTTGGAATTTCAAGGAAGTCATGTTGGAACATTAAAAAATTCAAGAGATTGGCAAAAAAAATTTACTAGGAAAGGATGAGACAAGATGTGTAGGAATTTATAAAACATTGTGTAATACGACAACAAATTCAATATGAAACAAGTAAACAAAGGGTCCCTTGTAGCCTTTATTCATTCCCAGCAAACCTTGGGAAGACTTAGCAATAGACTTTATAATATGTCTTCCCAAGTTAGAGGGGTATAGTGCCATTTTAGTGGTGACAGATAAACTCACAGAAGGGCTTACTTTATATCTCTAAAAGTTGGATTTACAGTAATCATATTTATATAGTAGTGAAGCTACACAAGTTTCCAAGAATAATTGTATCTGATAGGGACCCATTGTTCCTTAGTATGTTTTGGAAGCTAATGTTAAAAAGAAATAGGACTACTCTCTTACATAGTATTACTTATCACCCACAGATTGATTGGCAGTTTAAAGTAATAAATATAAGTCTAGAGTATTATTTGATAGCATTTATCTTTGACCAACCTTAATAATGGTACTTTTATTTGGAATGGGTTGAATTATGGTACAACTCATATTTTCACTCAACCATTGAAATGTCTCATTTTCAAGCTTTATATGGAAGGAATCTATAATAAAATTCATTTTTATTGCATGTATTTCTGCCTTATTATAGTGTATTAATAGAATTTCATTGACTGTGGGCTAAAAAATTACAAGATTTTGGAGGAGTACTATTTTTAATCCAATTTTTTTTACTACAAAGTTAGTTGAGATTCAAATCCTTTGTCAGAATCAGTCTTACAGTATATGGTAAGAAATGTTTCTTATAATAGGTAAAAGTTAACAAGGAGGAAAAAAAAAGTGAATTAAACAAATGGAAGAGTACATCACATAGAGTCTTCAATCACTTGCAATTTTTCTTGATTACTCTGAATACTTGCTATAGAGTAGAGTCTTTTATTGCTAAGACTGGCATTGTCTTTTCTATGATGAATTCTTGATAAACCAGGAAAATGTTGTTCTTGTTCCAAAGTTGCCCCATTTTGCTTAAGGTTTTGAGCAATGATTGCGTACAAAACACTAACTGATGACTCATTGATTGCGTAGACATGAATTGGGCTAAGTTGTTTATTTTGAAAGTGTATCTGCTTGAATTAACCTTTCATTGTATGTTATTTTTTTATAGAAACTATAAATCATTTCATTGTCTTGTTCTAAGATTATGTGAGTGTCTTTCTTTTGCCTGGCTCTTTACATTTTATTTGTAAGCTTTGTGTTTTATGGCACCTCCCTGAATAAGGATGGTGTAAAGCATTTGGATGCACATCCTACCAATCTCTGTGAAAAAATTATAATTGATTGCAATCTTTTTGGTTTTATGGTCTCTATTTAAGTTTATTTTTTCTTCTTATTTGTATAGATAAATATGAATTCAGAGGAACAACTTGAGATTATGTCATATCTGCTTTTGGAGGAAATGTTTTTAGAGATGATTGGGATGTGTTTTGTAATTTTTATTACAGTTAGTCTTTCTGCATTATGGGTTTATGAAAATCAGAGTCCTAGGGAACAACCAAGGATTAGGGAGGGTTTAAGGAGAGAACTTTTAGAGGGATTGATAAACGAAGATGATGTTACATCTGTCGATCATCTTCGCATGGATATTAGGTCATTTCGTTCATTATGCTTTCTCCTTCGTACTGAAGGTAGATTAAGAGAGGATGGACTAGTAAATATTGAAGAACAAGTGGCTATGTTCTTACACATATTGGCACATCATTCTAAGAATCGGGTGATTAAGTTTTTGTTTAAAAGGTCTGGAGAAACAATTTGTAGGTACTTTAATAAAGTGTTGAAAAGTGTCTTACGATTGCAAGAAACACTCCTTAGAGGACCAGATCCTGTTTCCCAAGATTGCTTAGATGAGAGATGGAAATGGTTTAAGGTACAGTATTTGTGTTATAGAATACATTAATAATTGCATTCTAATTTGTTAAACATTAACTTTTTATTTGTATTTGTATTTGTATTTGTATATAGAGTTGTCTTGGGGCATTAGATGGAACACATATCCAAGTTAATGTGCCAGCAATTGATAAATCGAGATATCATAATAGAAAAGGAGATATATCGACTAATGTCTTAGGCGTATGTTCAAGGGATATGAACTTTATATATGTGTTACCTGGATGGGAAGGATCAGCATCAGATTCAAGAGTACTGCGGGATGCCATTTCTAGGAGGAATGGTTTAAGAGTCCTAACAGGTAAAAGAAATTTACATGGTAGAGATGCATTAATAGTAAAGAATGAATAATTAATAATATGTTCACTTAACAATTTTATTTTATTATAGGGTATTATTACCTTGTAGATGCTGGGTTTACAAACAGTGAAGTATTTCTTGCTCCATATAGAGGATATTGATACCATCGCAGTGAATGGAGACGTGGATACTTACCATCAAATAAGGAAGAGTTTTTTAATATGAGACACTCAATGGAAAGAAATGTGATAGAGAGAACTTTTGGGTTACTAAAAATGCGTTGGGCTATACTCAGAAATCGGTCTTTTTACCTAATCAAGACCCAAAACTACATTATAATTGCTTGTTGTCTCTTAAACAATTTTATTAGAAGAGAAATGCCTACTGACCCAATGGAAGCTCAATTGGATGCAAAATTGGATGTAACCCTACAAAATGAGGATATGGCACATGCTGATCCTATTAGTACAATTGAGACAAGTAATGAGTGGTCTGCTTGGAGGGAAAATATAGCAACAAAAATGTGGAATGAATAGCTTGCTAATAGACACATGGATTGATTATTTAGTTACTGGTTCCTTATTTGTAATTTTATTTTGTTTGGTTGTTTGGTTTATGTATTTCTTGAATGTTTGGTTTATTTGTAATAGACACATGGGTTGCTAATAGAAACATTGTAATTTATAATTTCAATCAGTACTTTGCGTGTAATTTTATATTGTTTGTTTATTGGATTTGACAAGTGTTATTTGTACTTAGTCTTTTTCTTTATATACACATATGTTATTTGTACTTACTCTTTTTCTTTATACACACATATTTTATTTGTATTTCGTCTTTTTTTCATATATTCATACTTGATTTCTAATTTATATTTTGGTAATGAGATAGGAATAGAATCTGAGAGCAGTATGCAACAAGCTATCAGAAAAAAAAAAAAAAAAAAAAAAAAAAGAGATCGTAGACAATGGTCTAATCAAGAAGACAAAGCTCTTCTTGATATCTTGATTGAAGCTGTCAACGAAGGCCATAGATGTGACAATGAACAATTCAAGGCGTATACCTTGAAAATGGCTAAGACAAAGATGGAGCAAAGGTTTCCTGGATGTGGAATCAGAGTGAAACCACATATTGAGTTTGCAATGAAGAGGTTAAGGGCTATCTTTGCAATAGTTTATGATATGCTAAATCAAAGTGGATTCGGGTGGGATGAAGAAAGAAAAATGAATAAAGTAGACAGTGATGATGTGTGGACTGAGTATATAAAGGTTAGTGTTTATTGTTTTTTCTCTCTTATGAATTATTTTGTTTTACTTTCTAGTTATGATTAATTCAAGTGTTTTCATTTTATGTAGAGTCATCCAAATGCAAAGGATTACAAATATACACCAATCTTGCTGCTTGATAAACTTGCCTTTGCTTTTGGGAAAGATCGTGCCACTGGTAGAGGAGCCGTTGCCCCTGCTGATGCTGTTGAGGAATTAGATAAAGAGCTTGAAGAAAATGATGATGAAGTTGAGAAAGATTTGACACAATCAACATCTGTAAATCAAGCTCAATCGAAGAGAAAGAGTGATGGCGTGGAAAGTCGTTCAATGAAGAAAAATAAAGGAGCAAACGTAATTGCCAGCAGCATAAATGAGTTAGGGAAGAATTTTGGGACGTGGCTACAAGAGAGTTCAGAACGGCTGAGTAAAGTTGCAGATCGCATTGGAACAGCCAAGGATGTATTTGATGATTCTAGGAATATTTTAAATGAGTTGGGTAAAATGAATTTGACAGATGAAGAGTGTTTTACTGCAGCAGACAAAATACTATCGGTGCCACATCGATTGCATATCTTTTGGGGTGCTAATGATGCTAAACGTCTTACATTTGTAAAATCATTATTATAGTTGTTCTTATGGAGTTTACTATTTTCTGTAACTTTTTTTCTGTTTGGTTTGATGTATATGTGAATGATAACCTATTTTGGTTGGATGAAACTTATGGATGTGAATGATAGCTTATTTTGATTTGAGAACCTATATATTTATGATTTGAAATGTATGTTTGATTTTCACTATTTTGGTTGGATGTAACTTTGTTTTGGTTTTTATGGCATGGCATGCAATGGGAATGAATATATTATAGCTTGAAGTGGTTGATTTTTGCTTGTGATTTGCATTGTTTCCCTGTTTAGTTCTGGTTTTTGCTGTTTATTAGGCCAAATTTGTCAAACAATGTATGTGATTAGCTATTTGATTATAATTTTTTTGGCGTTTGGAAATTTGCTAGGACATTTGAGTATGAGTCTATGTATGGGTTGATCTGGCCAATGGAGGGAAATTTGTCAGGACATTTGGTTTTAGTTGTATAAGTATACATCTATTTTTAAGGCATTTGGTTTTTGTTTTTTAATGCATGCAATAAGAATATGTTTTTAGGACAATGATAATTTATCAGGGAAATCTATTTTTTTTTTATGATCTTGTTATTAGGTTGATTTGATGTTTATACTTTGATTGTAATTTTGTAGGTATTGATTATTTTAATTATAACCCAATATTGAGTTTTGTAAATCAAATTTGTTTATTTTGGCTTATTCGAACTCTTTTTATTGTGCATTTTTTCTTTGAATTTAATTTTGTATGTTATTTTATTGAATGTATTGAAAATAGGATTACATTTTTTTATAAAAAAAGAAAAGAAAAGAAAAGAAAAGAAAAGTTATTGGTAAATGCGTAAAGAGATAAATAAAAAATAAAAACAAATAAATTTTCACTAATATTATGGATATTATTTTATTAATTATATATATATATATATATATATATATATATATATATATATCAATGTATAAGGGTAATTTTGTCATTTTATTCCATTTTTATCCTATCCTATCATTATCTTATTTATTTTAAATACAGGATATGATAATTCTTATCCTATCCTATTGCACATCAAACACAGGATAGGATAGGAGCTATCCTGTTACTATCATATCCTATCCTGTTATCCTATCATATCATGCTCTCCAAACGAACTCTAATGGTGCCTAAAACCTAAAACCACCAGGGAAAAGGGGATGTTTTGTAGTAAAGCTATCAAAATAGGCTAACCGGACACACTTAAGTTTACCCACAGCGAATTGGCCTAAAATGGGCAAGGTTGGGTTGGTTGTTTTTAGTATGGATTGAGAATTTTAGAACTCGGCACACTTGGGTGGGTTTGTTGGTTGGCCAACTTAACCAACCAACAACAAAAAAGTTAAGTACTAAAAAAATATATAAAAATATTACAAAAAATAATTTTTAAGCTAATAATTAATAATATTTTTTTAAAAATGGTAATTTTATCATTATTTTTAAATATTTACAATTATGATAAAATTTTATAATTGAAATTTAAAAATGTGTCACTCTATATTATTATACAATCATCAAAATTAATGATTTTTTTAATTTTTATAAAAAGAGAATGATCAACGGAAATAATTTATCTAAAAAATAAAGCTAAAAGTGAAATTGATGTTTCTATTATTACTTTAATGGAATTTATTTTTCATTAAATAATTTAATTAAATTTATTGATATTTAGGCTAAGAGATATCTAGATTTTAAAAACTACTTGGCACATTGTATAAGATAAGTCATCATAATATATATAATGCTAACAAGTAATTTGTAAATTTTATGCTTTGTATAATTTTTAAAATTACACAGTTAAAGAAACATAATATGTTAAGATTATGCAGAACATTAGAGATAACTCATAAGTGGATTGGGTGAAATAGAAGAAGCGTTAGTTAAAAAAAAATGTGTGTCAACCCGTGGATTATGTGAGTTGGCGCACACGACCACAGGTTAAAACATATATATTGGGCTAATATGAACCATGTTTAAATGGATTGGCATAATCCACTTTTTAGGTGGGTCAAATGAATTGAATCTGTCTTGACGGCTTTATATTTGAGCTAAGCCTTTAGAGTGCTCCTTATTTTTTCGGTACAAGGATAAACTCGAATCCACTCCCTACTCCTCAATCCCCACCTATCCTAATCACCTGAGCTAGTCTCAGATGACACCTTTTGAGTGCTCTAAGTATGCGTTTTCCTTATAAATACCCCATCTTCCAAATCATTTCCTAATTTTCACCAACTTAATATTGCGATACTGAAAAATTATTCCTAGAACTTATCACTATTAAAGCTTTCAACTTATTAAATACCCGAAAGGTTTATTATAATTTTCATGCAACTAAGGGCCCGTTTGGATAAATAGTTTATTTAAGGACTTATTAAAGAAGGACTTATGTGAAAAGCTCTTATGTTATAAACTCCTTTTAAATTAAGCTATTTAGCGTTTGGATACGTAATTGATAAAAGTGCTTTTAAAATTTATAAGCTCTTTTTAAACTGTTTGGATAAATAATATATAAGTGCTTATAATTATGAAAATTACTGAAATAGATATTAATAAGCACTTATTAAAGATTGTGTTTGGATAAATAAGCATTTTTGTTATAATTTGAAAAAAAAATGTACACTTAAAATATTTATAGTATTATAATTAGATTATTATAAGATTATTATTTGTTTATTGTATTGCATTCAAGTACTTACTTTTATGTTATTAGATTATTATTTTCAAGTGTGAATTTTTACAACCAAAATGGTTCATTTAGAAACCAAAGTCAATTGTCTTTGTAAACAAACAAAAGAATAAATATACACATTTGAGACAATATTATTATTTCTTTTTTATTATGGGGAAACTATAAGGGCTAATTCTACTTCTCTCTGACACGAGTTAATTAAATCGCGAAAAAAAGTGGAGTTGAGGTTTGGTTTAAAAGCTCAATTTTCGCCATTTACATGTCAAATTAACTTGATATCAAAATATGACCAATTTAACAAAATAAAAATATGAAATTAATTCACAAGAATAAATAAAAAAAACCCAAATCACATCTTACACTGCCACATGCAATAATAGTGGTTCATATTTGAGCGAAATAGAGAATACTTGCATAAAACAATTTCTACCATAAACTATGATAAAAAGGAAAGAAATAGAAATTTAAATCTAACAAGTGTTGTATTCTACCATAAAGGCAATAAAGCTAAAGATGTGTAGGCAACTGGATTTTTATCTCCTCTCTAATCTGCTCCATTTGTCTAACGCTCTCTTCATTTGGTTCCTCCCATATGATATTACTAGACCCTGCTTCATCCATAATTTCTTCATCAGCAAACTCGAAATTTTCGTTAAATGTTTCAAATTCTACATCACTTATATCATTTCTTCTGATAAAATTGTGCAAAGCCATGCAAGCAATTACGATTTTAACTTGTGTCTCTAATGGGAATGAAGGCATAGCACCCAGTATTTTTCATCTTGCTTTGCAACATCCAAAAGAGCGTTCAATTGTACATCGAAGGCTAGAGTGATAATAGTTAAACACTTCAGTTCTTCCCCTTGCTCTTGGCCCTAATCTGAAGTGTGGAAGATGATATCTTTGTCCCTTGTAGGGACCTAAGAAACCCATCAAAGTAAGATAACCAGAATTGACTAAATAGTATTTACCTACAGACAAAAATTTAATTGAATAAACAAATAAAATATAACATACTTTAAAGTTTGAAATTCAGATAGTAATGTCTAAAAACCACTAACCTTCAGGAGGTAGCGGGAAATGCAAACTTGGTCTGCGTACAGCCTCATTGAAAATTTTAGTATCATGTGCAGACCCCTCCCAACCTGCCCATACAAATGTGAAGCACATATTAAAATCACAAGCACTCATTACATTGGTAGTTGTAATACCTTTTCTACCAATGTAAGGAATTTGCAAATTCGGAGGAATAACAACACGTATATGAGTGCCATCTATGGCACCAATACAATTCTTAAAATAAGGAAAATATCGGTCATCATTTCTAATCTCAACAGGAGTGTCTCTGAAGTGTGGATCAATAGGTTTAATTATATCTTAAGCGAGGTTGCAAACAGCATCTAAGACTCGATGGAATTGTCTAGAGATTGTCTCCCCTGAATGTTGAAACCTTTCCTCTGAATTGCGAACTGAACCTGGTTGTCCTAACATGTATAAAATAATCCCACTTGTTCTTGAATTCCAACATGTCTTGTTAGCTTAAGATTGTAATTACTTTGTAGAACATCACATAACTGGAGAAAAACATGTTTTTTCATCCTAAATTGTTCATAGCAACGGATATGATGTCCATTTAAAATCTCTGATACCCATTTATGACAAGTTAAATAGGAAGTTCTGCGTGGACTCTTCAAAACATATTTTGAAAAGTAGTTGACAACACAAGACATTGCCACCACTAACATTTTCTGCTTATTTTGCTTTTTCATAGTTTCATTTTTATCGCAATATTCTTCATCTGAAAAACTCTCATCAGATTCATCTGAAAAACTTTCATTTGAGCTATAATACATCTTGTTATATAAATAATCAAAATAAAAAATAATTAATTTTCAAATGATAACATACATATGAAATAACCACATAAAAAGAATAAAGAAAGCATATAAAATAATTAATCAAAATAAAAAGAATAAATGTGGCTAATGATATTCTAAGAGAATAAAGAAACAAAGAAAACATTAGTCACTACCAAACATGCAAATAAAATAATCTTTGTGGGTGAAGGTTTTAGATTCAAATTACAAATAAAATTCAAACAAGCCAAAAAATACAATATCATAACTACTTAGATACATCTGTTATGTTATGAGTCTTCAACCAACCAAGTTGGAGGGTAGGGTCTTCTAGTTCCATAAAAATCTCCCTGTTTGCCTTCTTTCCCATTAATCTTGTACCTATGAAGAATAACTCACTACCAACCTCTAGTCCTGGCAATTTCTTGAGCATAGCTAAACAAGTTGATATGCTATGTTCATTTTTTTTAAGAGAAACTTCAATAGCATTTTGTGCCTCAAAGCTATCAATCATACGTGTCAATTGAGCAGAAAGTTCAGCAGCTCCAGATCTCTTTTCACTCTTCCCACTCCTTTTTCTTTTTCCTTTTTGACCCCTAGAAGGCCCTTGTTCAATATTCAAGCTATCCAAGCCTCCTTCATCAGACCCCTCTTGTGCTATCTCTTCATCACCTAAATATTCAATTTCAACATCTTGCTCAATAGGTATATTCATATTTCCCCCTCATTTCTATCACTTTCTTCATTTCTAACATCTTTTTCTACTTCAAGTTAATCTTGAGATGGTGCCTAAGCTCTACAACCAGTAGCTACAATATCCTTAAAAAGGATTTCCATTTCATTTAAGTATTTTGGACCCTCCTCCCTGAATTTCTCCACATCAGGATTTGCCTGTGAAAAGGCAAAAAATTAATTAAGAGACTATAATTATGATTTAAAATTAATATATGACAAATTTATTATTAACTTTCATATACCTGAATCTTAGCTTCCCACCAAGTATCATCTGCTTCAACTGTCTTTTTAACAGGATCCCAACCAATGCCTGTCTCTTTTCCAATAAGGCAATCCAGTAGCCTTAAGAAACTTTGACTTCAAGTTTGCCCAACCAGCTTTATTAAAATGTGTGTGAGGTCTATTTCCAGCATACACCTCCTCAACACATATTTTTACAAATATAGTAGTGTTCTTCTCATTCCAATCAGCCTTTAACCTCTTTGCACTACCACTACTTTTTCCACTTTCATCTACTTGCATAGACTGCATTTTTGGAGTCATTCTAATACATACAAAAAAAATTCAATATAAATAGCAATAATAATTCAAAATCAAGGAAATACAATCAAACAAATTGCACATTCAAGCAAATAAATTTTAACAATTTAAACTACATCAAGCAGAAAAAGAATTTGTTGTCATCTGTGTATGTTAATTAGAATTTGAAAAAAAATATTGTTTCTACTCTAATGTGGGGTTGTTTCATAACACAAGACAGGGGATACTCACTACTCCGCGGCCAACATCTATGCATCTCAATTAAATTATTTCACATATTCTGATACTCACTAGTCTTGTTTCTTTCAACTTTTTTTAGTACAAACATATCTACCTTCTACCCTCCCTGTGTAAGTTTTATTAAGCCTTTTTTTTTGTGCGCAAATCAAGAGAATTTCATTGAATAATGAAAATAAAGATTACTCCTTGACGTAAAGCTAGAAGGATATGCTATACTCTAACAAACAAACAAAGCACAATTTACCAACAGGCAAAAACAAAATAACAAAACCAAAGCTAGTTCCAAAAGATAATAATAAAGCTAGTTCCAAAATTGCTTAAAGAAATAATATATTAAATTAGTTCCAGAAAATCAAATACACAAAGAGAACTTTCAAGCAGGTGGTGCATGTGGGTGCTTCTGTTGGTGCGAATCGCCGGCTGGTCGGATTGTGATGGAACTCTTTGCTGATACCACGCCGCGCACCACGGAGAAATTTTGGGCCCTTTGCACCGGTGAGAAGGGGACCGGTCGTAGAGGAAAGCCCCTGCACTACAAGGGCTTGAGTTTCCACCGAGTCATCACCGGTCCTGGAATTTTGTCGATGGCCAACGCTGGCCCTGGCACCCATGGATCTCAGTTCCTCATTTGTACTGCAAAGACGGGAGAACTTTCGAGCCCTTTGCACCGATCACATCGTGGAGGGGATAGATGTGGTGAAGGCTGTTGAGGGTGTTCGATCTTCCTCTGGGAGAACTTCCAAGCCCGTCGTGATCGCCGACTGCAGCCAGCAAGGCTTCAGTTTGAAGAAAGCAAGGCTCCGGTGCATGTGGGTGCTTCTGTGGGTGCACCCAGGTGGTGTAGTTGCAGGTGGAAGAAACCATTTGTTTGGTTTCTCTTCCTCAGTCAAGAAACCGAGGAAACAGAGTGCATGAAGATAGAGATAGGAGAAGAGAGATGGAAACTTGAATTCATAAAGAGAGATGGAGAAGCATAGAATGAAAAATGGCAAATGGCAAATGGAAACAGAGATAGGAGTAATGGAAACAAAGATAAAAATATATACCTGGGTGCAACTGAAGCAATGAATGGAGATGGAGAAGTCATTGTTGGAAGAAGCTGGAGACGCAAGACTGAAATGTTGAAGAAGCTGGAAGAAACTGGAGACGTGAGACAGATCTTCTGTTGCTGGTGATGGAAGATGTGAGAGTAGGGGTACAGATGTCCCCGTAAATTACGAAATAGCTTTCCGGTCCATCAATTTTGGCTTTCGCAAAAGGCTTCTGGAAGAAGCTTGAAAAAATGGCTTCTAAAATTAAACTCAAAACAGCTTTGTCAATATTCAAAAGGAGTTTAATTAAACTAAAACAAACACCAGATTTTATTTAAAAAAGCATTTATATCATTTAAAAATCTGTAATAAGCCGTAAGTGGTCTTATCCAAACGGGGCCTAATAGTTCTTTTGCTTTTGGGTTTTGAGGCTCGTTTAAGAGAGGAATTAGAACTTCAAGATTAGACAGTTTTACTCCAGTTTACAATCTCTTGAGTGGAGATTGAGGTGAACTAATAGTAAGTTCAGACTCTACCTATCTTACCAAGCTTAATTAAGTGCTTTTGTTCTTCATAACCAAGTCTATTTCCTAATTATTTTCCATACTTTTTTCTCTAGAAATCTAGCTAGAACCCTAGCACACACAAACACATATTGGTCTACAGCTATGAAAGGAACAAAGTTTCATTTCATCCAGTCTAGCTCTATCTCCTTCTCAGTAAAAATACAAATTCCGAAAATACTATTGATACTTCTATGTTTTTTAGTTGAAAAGCATGAGATGGTCATATTATTGACTAGTGCATATGCTATGCAAAATGACTTTGTGCTAAAATTGTAACTTACTATTGACTACTAGTGCACATGCTGTGCAAAATGACTGTGCTAAGGTTGCTTAAATTCCTAACATAGTAAAATGTTTTAGTTATGCGATGATAGCTTGAGATAAGTTGGCCAATAAGATGAAGAGAATGAGTAAGAAGGATGGAAGCTAAATTCATGAAGAAGCTTGGGCAGACCTAAAATTGAACAATTGGCATTCTCACACACACTACAAGAAAGAAGGAGATTGACGATGGAGGCTTAATGACGGTTAACAAAAATTGTGGCTAAAACCAAGTATAATAACATTTCTGAAATTATCATTATTTCAATAAACTTAACGATGGTTAACGTAATTTTATAAAATATCAATTGAATTCTGTAAACGAATATTCATACAATTTATTTTGAAAACACTTACATGACATATATCTTTTTCATATCCTAAATGATTATATCAATGGACACCAGTTCCCTCAAGACTCTTTGGACTCAGGAACTTTAGTTATATGTATATTGTATCTTTTTTGTAATTATTATAAGCTATACATTATAATTTAAATTTCTCAATAAATATCATTTTTTATTACAAAATTTTTGTGTACATGTTTAGTTGATTTTCTTTTGAATATTTTTATTAATTTAAATTATTGATCAAATTTTAAAGAAATTTAAGAATAAAAAATTATTTACAAGCATGATTGTAAAAATATAAAAAATATATATATGAAATTAGTTTATATAAAAAGAGATATACAATATTTAAAAATTGATAAAAAAAAATTACAAAATTAAAAAATAAGTTTAACCACAGATATAGAAAATCGTCGTCAAGACAACGTTTTAATGACAGTTTTTCTAACCATCATTATTCCATAATATAATAATGGTTTCAAAAACTATTGTTATTTCATAAAATAACAACGGAATCTCAAACTATCGTTAGAACAAGTCTTAGTGATAATTTTACCACGATTCAATAAAATTGTCACAATGTCACTAACTCTACAATAATTTTGTGAACTGTCGTTAAATTCTTTAGTTACATTTTTTAGTTACAGTTTGTTAGATGCCATGGAGAAACAGGTGTTACCAATTGCAATAAGGAGAGTAAATATACTATTTAGTCCTTATTTTTACTATGCGCCTACAATTTAGTCCCTGTATTTAAGACACAGCACAATATAGTCCCTAAATCTACAAAACGTCATACTTTTAAATCCCTCGGTGATCTCTCTCATTATTACAAGCTGATTTGGACCGTTTAGTGCCTACATGGCACGTTAAACGCCAGATCATTGGGCCAAACCATCAATGAGTCAGCCTTTTCTTAAACCAAAAAAAAACTCCCAAGTCATCGTGTTTCTCATTCTCCTTTCACCTACGGCCCTTCCTCACCCATCCGAGAAGCCCCATTTCAAATTCTGAACCCTTTGAAACCCAGCCCCTGCGAAACATCGTCGTCCACCATCGGTGTTTTCGCTTCTCGCAGGCCACTGTCGTGCCGTCGGTCACTTTGTCGGTGGTGAACCCCTTCCTAAGTGAGCCCTATTTCTGATTCTGGATCCTTCGAAACATAAGCCCCCCGAAAAATCATTGTCCACCACCAGTGTTTTTCGCTTCTTGCAGGCCATCGTTGTGCCTTCGGTCACTTTCCTAGTGGTGAACCCCTTCCCGAGTGAGAAAGACAGCCCCCTTCCCGACTTGGAGCTCTATTTCCTGGATTTGGGTCATTCCCCTTCGAGCCCTAAAAGCCATTCGTTGAATCTGAGCATGACCGTTCGAGCTTCTTCACTAATTGTAGGTAAGGCCTCACCTTCTGTGAGTTAGACTCGGTGAACTCTTTGTCTTCGCCCTAACTACAGCATGTTGAAATAAAGAACGAGAATTGTCTCATATCTTGGGTTTCTGATATTATAGTTATAGATATTTAATATTCAGATAAAGATCTAGGGACCACATAATTTGCTGAATGCCACATGATTTAACTATATAATATTCAATTTTTTATATGGGAATTGTACCACTGATGTATTAGCCTGTTGAAGGACCACATGCTCTTGACTTATTCAACTTGTATTTGAGTACTTTAGGGACCACATGTTCTTGACTTAGTCAAGCTGTATTTGAGTACTTCAGGGACCACATGTTTTGCATTTAGGAACCACGAATTTGTTCTGTTCTGGCAAAGTGGAATATGCCTAATGTGGAATTTTTTTTCTTTGGCTAAATTAAAAAAATACTTCTCATAAAACGTGGACATTAGAAACATGTGATGATCATGAAATTGGCCATAATGCTTCCTTTATGCCTTCTGTTGTATATAACAATGTTGGTACCTTATTTTCTCTGTAAATATAAATTCATCTCGTTGTGGCTATTGAGGCATACAGAAATGGCCAAATATAATGTATGACAATATGTTTTGAATTATGCTAATTGAGGCCAAGTTTTTGTAACTTTTTCATTTACTGAGAGTGGAAAAAAGTTTACTTTCATCTTTTGCCAAACCATATTAAGTTTGCCTTATATTTTGTTTTCACTTCTATGTGTTGTAGTTTTTATAGTAAGTAATCTCTATTTACAGCAGTTGTTGAATATGGCACAACCTCTAACCTTGGTACTTCACCATGGGGGTTATTTTGTGAAAGACCCGACCTTAAGATATGTTGAGGGTGAAGAGGATGCTTGGGATGATTTGGACATTGATTATATATCTATCCCAGTTATAGACCAAATGTATAAAGAGCATGGCTATAAAGAATACCATCGGTGCTTTTGGCTAGTTCCAGGATTGGAATTAGAGGATGGACTAAGGCCCTTACTTGGTGATAAAGATATAATACAATTGTCTGGGGCTAGTACTCGAACAAGTGAGGTGCATATTTATTATGAGCACAATGTCGACATGCCAGATGTTATCCCTCCTAACCTACCCCTAGAGTGGCAAGGAAATGAAGGCATAAGTGCAATGGATGAGGAGTGCCCATTAGATGAACATGATGATGACACTGCAAGGGATGATACATATGAGCAAGTGCAAGAAGAGTCTAGAGATGATGAAGATATTATGGTAGAAAGCATGGTATGAAATTTTTCTTTTCTTCTTAAATATAGATTGCAAAATTATTTATTTATTTTTTCTTTTAACTTGTGTGTTTTAATGAAAAATATTGTAGGACAACACAACAACAGATGATGAAGGAGGAAGAGAAGGCACGGTATGAAATTTTTATTTTCTTCTTAAATATAGATTGCAAAATTATTTATTTATTTATTTTTTTCTTTTAACTTGTGTGTTTTAACGAAAAATATTGTAGGACAACACAACAACAGATGATGAAAGAGGAAGATAAGGCACGGCAAGTGCAGGAAGAGAAGGCATAGTATGAAATTTTTCTTTTCTCCTTAAATATAGATTGCAAAATTATTTATTTATTTTTTCTTTTAACTTGTGTGTTTTAATGAAAAATATTGTAGGACAACACAACAACAGATGATGAAGGAGGAAGAGAAGGACCGACTAAAACAAAAAAAGAGTTGAAGAAAAAGGACAGCAAAGCACATTTACTTTTGGCCTTGAGAACTCACATATATATGAGGTAGTGAGTTCAGATGATGATGATGATGGAAGGTATGAGCCTGAAGAACTAGGTAGCCCAGTGTGCTCTGATGAGCATGATAACAACCAAAAGTCAAGGAATTATCCAACCTTCATGCCAAATACAGAATTTGGAAAGGTGTCAATAGAGCTAGGCATGGAGTTTCCATCCCTTTAGGTGTTTAAAATTGCTTTACAAAACTATAGCATTGCCCTTGGAAGGGAGTTCAAGTATGTTAAGAATGATAAGGTTAGGGTGAGGGCACAGTGTAACTCAAAGCAATGTGGATGGGAAATTTTATGTAGTTGGAGTAGTGAAACGAGTAGCTTCCAAATAAAGACATTCAAGGATGAGCACTCATGTGCAAAGGGCTTCAAGAATAGGAAGGCAAACAAGAAATGGATAGCAAATGAGCTCGTCCCATTAATTAGAGCACATCCAACAATGAAACCTGCCGAGGCATTTGATTGGTTTAAACAAAATAGACAAGTCCACATTGATGACTTCTTGATTTATAGAGCAACAAAGATGGCAAGGCATATAGTTAAGGGGTCAGAGAAATAGCAGTATGCTGCATTATGGGACTTGACATGCTTTAAATTAAGCATGTATTTAGCATATTTTATGTTTCTTTTTATTTTATTTAAATGATAAATAGATAGGTTTTAATTAAATTGTGTGTTTTATGTTTTTAGGAATAATAAAGAAGAAAAGAAGAGAAAAATAGAAGAAAATCATGAAAAATGCTGATTTCTGACCTTTCGTCACTAATGGAAGCATATCTCACTCATTTGAGCTCCGATTGAGCTGTTTCCAGCGGCTATGGAAAGAAGAAACATAGAGCTACAACTTTCGTGTTCGGAAATTTGGCAAAATCCAGTGTTTTATAGGCGCCGCGGCAGCCCGTCATGGATGTCTCGTAGCGCCGCGGCACTGGTTATTGGCGCCGCGGCGTCCTTGCCCCAGAACCACAAGCGTCGCGGCGCTGCATGGGTGTGCCACGGCGCCCGTGTACGAAGAATGGAGCGCCGCAGCGCTTCATAGGTGCACCGCGGCACCCCGTGGATGAAGCTTCGCAGCGCCGCGACGCTGAACTTATGCGCCGCGGCGCCGCCGCTCCGGAAGTCGCGATTTTAGAGTTTTTTCGCCTGATTTGAAGCCTAATTGATGGAGATTTGACCTAAAAAATTTCCTACTTCGACTAGGAGGGTTTAATCTATAAAGAGGGAGGAAAGTAAGCAGAGAAGGTATCTATTCATTCAGCAAAGAATTCATTCAAGTTCTCAACTCTTTTCTTTACTTCTTGTTTAGTTTTCTATGGCCCTGCGCGGCTAATTTTCTTTAGTTGGTTGAGGGAGATTGAAACCTCAAGGGATTTGATGTCATTGTGAGATACAGATTTGATTTCATTGCATTCAATCTTAACCGGGTATTGTTTATTCATCTGTTCTTGTTTTCTTAATATTATGCATGTGATTGCTAGGAGGCCTACTAGTATATTGTATGTGTAGCTGCTGAATTAGGTTTTGAACAAAGCTTTTATTACTTGATTCGTGAAGCAAATAGGATTAAGGATTTTGGATTATAAATCGTTAACCCTATGATGAATATCAACTAAATTGAATATAACTGATGTGCTTGTATTTGTTTAGCTCTATTAGTTTCTCTTATTCTTCATGCGGTTAATAAGTTATGCTTTACCGATGTGCTAAAGGATTGCTTGTTAATTAGAGTATAATTAGTGCGATTGTCATTAATTTACTAGGCTTAAGGAGGAATTGGGATAGAATCCCAATGATAGATATTTGGTTTAAGATTGATAATTTTGTCAATGATCAATGCAATCCCTTGAGGGTGAATATCGACCGAAACCAACGCTTTTCTCATTAATCACTTTCTCTCAATTATTTTTGCTATTGTTTACTTAATTTTAATTGCGACTCTCAATCCCCCCTTTCTGAATCACATAAGGTAATTCTAGTCTCTGTGGGATCGACCCTTACTCCCACTACTACAGGTTAGTGTTGAGGTAAGGTTTTAATTTGGGCGTGCCTGCGACAGTGCGCACCAAATTTTGGCGCCGTTGCCGGGGACTGCGTCATTACTTTTGTGATTTTTTTATTTATTTATGCCTGTGACTCGTTCTGCTAATTGTCAAGATTTATTGTTCAATCGAGATATTGGAAAATCTGTATACAGGCACAGAAGAGGAATTCAAGAAGACGTTGATCAGGATAAGGAGGAAGTGATCATGGTCAGACACCCCACTTTGAAGGAGCTTGCAGCTCCAGATTTGCATCAACAACCCTTATGCATTACTTTCCCTAATCTTGATGATAATGTGAATTTTGAATTAAAATCTGGATTAATTCATCTCTTACCTAGTTTTTATGGTCTTGCAGGTGAGGACCCGCATAAACATCTAAAGGAGTTCCATGTGGTTTGTACCAGTATGAAGCCCCCTGGAGTAACTGAGGAACAAATTAAACTCAGGGCTTTTCCTTTTTCTTTAAAAGATTCAGCCAAGGATTGGTTGTATTATTTACCCTCTGGTACCATTACTACTTGGAATGAGATGAAAAGAATGTTTTTAAAACGTTATTTTCCTGCATCTAGAGCCGCCACTATTAGGAAAGAAATATGCGGCATTAGGCAATTGCATGGTGAAACCCTTTATGAATATTGGGAGAGGTTTAAGAAACTTTGTGCAAGCTGCCCACATCATCAGATTAGTGAGCAGCTACTAATCCAATATTTCTATGAAGGCCTTTTGCAGGGAGACAGGAGCATGATAGATGCAGCTAGTGGAGGAGCACTAGTAGATAAAACTCCTGAGGCAGCCAGAATTCTCATATCAAATATGGCTGCCAATTCACAACAATTTGGCGTTAGGCATGATCCTCCTGTTAGACATGCCCATGAGGTAAGTACAACTTCTCTTCAGAATCAAATATCTGAACTTACTTCTCTTGTGCGCCAAATGGCTACAGGTACACTCCAACAAGTTAAAGTCTGTGGGATATGTTCAGCAACAGGGCACCCTACTGATACGTGCCCTACACTTCAAGAGGAAGCCACAGAACAAGCTAATGTTGTAGGAGGTTTTCCTGTCCAACCAAAAAGGTATGATCCATATGCTAATACATACAATCCTGGATGGAAGGATCATCCAAATTTCAGATATGGGAATGCACAAAATAGGCCTGCAGGACAGAATTTTCAACAAAACCAACAGGCCTATTATCCTAAACAAAATGCATCCCAGGAGCATCAGGTAAGTAATCCATTGGAAGATATTGTGAAGACTCTTGTGCATAGCTCTCATCAATTTCAGCAAGAGACAAGAGCTAGCATTCAGAACCTGACAACTCAAATGGGTCAGTTAGCAACCACAGTGAGTCGACTGGATGCTCAAAATTCAGGTAAGTTACCTTCACAAACTGTGGTGAATCCCAGAGAGAATGCTAGTGCAATTGTGTTAAGGAATGGTAAGGAGATTGAAAGCCCACCAGCACCCTCTTCTCCTAAGAAAACTGAAAAATCAATTAAGGAGAATGAAGCAACTACAGGTAAGTCTCTTTCTAATTTAAAGTATGAAGTAGTGCCTCCTTTTCCAGAAGCTCTTAAAGAGAATAGGCTAAATGAGAAAACCTCTGAATTGTATGACATCTTTAGAAAATGTGAAGTTAATCTTCCCCTTCTAGATACCATTAAACAGGTGCCAAGATATGCAAAGTTCTTGAAAGAACTATGTACTCAAAAAGAAGGGCAAAAATTAAAAGATTTTGAAAAGATTCATATGAGTCAGAATGTATCTGCTATGATACAGACAAAACTCCCCACTAAATGCAAGGATCCAGGTATGTTTACTATTCCATGCAAAATTGGGGGAAATCGCATTGAAAAGGCTATGTTAGATTTAGGAGCTTCCATCAATGTTATGCCATATTCTGTATATACATCTTTAAATTTGGGACCATTGAAATCTGTAAATTTGATAATTCAACTAGCAGATAGGTCCACTACATATCCTAAGGGAATAATTGAGGATGTCTTGGTGCAGGTAGATGATTTGGTGTTCCCTGCAGATTTTTATGTGCTTGACATGGACAATGGGGATTTTACTTCTCCAATATTATTAGGGAGACCATTTTTGAAAACCTCCAAAACCAAGATAGATGTTCACAATGGCACACTCACTATGGAATTTGATGGTGAAGTAATAAAATTCAATATGTATGAAGCCATAAAATACCTAGGTGATGATACTCCTGTCTATTCCATTGATGTGCTTGATTCATTAGCATACGATGTGTTTGAATTAGATGAAAAGGATAAAATGGAGGAAAGTGTGAACAAATCTATAGCAGCAGATGATGGTGAGATAAACTTAGATGAAAAAACAAAGGAGAAACTGACTGCACTCAATGATTCTTCGAAAGAGCCACCAAAGGGTAAGATTTCTTATATGGAATTATCAAATTTTGATACCATTCTTGCACCTTCTGTTTTGCAGGACCATGGATCAATTTTGTCATCTCTGCCTAATCACCTGAAATACTTGGAAATAGGAGATGCATCACCTATTATAGTTGCAAAAAGTTTAGGTGTTAAAAAAGAAGAGGAATTGATGCATATTTTTCAAGAAAAAAGAAATGCCATTATAATAACAATTGCAAACCTTAAAGGCATAGACCCGACTATAAAATTGCATCAAGTTCTAGAAATGAAAGGGGTTGAACCCTTTAAAGGTAAGAAATCGCTCCCTTGGTTAGGTCCACTTGTTATTACTGATGTGCCTTCTGGTTATGCAGTTGAATTTCAAAGATTGAATCAGCCCCAGAAATTTAAAGTGAACCTCAAAGAGCCTCCATGAACAAAGATAGGGAGCTGAGTCGAGCCAACGACGTTAAACAAAGGCGCTGGTTGGGAGGCAACCCAACATCTATTCTTCTTCGTCTTATTTTTCTTTTTCATAATTTTAATTTTGTAAAAAAAAAAAAAAAAAAAAGAAGCTGTGGACGCACACAAGCGCCGCGGCGCTTCACAAGAGTGCCGCGGAGCCCATCGCCCAGGCTGGGCGAGCGCCGCAGCGCTCAAGAACAGCGCCGCGGCACCTGAAGATAGCGCTGCGGCGCTCTCTATAAGAGGTTTGCGAGAACCTCTTCTCCTACCCGCGGTTTTTGCTCTCTCTCACCCCCAAATCCCTTTTCTTACCTCCAATCACCCATACTCACCTCCCATTCGATTATATTGCTTGCATAACTTGATTTTTCATCTACTTTTGCAGGATTATACACCTCATATCAGCAATTGAGTCGAATTCAAAGACACTTTTCTAGGGTTCTAAGGTATTCTTGAGCTTGCAATTCCCAGCCACCATTCAAGGCAATTTGGGTACAGTTCTCTTCCTCTTTCTGGCTGCAATTGATCCTTATACTTGATTGCTACTGGTTTGTCCTGAGTTTGGGAGATCTAGTTGAAAATTCACCACTCATTCTTCCAAATTTTACAAGCGCCCACAAGGTGTTCGGTAAAAGGCCCTAGTGAATTTTTTCAACTAATGGCTCCAAAAACTTCTAAATTGAGTATTTCAAAGAGGAAGAACAGAGCTGAGGACCCTCCAGCATTCGACACTGTGGCATTTGTGACTGAACCGGTTTATCAACACCACATCAAAGTGGTGGTACATAAATCTATTGTTCCAGAACGTGGATTTCTGATCACCGAAGGGCTACCTCTCAGAGACAATATCCTCTATAGGCACTGGGAGATTTTCTGCAGGAACCCAGAGCCAGGAGTTATCCCGTGGTCCAGGAGTTCTATTCCAATGCTACAGTTCATGAACATCATCATGCACGAGTTCGAGGCAAGAGGGTACCATTTTCTCCGCATGCCATCAATGAATTATATTCCCTGCCTGACATTGAGGATGATGAATATACTGCTCTTCTTCAATCATTTATTGACTTTGAAGACGTCATAGGCACTCTTTGCCATAGAGGGGCCTCCTGGAAATTGGATAGCCATGGCCAACCGTTGTACTTTGCTAGGGCTGATATGAATAAGTTGGCTAAAGCATGGTATTATTTTGTGTCAGCACGACTCATGCCCAGCTTCAATGTGAGTCAAGTCAGGAGGGACAGGGCCATTATGCTCTATGCGATACTAAAGGGCCTTTCTATTGATGTAGGCAAAATTATTCATAGGCAGATGCTCGGCTGTATTAATACTAGAGGCGGATCCCTCTTTGCTCCCAGTTTAATTACTGGTCTATGTCAGCAGGCGGGAGTCAGCTGGGATTCCACTGAGGCTCTCATTCACCCTATGAAGCCTATTTCCTCTACAGATATCCAAAAGTACAAGGGCCATGAAGAAGCAGTAGAGGAGGAGTTAGGGATTCAGCCAATCCCTACAGAGGGACCAAGCAGCAGTTCAGCTCCACCACCATCCCAGCATACCATTGAAGATTTATGGCAGCGCACAGAGTATCTGAGCCACCAACTGCACGATCTGGCCCTATACCAGCACTCTATTGCACAACATAATCATGCCTGCTTCAGTCAGCTAGCCCATGCCCTGAACCTTCCAATTGCATTCCTGGCGCCTCCTGAACCACCATTTCGGCCTGACACCAAGCATGATGCGATGAATGGTGACACTTGATCAGGGAAGTTTCCCTGGACCCCTCCTTATTTTATTGCTTGTCTCTATTGTGTTTTTTCTTTGATATTCTTACATTGGGGACAATGTATGTTTTTAAGTGTGGGGGGGTCACTTTATGATTCAGCTGGATGACTGTATAATAACTCATACACTTGTGCACTTTTCTACTTTGATGCATTACTATAATTCTATGATGTGTGCACTCTTATTCCTGTCATGAGGTGAGCATGTGAACAAAATTTCAATCTATGGGTTTGTGTTAGTGAAACCAATAGCCAATGATATAAATGTTTAAATTGCTAATAGCTCCTAAGAAACGTAGGAAAATCATAATTATGTGTAATTTTAATTTTGCAATTTATTATCCATTTTCTAGAATCCTGAATCTATTTTGCACAACAACTTTGAGTATTTAATTTATCTTTTATTTAAAGAAAGTTTATACAACTCAAAGAAATTTTTTATGATCTCAGAAAGGATTCTAGAACTTATTTGAATGATGCTTGAGGCGAAATCCTATGTTGATACTATTAATTAGGAGATGATTTAGGCATTATTTGATAGATTGAGCCTTTCAAGCCTAACCTAAGTAATAAAATAACACTAGTTCCTTTATTTTGAGCTTAATGAACTTTTCCTTCTGAAAACCATAACTGAGCCATAAGCCAAAGTTTGTATATCCTTTTTTTTTTCTTTACCCTATTCACTCACTCCATGATTATTTTGATGAATATTTGTATTGTATTGCTTTATTTACAAAAAGGGTGGAAGGGTGGAGCAAGGAAAAGAAAAGAAATTTTCAAAAGAAAAAGAAAAAGAAAAACATTATATATATATATATAAGAACAAATGTTGTGGGTGAAAGAAAAAGAGGACAATGATGGATTGAAGCAGGAAAAGTAGTGTGGGGAGAAAATCTTCCCAAAATTATTGGAGGAAAACAAAGAGCTCAAGAGATCAATTTTAATCATTTGGTGCTGGGTGACTGATGCTACATTAATATCCTTTGTCCCACCCTTCACCTTGGCCACATTACAAGCTAAATAAAGTCCTTTTGATCCTAAAAGTAGTTTTGACCTACATTAGTGGAGAGCAGCAAGAAAAATAAGCTTATGGAAATCCTACGAAGAGATCCATACTTGATTTCTTGAGATATATAAACTCATTTGAATGAAAGATGATTGAACTGCTCAAAACACACACACACTCAGGGCTCTAGAAAAATGAATTCTGAATTACATTTAAATTGAATATTGCACATAGTCATTAAATTTTCTGAAATTTCTTTAAGAGCATTCAATTTTCACTATGAGGCAATATATTGGTAAGACTTTCACTTACCTTATTTATTGAATATTGTTCACATGGTTTAATTTGCTTGAGGACAAGTAAAAGAACAAGTGTGGGGGTATTTGACATGCTTTAAATTAAGCATGTATTTAGCATATTTTATGTTTCTTTTTATTTTATTTAAATGATAAATAGATAGGTTTTAATTAAATTGTGTGTTTTATGTTTTTAGGAATAATAAAGAAGAAAAGAAGAGAAAAATAGAAGAAAATCATGAAAAATGCTAATTTCTGACCTTTCGTCACTAATGGAAGCATATCTCACTCATTTGAGCTCCGATTGAGCTGTTTCCAACGGCTATGGAAAGAAGAAACATAGAGCTACAACTTTTGTGTTCGGCACTTTGGCAAAATCCGGCGTTTTCTAGGCGCTGCGGCGCCCACAATACAGCGCCGCGGCAGCCCGTCATGGATGTCTCGTAGCGCCGCGGCGTCCTTGCCCCAGAACCACGAGCGCCACGGCGCTGCATGGGTGTGCCGCGGCGCCCGTGTACGAAGAATGGAGTGCCGCAGCGCTTCATAGGTGCACCGCGGCACCCCGTGGATGAAGCTTCGCAGCGCCGCGGCGCCGCCGCTCTGGAAGTCGCGATTTTAGAATTTTTTCGCCTGATTTGAAGCCTAATTGATGGAGATTTGACCTAAAAACTTTCCTACTTCGACTAGGAGGGTTTAATCTATAAAGAGGGAGGAAAGTAAGCAGAGAAGGTATCTATTCATTCAGCAAAGAATTCATTCAAGTTCTCAACTCTTTTCTTTACTTCTTGTTTAGTTTTCTATGGCCCTGCGCGGCTAATTTTCTTTAGTTGGTTGAGGGAGATTGAAACCTCAAGGGATTTGATGTCATTGTGAGATACGGATTTGATTTCATTGCATTCAATCTTAACCGGGTATTGTTTATTCATCTGTTCTTGTTTTCTTAATATTATGCATGTGATTGCTAGGAGGCCTACTAGTATATTGTATGTGTAGCTGCTGAATTAGGTTTTGAACAAAGCTTTTATTACTTGATTCGTGAAGCAAATAGGATTAAGGATTTTGGATTATAAATCGTTAACCCTATGATGAATATCAACTAAATTGAATATAACCGATGTGCTTGTATTCGTTTAGCTCTATTAGTTTCTCTTGTTCTTCATGCGGTTAATAAGTTATGCTTTACCGATGTGCTAAAGGATTGCTTGTTAATTAGAGTATAATTAGTGCGATTGTCATTAATTTACTAGGCTTAAGGAGGAACTGGGATAGAATCCCAATGATAGATATTTGGTTTAAGATTGATAATTTTGTCAATGATCAATGCAATCCCTTGAGGGTGAATATCGACCGAAACCAACGCTTTTCTCATTAATCACTTTCTCTCAATTATTTTTGCTATTGTTTACTTAATTTTAATTGCGACTCTCAATCCCCCCTTTCTGAATCACATAAGGTAATTCCAGTCTCTGTGGGATCGACCCTTACTCCCACTACTACAGGTTAGTGTTGAGGTAAGGTTTTAATTTGGGCGTGCCTGCGACAGTGCGCACCAGGACTATTGTGAGAAGCTGAAGAGAACTAACCTCGGATCCTCCATTTTTTTGAAAGTAAATACACTGAACTTGGATCAGTCTCCTATCTTTGACAGACTTTATATATGTCTGGAGGCGTGCAAAAGAGGATTTAAGATTGGTTGTAGGCCTTTAATCGGACTAGACGAATGTTTTTTGAAAGAATATTATGGAGGCCAATTGTTGGCTGCATGTTCAATGGATGGAGACAATTCATTCTTTGTGATTGCATATGCTTTTCTCAACATGGAGTCTAAGGACACTTGGAAGTGGTTCTTACAAATGTTATTGGCAGACATAGGAGACTATCGAGAATATGGGTGGAATTTTATCACCGACCAACAGAAGGTAAAAACTCTATTTCATGTGCATATGTTTTACTCTTTTTTTGGTTTTAACTCAACTATTTTATAATTTTATTTTTCTTGCTGCTTGGTTATGTCATACAGGGGTTATTGCCAGCGATGCAAGAGGTGATGCCTAGTGTTCATCATAGATTTTGTGCAAGACATCTATGGACAAACTTTCACAAACAGTGGAAGAATACTGACATGAGAAGCCTCCTATGAGAATGTGTTAACAGCACAACAGCAAATGCTTTCACTAGAAACATGGAAAGAATGAAGGCTATGGACGAAAAAGCATGGGCTTTCTTGAATAAATATCTAGCCTCCTTTTGGTCTAAGTTTGGATATAGTCATTATCCAAAAAATGACTCTACATTGAATAATGCATGTGAACAGTTCAACCATTGTATTGAGAAATTTAGAAGTAAGCCCATAATAACAATGACTGAAGAGTTGAGGTTGTATCTTGTCAGAAAGATGAACAAGGAAAGGGCCAAGGTAGCTAGGTACAACAGGCCGATATGTCCTAAGGCCCAAGACAGATTAGAGATCGAAAAGAGGGAGAGTTTTAAATGGATTCAACATTGGGCAGGGGACCCAGATGGTTATAAATTTGAGGTGGAGTGTAGGCCTTTGAAAGTTGTAGTTGACTTGGGTAGTCGAACTTGCTCTTGCAACTCATGGCAGCTAAGTGGGATATCGTGTAAGCATGCAATTTCTTGTGTGGCATATAACAACTTGAAGGCCAAAGACTATGTCGACCCATATTATTTAGTTGTAACATGGAGGAAGACATATGAGCCTTATATCCAACCTACAGCAGGTCCAGAGTATTGGAGAAAAACTTAATGGCTCCCTATTTTGCCTTCTCCATTCAAGAGACCACCGGGTCGTCCAAAGAAGCAACGAAGGAAGGACAAGAATGTGCCATCAAACCCTTATAAATTGAAAAGAAAGTATGGGAAGACCGTATGCTGAAAATATGGTGGCGTTGACCACAATATCCGAACATGCAAGGGTGAGCCACTTAGGCAGGATGTGGAGGTACAAAACATTGTTCCACCCTTCTTAAATTTTTTTTTATGATTCATCCTGAAATGCTACTATTTTTGAACACTGTCTTATGATTCATCCTAAAATGTTACAGTCACAATCAACTAAACAAGCTACACCAATAGCACCATCACAATCACAACTGCCACCACAAGGAGAGGTATAAAGCATTGGTTTTGGTTCTGTAATTTAGATAATTGGATACTGATTTAATAAATTTGTAATAGGCATCCAGCCAACATGCATCAGGGCCACCACCACTTTCACAGGAAACACAAGAATCAAATGTATTAACTACAAATATTTCTCATTTCTTTTAGTGTGTTTATTATTTTTTAACAATTACTTGCTAGTTTTAATTTACTGTTCTTGATTATGTTAGGCCTCTGAATTGAGAATGGCACTTGATTCACGGCCACCTAGGCCTTTTAGAAGATCAAGAAGGGCTAAGCAAGTAATTCCTTCCCAGGAATCTTTGTCTGGCGGTGACAAGCAAAAAACAGGGAGCTCAGGTGGCACTAATTAATAGAATACTGCTGGCAACTCATTTATTGTATATTTCTTTTTTGATATGGACATCTATTGGTAGTGCATGACTTTTTGCTTTTTGTATATAAACTAGTCAGCAATGTTTTTTGTCTCGTACTGGCTAGCTATAGTAGTGGCATGGCATAATGATGATGATGTATTAACTGGTTATTACAATATTTTAATATTAAGGTCATTTTGATGTTACTTATGTTGTGATTGGTGTGCTAGTTTTTTTCCTTTTCTAGTCATAAATTGATGTGCTTATATTATTTGGTTACATGGACGAAATGTAATTGACAAATGGATCTTCCTAATATTTGTTGGTTGATAATACAAAGTGTAATTAAGCATTTGATAAAAGACAGAATTCAAATCTGTTCAGAGAGATAAATAGAGGAGAACAAAACTTCAGTAACATTTTGCATTATAATTCCAACGTTTAATTAATTCATTACAAAGCAATATTCTACCACAGTACAAGAGTTTCAACTATCCTATTTTGTAACAATACAACAGTTTCAGATACAAAGCAATATTCTACATTAGGCATGATTTCTATTTCAGCACCAATTCATAACGTGTTGTTGTCTTCAAAAGCAGTCTAGCAACCAAGGATTTTGCATGTCCTGCTTCTTGAGCTTCATCAACATTAGTCTCATTTCCATTAGCCATAAGCTCAAGTCCTAGCCTCACTTCCATGGTTGTCAGGTTCCTCTGTTAAGAATAAAATAAATAAATGAATAAACTCATTTGAACAAAAAGACTAATGCAATAAAGCATATCAGTTTATGTCCACCAACTACTTGAGTATGAAGCAAGTGACTCAATATATATATGATGAACTGTGGGGAAGTACCACTCTTCTTCAAAGATGTGAGAGCAATTATAAGTAATGAACTGGAAGTTGGAAAAGGAATGCATAAGATAATATGTATAACAGTATAATTAATTAGAATGAAAGTAAGACAATTCAAAGGCAAAAAATAAATAACAAGGAAATGCAGCAGCCCAAACAAAGACAACTACCTCTAACAGCAACCAAAATGCTTCCACAAACCACAAATACTCTAAAACCGAATGACATAGTTGCTTTATTCAGGATTTGAACATCCACTAGTTTCATCCCTAATACCACATGATGCACATCCAACAGGCTCATCAAGACATTATCAATTGATTAATGTTCAAATTCTAATATGCAGCAACTCAAAATAAATCCAGGAAACCAAAACTGTTGGATAAATACCTGATTATGGACTTATATTGAATTGGTGAAGTTTGCTTTTTCTGTGACCGTGATGCTCACTTCCATATATGCTTGAATATCACATACTAGAGACTCATTTAGCATCAAACTAATTTGATTCACCATACACTGCTAAGAGCCATAACAGAAGACATTCCGGCCTTTATAGAACCATTGTTATAGATGAGAAGGAACTTTGTTCCTGAACAATTTACATACTTCAACTTTCCTTTCTTGTTAAATTCAGGTTATTATTGAGGGGATTCAAATTTCTTAAGGAAATTTAACATCATCAGAGGCAAAAAAAACTAACAAATAGACCATATATACAATCAATCGAGAAGGATAATACCTGGACTTAGAATCATTGATTGGACCTATGTGACTTAGACTCGAAGGAGAACAAACCAACGCCGAAGAAGGACAACGACCCAAGTTTGAAGAAGGTCGAAGTAGCTCGAACAAGATTGAAGACAGAGAGAGTTCACCGAGTCTAACACACAGAAGGTGAGGCCTTACCTACAATCAGTGAAGAAGCTCAAACGGTCGTGCTCAGATTCAACGAATGGCTTTTAGGGCTCGAAGGGGAATGACCCAAATCCAGGAAATAGAGCTCTAAGCCGGGAAGGGGGCTGTCTTTCTCACTCGGGAAGGGGTTCACCACCGGGAAAGTCACCGAAGGCACAACGATGGCCTACAAGAAGCGAAAAACACTGGTGGTGGACAATGATTTTTCGGGGGGGCCTATGTTTCGAAGGATCCAGAATCAGAAAGAGGGCTCACTCAGGAAGGGGTTCACCACCGGCAAAGTGATCGACGACACGACGATGGCCTGCGAGAAGCGAAAACACCGATGGTGGACGACGGTGTTTCGCGGGGGCTGGGTTTCGAAGGGTTCAGAATCTGAAATGGGGCTTCTCGGATGGGTGAGGAAGGGCCGTAGGTGGAAAGAGAATGAAAAACACGATGACTTGGGAGTTTTTTTTGTTTAAGAAAAGGCTGACTCATTGATGATTTGGCCCAATGATCTGGCGTTTAACGTGCCATGTAGGCACTAAACGGTCCAAATCAGCTTGCAATAACGGGAGAGATCACAGAGGGATTTAAAAGTCTGACGTTTTGTAGATTTAAGAACTATATTGTGCCGTGTCTTAAATACAGGGACTAAATTGTAGGCGCATAGTAAAAATAAGGACTAAATAGTATATTTACTCCAATAAGAAAATTAGATGATTTTGAAATTCATGATGCAAACTTACGTTGAAGGCTTTTAAAGCCCAGTTGGGGGCTTGATTCTGTCTTACAAAACTTACCAACCCGACCTCTGTTGCCCTTGTGTCCATGGAAGTTTTTCAAAACATCATGCATATTGCACAATTAAAAAAAAATAGAAACCTGCTTGCTTTGAAACAGATGGAAAAAAGTTCAAATTTAAAACTATGCAAGTGGGTTTCAAACACAGTTAATAGGCTTCTTATTTATAGAAAAAATATACAGAGTTACACATACTGAATAGTTTATCGAGCTCGGAGCCCCTTCAGTGATTTTCTTCTTAGTAGCTTTTCTCTATTATTATTGAGTGTGAATCTGATCTTCGTTCAATTTGTTAATTATATTTTGTGAAGTGCGAACGTGTTGCCTACTGTGCTATAAGCCTGTATTATCTTTCATATGTGTATGGATACACAAAACTTGTACATGCATTTTGGAATCAATGAATATAATATGCATATTATGTTTTTGAGGTTCTATAATATAAATAAAAAGTCCCAGTAGATACAGTTATTATAGTAGTAATCTGGTCTTTGTACTAAATTTTTAAATTTAGTTCCGTTGTTAATATAAATGTTTTAATTTAGTGTCTCTAGTTTCCATCAACACCACCGTTGTCTTTTTTTTTTTTTTTTCTATATTGACTATTGGCAACTAAGTAATTGAAATCATTTTTTTAACAAAAAATTAATGGAAAGAATTTATTAATTACATTCTTTTTAAAAAATAAAAGGGCAACAATAATCTATTTTAAACCAAATAGATCAAATTGAGATATTTACAATAATAAAAGAAGCGAACGTAATTAATCTTTCAATATACTATATTACTTGCACCACACTTCGACAATTAGCTAAGACTCTATAAATGTCTTCACTTGAAAGCAATTATATTGAATAAAATTAGCTATGCAATAATAACGGGTTCTAAGACTCTAAGCATTGCTCTTTTGTATATCAGTACCGTAGAGAAACAAAATAATTTTTTTTTTGGCAAGGATACCCCTGTATAAGTACAGATATATGGAAAGATTTGTGAACTTTCAACAATGAACACCCTTTGACTCTGGCATGAAATCCACGGACGTGGTCATTGAGTAGCCAATACCAAAAGGTCCTATCCTCTTAATACTGTTCCCCTTTCCCTTTCTCTGATGCCAAACATTGTTTCTTCATTCACCAACTACAACCTATATTACCCACTTAAAATAATGGGGCAGGATGCTGCTTCTAATGAATTGGGGAGTTGAAACCTTCTTGAGAAGACAAAGGATGCAGTGATTGGTGCCTCTTGGAAGGGAAAGTTGGTACTTTCCTGAACGAAGGCCGCTTGCTGATACGTTGCAGAGTTTGCTTGGTGTAGATTTTACGAAAGAGAGGGGAAGCTCTCTCCTTAAATTTGAGAATTAAAAAGAGAAGTACTCTAAGCAGTAAGAGGATGACTGTGACTGCAGCCAAGTCCCACCATTTTGAATGATCAACTTGCATACCAAGCATCGTTGTGAGGATGATTTCTCCTTTCAGTTTTGGTCCACCAGGAACCAAAGGATCAAACTCCAGCCCTATCAGGTCATTCTTGTAAGCTCCCTACATTCCCCAAAATCAGTAAGTAAAGTTGAACAAATGGCAGTAGTTATGCATAAATCTTTATAAATTGGGTTAAACATTGTATTTTGACTGCTTCATCTCACTAGTTGACATGTCATTTGATTCTGGGAAATTTCAATTTCAATTAGAGACCATTTATTATGATATTCACCTAACCACTAAATCTCTATTTATATATTCAGTTGATTTTAAATTTTATTTTGATTTGAATAACTACATTGAGTGGTTATTTGGTCTTTAAGGTAATTATCATTACCATGAACAGTTTTATATTTTGTAAATATCCCTTTGATTTTTGTCTATTAGACCTCATTTGACGCACTATATAAAATAAGAGTTAATAATATAAGTAACACAGAATAATATTATATAAATTATTTATTGTATACTATCATATATTTATTTAATTAATATATAGCATATATGGACTGTTATAACATACTATAATATTATAGTAAGAGTAACGACAATAAGATGGGAAGAGACACTAATGTAGTTATGATATCGACAATGATGATAGTGGAGGTAATGTCGATGACAACAACTACAAGTGTACATTGAGTGGTTATTTCATCTTCTTAGGTAAATATCATTACCATAATCGGTTTTATATTTTGTATAAGTCCCTAGGATTTTTGTCTCTTAATCTGGTTATTCACGTAATTTTTTTTTTAAAGATGTTTTCCCCAAGTAAAATTCTTGAAAATGGTAATTCTCATAAAGTTACCTGCAATCCCCATGCTCCAAAATTGATGTATGAAATTGGATAACGCCAGAAGAATCTGGGAAGATCAGGGAGCAGACGGAAGTAGCCGGAAGTCATCATCATAACACCCTGCATTACATAACTTGATCAATAATCAACAATGATAGCTAAAAGTAATTGCTAATGAAGCATAAGCTTATATTAATTCTTACAATATATCCTGCTCCAATTATCAACCCCATTAGGTAGTTGGGAACTAGTGAAGCTATAATCATCATTGAGCTCTCCACAACGGCAATGCAGCCCAGAAGATCAAGGCATATATACAAAAAATGCGAAAACTCAGGTCGAAATTTCACCATATGGTAGGTTATAGTCCCTGTAGCAAAGGACATCGCTGCCACGAAGGGAAAGGAAGAGAGAAAATTTGATAGAACATAGACGGCAATGCCATAGTACCCATTGAGCCTTTCTCTTTTAAAGACCTGTATCATGAAAGAAAGCTAAGCAATGAAAACTTAAAAAACACTATGAGCCTGTTTTTGATTATTGCTTTTAAAAAAAAAAAGAAAAAAGAAGCAAAAATATCTATCTTGAACAACTCTTTTGTTCTGTTTTCTCTCCTAAAATATTTAGAAAATAATTTTTATTAATAATTTTTAAATAAAATTATAAATTGACGTAATTAATAATTTATATTACTTTTATTTTAAATATTATTATTATTATTATTATTATTATTATTATTATTTTAGTTATATAACTTAATATTATAAATTATACTTTGAAAGAAGGCAGTCAACCTTAAATTAAATTTTCAAATAAATTATACGAATATTTTAGTAAATTACACTTATCATTTTTTAAATTTATAAAATTTACCCTCACTATCTTTTTAATTTTAAATTGAGACGATAACCTCCAAAATTTATAAAATTTATACTTAACTCTCTTAAGTTTTAAAAAATTTCACTAATTTTTTTTACTTTAAAATTTCATAAACATTATTTCAATTTTTTGATTATTTATATTTTATTAAATTATACTATTTATGAACTTTGTAAAATAAAATACATAAAGTACAAATTTGTAAATAGAGAAGAAATTTTTGTATATTTTAAAATTAAAGAAGGTGCACGTGTAATTTTCAAAATTCAAAAAAGATAAATATAATTTATTGTTACTTTTTTTCCAAACAAAGAAATCAAAAAGACCAATAATTCTCTTGCCACGTTATGATTTTGAAACAGATTCCACATTTCTTACCTTCATTTCTTCTATGAAGGATGGGAAGCCTCCAATGGCCATGAATGTCATGAAACCTGATATAAATGCGCCACAAGACCCTCTCGCAAAAATAGATCTATAACTTGATCCAACATTAAAAAAGATAGTTCCAACACACAAAGATAAGGCTACGTAAATTATTATCCTTATCCAATAGTAACCAACATCTCTAGACATGTTCACGAAAGATCTGTGAGTCAATGTTGCCAGCTGCTTCCACCATTTGGCTTGGTTCTTGCTTTTACTTTCAATCTCTTGTCGTCCCTGTTCATGGATGGTAATTGTGATTCTACAGAAACATGATCACTTTGACTTTTTAATATGCAAAACGTAGCCAAGTTGGTTGCAATCACTTCTTAAAAACCAACGACCCTAAGAAATCCAATTATGATTTCAAAGTTTAGGGAACTGAATTTTTGCTTATACTTTTTGGCACATTAGAACTAGCAGTTGTTTCGTCTCAGCAAAGGGGCATTATAAGCATTGATCTGGTTTTTCAAATTTAGACTTTTATCTCCAAATAAAAATAAGAAATGGAAATTGTTGGATTTAGGAGCTAAGGTTGTGTGTTCTCACTCCAAATAAACATATAGTTCTAATTTCTATGCGGAATTAAGGGCTACTTAAAAGAGTTAAAATTACACTAATGAATCAAGTAATTTAGTAATACTGAGTCTAGAATTAGTAATCTTAGTCCAAGCCAAATAAACAAACAAAAAAAAGAGTTAAAAGATTACTCACAATGTTTGAGAATTCTTGAATTCTTGCTCTTGCTGTGGTTGCATGCTCTGAACATTGGTATTTCTCAACAAGTACCGCTTTGATTTCTGCAGTTGATAAATTGGTTAACGAGCGTGCGAACGAGTCTTGTTCCTGTGTTCAGAGAAATTAATGGGGATGACAGTGAGAGAGAAACAAATTGCCAAAGAAGTGATTTTAAGGAAAAGTGCAAAGTATATCATATATATAACAATAAAACTTAAGTGTATTTTCCTCTAAAATGTTTAATTCATGACAGAAATTAAGTGGCACTAGCCCCAAAGGTTTAACCATCTCATGTGCCAATATTTAATTCTCTAAGTTGACTATAATATTGAAATTATTTTAAAAAATACATAGCCTACTTTATTTTTGCAGATATTGTATATATGCTAATATAGTCCAAAAATGCTAATATAGATGTATATATTCAAAAAAAAAATTGAGAAAATGACAATTATTTATTTTGATCTCTACTCCAATCGTTGTTTTCTTTTTAATTTTAAAAATATTTTTATGTCTAATGTAATCAATATCTCACCGTTCAAATTAGATATTTGATGTTTCTAAATTTTTATGTACTTGTATCATTTAATCAATTCAAAAAGTCTACTGTACCTCCTGCCTTACTTGCTTATGCTTTTAAACCCCATTAATTGGATTTTTGGGGTGGACTGAGTTTTATATAATAAACGTAACTTTTGAAATATCAAACTTAAATTTAATTTAGACGGATATGTGCTAATTGCAATAAAATGTATAAATTGAGATAAGCATTACAATATTTTTTAAATTAAAAAATTATAATTAAAAGTATAAATTAAAGTGAATAAGACTAATTTTTCCAAAAATCACTAAATATGTATTGTTAAACGATTTTTAAGTGTACGGTGCTAGTTTGACCAAATAAAGCGAGAGCACCAGAACGCAGTTCAGTGTAACACTTTGCTTTAGTTGGTCATTAAGACCGGAGATAATCTGCTGTCTAATTTTAAATTATCTGGTAATATTTTGAGGAAGATCTTGAGTTCTAGTCTCAACTCAACAATTGATGATGGAGGATCGTGCTTCTGAACTATTTCAGAAAATCAGGAACCAGTTATTCAAAGAGCTAATCTTTCATTATTTCACTTGTTCCCAAGTATCACAGCAGAAATTCTTGGGGATCAATGGTAGTAGGATATAAGACTTAGGCAAACTACAGCAAGGAAATTTGAGTATAATAGTATATGCATTTTGGGGTCTTGTGCTGTTAGCTTTCTCTATTTTAGTTGCTTAGTTAGCTGATGTTTTACAAAGAAATGGCTACAGAGCACTTATAGTTTAAATCATTTTTTGAATTTCCACGCATTTTTTTTAATCTTAATTAAGAGAATATTATGATTTGCAATTTTTTTTTGTTTTTCAAAAAGTTATTTTTTAAATTTTGTTAATAAAGCACAATTTTAAAAATGTAAATTAGTATTTAGTCCAACTAACTCACAAACACAGTAATGATTTCAGTATTTAGGATAATGTTTGTAATTTTTTATTTAATCTTCATATTTTTATCTAAAAATATTAATTTCTGATTAGTATTTTGGTTTACGTTTCTTATACTTTATTGCTTCTCTGTCCGAAGAAAGTAAATTTTGCTATTATAGAAAATATATAAATCCATGTCTGGGTTAAATGGAAAAAAAAAATGTATTTTTTAAAAAATAATATTAATTTTGTTTTCCCTAGCACGACCAAACATTTACTTTCCTTACCAAAATACGCTAATTAATCTATTTGTTTCATTGCATTTAATCTTCTATTGTTTAATTAAATGATTACTTCAATAATAATATGTGATATTATTGAAATATTCTATTTGTTTGATATTTTATTTTTTTATGAAAAAATATTTTGATAATTTTATATAATTACCATTAGAGTTAACTTTTAATTTAGATTATAAACAGTTAAAGGCAATGAAGACAGATATATTTAGAGGTCAATTGCAAGAATTCACAAATTAAGGGAGAATTTGTAGTTGGGGGTGAAGATCAAGGTAAAAAAAAAATATAAATATAATTTTTCCTTATTAATATTCTAGATCCAATTTTCTAGGTAGATATGCTTTTGCATTATATTTTCAGGCATCAGCTAAACAAATTTGCATGCATTCATTAAAAGAAACGGGGAAAACAGGACTAGGACACTTTCATGGAAGAACATTCAAGCAGCAGCAAGAAGAGAAAGAGAAGAAGAAAAAGAAAAATCGATAATGTGCATGTGCTTCATAGAAAACTTGTGATTAAAAAAAATTGATAGAAGATACATACAGGTATTTTCTGAGATGCCATCATAGTCTTTGTGACAGTGTCAAAGTCTGAATTTATACATCGGAGGAAGTGATCGGAAGGATTTCCTCTGGTTGGACATGGAAATCCTGCTTTGGCAAAGAACTGCAGACTCAGTTTTATAAAGATTGTCAGAGTTTAACTGATTGAGGTTCCATCCCCGTCGTCAGAGGGCAGCGCAAAAAATGTAATTTGAAAATTTCTGGGCCAAATTAACAATTTAAACCTTGAAAAAAAGACTGATCACAGATTTTGTGTGTGTGTGTGTGTGTGTGTATATATATATAGTTGAGTCATATTTCTTTTTAAAAAAAATTCGGGTCAATTTACTTTTTTAATAAACTAACTAATTTGAAACCTTCCTCGGACAGTTGATTCGACTTATAAAAATTAAAATAGTTTATTTATAAAATTTAAATTTGATTTTAGCTACTAATAATTTCTTTCAGTACACACTGTACTACTGTAAGCCTTGATTAAGACTTTTCGCATGTCTTTAATTTTAGGATGGGTAGGGTCCGCTCACTTAAAATTTTTTATAACCAATAAATTAAATTGAACCTTCTACAAATTCTATATGCTATGTCTTGTATCGGTCTTCCAAATTCTATATTAGTTATTACATGTACCTAAACTTGACTATGCAATTCCTAAAATGAATTAGTTACTCCTAAATCAAACAAGCAGAAGCAGAGTTTCTGGAAAGAAAGAATAATAAATGTACCTCAACTGACATTTTGGCTACACCGAAATAAACTGTTTGACCCCCCGAAATGAGAAAAAGATCATCAAAAAGTGCAAAAACCTCACTACTTGGTTGATGTATGGAAGCTATAACAGTTCTTCCATCATGAGCTATATTTCTGAGAGTTTGAACAACAAAAAATGCTGAGGCACTATCCAGCCCGCTGGTAGGTTCATCAAGGAACAAGAGGCCAGGTCTTGTGAGGATTTCAAGTGCTATGCTTAGCCTTTTCCTTTCTCCACCACTTATACCTCTTAAGTGCCAATTCCCAATTAGTCTATCAGCACAATCTTGAAGACCCATTTCCATAATTGTTCCCTCTACAAGGGCGTTTACTTCTTCTTTGGTCATGGTAGCTGGAAGCCTTAAATTCGCTGAGTAAGATATTGTTTCTCTGACTGTTAGTGTTCCCAACAATATGTCTTCTTGGGTCACATAAGCCTGAAATTTGTACAGAAGGACAAGTTTCTTTGAGATTAACAAGGAAATATAAAACAAGACATGAGGAAAAAGGTGGGCCCCATAAGAAATCTAAAAATTTTAATTGAGAGCCAAATACCACAATCAGACAATAAAAATTGAAATGTGTAATTTAAAGTGATATTCTGTTTAATATTAATATTGAATACGTTTCACAACACAAATATGATTCAAACTTTAAAGTGTGAAACTTGCAATTAAAATACATAGATACTTACAACAACCCCATAGTCTAATCTCTTCTTCTTTCCATTCAAAAGCACATTGCCTGTCATGACAACATTTCCAAGAAGTCTACCTGCAAAAAGTCCCAAGTTTTTTGCTGAAAAATCCATCGGAGAAGTTTATTCGTGAATAAGAAACTGAATAACGATAACACAGCTGTCTAGCAAATTTTTTTGTTCACTACCCATGTTCTGATATTACAGTTTTCCTCTTAGCTTAACATTTGTTTGAAACCAACCCACTTGCATAAGTTATCGTCAATTAAGCATATTAGGCATTTTGCTGTGGCCTCAGTTTGGAAGGTAATATGATTTTACATTTATTTTCAGCGGAAGCACGCTAAGATTTTTGGCACCCATTTCCATGAAAAATAGTCAATCCTCCCAACCAAGGGCGATATTGGGCTGAGGTTATTTTGAAAGCATGGGCCTAACACAGTCCGGAGACACGACAAAATCTTAAATATTGTATTCTATTTTAATATAAATGTCTGATACAAGTGAGAGATTCTACTACCTACATAAAATTTCCGGGATTCCCAAGGTTGTCAATAAATGAAGTTTGATTGTTTAGTTGGGGATAGGCTGTGATGGTAGCTCTCTTGCTCCGTTCCTTTTACTAATTACCATCACCATACTAATTACCCGACCCATTTTCTTCGAAACAAACATAGGAAAGAGACCAGATTTCAAGTCCGCAACCAGCTAAGTAACAAAGGAAAGATCAAATCAGTGAAGCTTTTTCCACAGACAGATTAAGATAAAAGGAAGAAAACAAAAAGATGAAGAAAGAAACTAATTTTATTAATAGATGTATACGCATAAAAATGGCAATGATAATCAAGAGGCAATAATTAAAGCCTTTTTTTTTCTCTTTTTGCTGAAAGTGATAAGCAAGAGCACAAGCGTTGTATATAGTAGGAACATTCTTGCATATCAAACCAGCTTAAAGGCATGTTTTTTTTTTTCTTTTTTTTTTGCATGAATAACCGATGGAACACTTCATTTTGTTTGGTTACTGAACTTCTGTCAAGAATTAAGGGCAACCAACTTACAAACACACAAAAACACATATACATATTAGTGGGGATAGAGAGAGAGAGAGAGAGAGGTAGAGACCTGCCAAAGCATCAAGAAGAGTGGATTTTCCAGACCCAGAAGGTCCCATGATTGCCATGATTCTGTTCGGCTCAGCATATCCACTCAACCCATTAAGCAATCTCTTAGTGTGTCCATTGCCAAAATTTGGAACCACAACAGCCAAATCTTCCCACACCAGATACAATCCCCTCTCATCTCTGCCTCTTGAAAATGTCACTTTATAGTCTGGTTCACCCCCATTACCATAGGCAGCGGTGTCTTCCTCTATGTCCATTTCCAAGAACAGAAGAGAAAAGGTCCTTGCTTGGAAGCAAAATATAACACAAGGTGTAGCCAATATATATATATACATGATCAGCAATTTACGAAAAATGGGTCTCCACTCAGTTCTCACGAAGTTGGTGCAGGCATTGATGAGCACGTTACTATGGAGAAAACATATATATTGTTCGACGATTCTTAACAACTTCTTCAATAAATTTTTTTTATATTTGAAAAAGTCGGTGGGTTAAAAAAAGTACTTACGTGTTTATTTTTTTAACGACAAATTTAATAGCGATGAACACCTAAGAAATTGTGTGTAAACTTTATCCCGTTACCAAGTATTAAATTTTGTTTTAATGTACTATTTCAGTGACTTTAAAAGTAAAAATATTTCGAATCGTTTCAAAAATTTTGAGGAAATGAACGATTTTTTAAAAAACGTTTCAAATAATTTTAAATAATATTTTTTTTTAATTTTAAAATTTTTTAACATAATATTAATGATTTAAATATATAAAATTATATTAAAATTAATTCAAATTAATGTCTATAATTGAATAGTAAGTAAACATGCTACTACAGTAGGAACTTTAACTCAAATTCTAACAGCATTCAATAACAATCTCTCTCTTGCATCTATTTTTCTATTTTCTTCTTAACTTTTTCGTAGCATCTATATTTAAGTCTTTTTCTCTCTCGACCATAATTTTGTCTCTATATTCATGTATCTTTCTCTTTTTTTGTCTTTCAATCTATTTTTTTATTATTTTTGTAGTTTCCTCTTTAAAATAAAAATAATGAAGGAAAACAATGTTATGAGAACAAAGGGGAAGAGTAGGAAGTTAATAAAAATGTTATGATTTATAGAAGAAAATAACTTGGTATTGTATGTGATATGATACTACTTTCATCTACTTTTAAATTGTCAATTTTTTTATTTCTCAAATTAGTTTAATACTTTTATATCGAAACAACTCGAAATAAGAATATTTCTATCGAAACAACTCGAAATGAAAATATTTCTTTCGAAACAACTCGAAATGATAGTATTTCTATCGAAACAACTCGAAACGAGAGTATTTCTATCAAAACAACTCGAAACAAGAGTATTTTTACCGAAATAAAAGTATTTCTACCGAAATTTTTCTTAAAATAAGAGTATTTTTATCAAAATATTTCGAAACATAATAAGTTCAATCGAAATAGCATAATTTCTTAACAAATATTTCGTTTCGTTTCGAAAACTCCGTTTTGTGTCGGTGACTCAGAAAACAGAAACGTTTCAATCGTTTCGATGAAAAAAAAAAAAATAGTTCCTTGCCCGTTACCATTTGCAGCAAAAACCGTCTGTCTTCAAACAAGCAATGAACAATAGTACACAGAATTGAGAATATAAAGTAGAATAAGAAAAAGCAGGCAGGCTACTATATATGTTTGTTCATGCGTGTGAAAGTATACAGTCCTGGAGTAATGAGGTGGAGTAATTTTTCTAACCAAAACCTGCTAACAATAAATTCCATAATGGAGCAGCATCAGGAAGGAAATTTAAAATCTACAGAACGTAGAAGTCTTTACCCTTTTTCTTCCTTTTCATGTTCTGAAAGTGGTTCCTCTTTAAATACGAGCATTGGATTTATTAGGGTTCTTCCCTATTTTCATATTTGACACCGGTTTGATCTTTAGCTGACACCTATATATAAACTTGCACATCTTCCCATGTCCTATTTTTCCCCATTCTTGGAAAGTAATTAATTATCTGATTTATTTTTCTCGTCAGCCACACAGGTGGATTTTTTTAAGAGATAAAAAATAGGAAGTGAATTTAGTGCGTGGTCCCAACTCCAACTGCACTAATAAATCCTATGCCATACGACGTCGTTTTTGTTCTCCATGCTCGAAGGTTTAAGTGGGGACCTACGTTTAAAGCTTCGAACACTCAACAGATTGAACGAAGCAGAAGCTACAAGCCTACTACATGTGCGCCGAAATTGTGGGCAGATTGTCCAAAATAAAATATGTTTATTTTTAGTTGCGTACACACCATTTGAGTAGGGGGTGGATTGAATAGTTAAATAAATTTGTTGGGTATAATAATTTAAAGAGTAAATACATAAAATAGTTCCAAAAAATACACTATCTTTAGTTGTACTTTTTGAAAATATCATTTAAATGAAATTATAAAAAAATAAAGAATAATTGTAAATTTTTGCTTTTATTAATTTTTTTTTATATTTTTCGTCCAAAAAAATGAGAGCCATTATAAGGTCACTCGAAGAATAACACACATTCTTATGACAATGAATTTTTTTAAAAAAAAATTAAGCATGTATAACACAAATCAAGAAAAAATTAAATTTATGACCTATTGTTAGACATTGTTTAAAGACTTCAATTTTCAATACTTTCAAACTAGAATAAATATTCAAAGTGGTCTTCAATTGCATACATTTAATTAAGTTTAAAGAACACATATTTAAAACAATATGAATATGTGTTTTATTTATTCTCATTCTTTAACCATCTATAGATGTATTTTTTGGACATGATGATGTCCTTCTCATTATATATCTGAGTTATTTTTATTACTATTGAAAAATAAAATTTTTATATTTGGAGAAAAAAACTTATAAATGGCACTAGCTACTTCATCTTTAAATTTGTATTTAATTTGTTTTAAGTATCTCTTTTAGTAATTAAGTCTTAATTAATTATCCCTTTAACTATATATTTTGTATTTTTATATATTTCTTATTTATCGATTTATGTGTATGATCACATACTTTACAGCTCTACACTTAAAATTCCAACACTTACAGTGTCATGTACTCAATTATTCTAATCTTTAATAACAACACCATTGCAGAGATCTGAAAACCACTATTCTCAATACATTGAAATGATAAGCATCTTAATCAAAATAAACACCTAATTCGAAAATTGATAAAGAGAAAATAATATTAGTTTAATAATATATTTTTAAGTTTTTATCATTTTCATTTCTTATTTATTATATTATTTTTTTAAAACTTTTTTTGTTTCTAAATTTTTATTTATGATACTATATTTATTTAGTAATCATATAGTTTTGATTAATTAAATTAAATATTAAATTTACAATCATTTTCATCTTATTGGGGCATCGATGTTGGACTCAAAAGTCTTCCATATTCTGCATGTCAAGAATAGTGGCTAACATTTCACATACAATATTTAAGAAAAGTAGCCACTAACTCCTTTCATCATGTTTCCACTTATTTTGTCAAATATTGCATATGTTAGGCTATAGTTTTTTTTTTACATTTGACATATTAGTTTGCCTATAAATAGGCAACGAAGTATAAGGGAAATATGCAAGTAAGGAGCAAAAGAATGCTTTAAGCATTTTTAAATCCTATCCCATCTCATTTTTTCACCTTCCTTCTAAAGTTTTTCTAGAGAGTAATTGATGTGTTTTATTCCTATTGTTAGAGAGAATAATTTAAGGGTTCTCTCCTTTTAATTTGAGAGTCGTTGTAATTATCCAATTATTTCTAGTATTATCCTCCTTTCACTTGGCCGTGGACATAGTCTACATTGGGTGAACCACGTTAAATCTCTGTATTCATTTTATCTTCAATTTTCTCATTTCAACTTTAGTTGTAGTGCCCGACTTCCTAACAGTGGTATCAGAGCCTTAGTTCTCATAAATCTTAGTATGCTCTATAGTTGCGGCTATTGATCAATCTTCCACATCAGAAAAAAAAAATTTGAGGTCGTGGTTTGTACTGCAGTACTGTTCATAGTCCATAATAAAACAATTGTATTGTGCAGAGATGGCAACAAAGTTCGAAATAGAGAAGTTTGATGGAAATAATTTCTTATTATGGAAGATGAAAATGATGGCGATCTTGACGAAAGAAGATTGCGTGGAGGCAATAGGAGAAAGACCGGTGGAGATAATTGATGATAGAATATGGAACAAAATGAACGCTAATGCTATCGTCAATCTTCACCTAGGGCTGTCAAATGAAGTTGTAATATCCCGTAATTTTTATTTTTAAATAATAGTATTTTGTTATAAAAAAATATATTTTTATTTGTTTAAAAATGATTATGTTTTGCTAAAAGCAAGTATACTTTTAATTAAAATAATTATTCTTTTGCTTAAATAATTATATTGACCTCTAATAATTTTTTTTTAGAAATATTCTTTCTTTTATTATGCATAAAGATATTTATTTTGTCATTTTTTTTATTAAAATTTTATCAAGGAAAGTCATGATTTGATATTGTAACTAAAGTTTTGCAATAATATAAATTTTTAGAAATTTTTGGGATGTTTATGATGAAAAATGGTATTTATATGAATATATATAAAATAAAATAAATAATAATCATAAATATTTAATTATTAAATAATAATAAATAAATAAATAAAAGGGAAAAGAGAAAATGGGGAGGGGGAGACGAAAACTGAGAGGAGTTGCAGAAGTATGAATAGTGTGAATAGTAACTTTTATTTTTCTCTCTAGATCTGAAATGTTTATTGGCTTCCGATTTCAAAACTAAGGGTACCACTAGATTTAGGACGGAGAATACTACGATTTTGATCGAACAATTTTTTAAATCAGCAGTTGAATTGTCGCAGATCGAAAGTAGAAAATCTTAAAAAATGTAAGTTCTGAAACTCTTATTTAGAGACCTTAAATTGGAAATCTGACACTGTAAATAAATTCAAGAGTTAGATAAATATTAGGATATGAAATTTTCAGCTATCTGACAACTTTTTTGTTCTTAGTGAATAGTATTTTTCAGCGATAAATAGTGATTTCCGACGGTGAATAGTGATTTCGCCGCACGTGAATAGTACTTTTCAGTAATGAATAGTGACTAAATTCTTAAAGTCATTTCCTTGATTTTTGGACTCTCCGAACACGTTTTTGAAGTCTGTTTAGTCAAATGTATATTGGAAAAGTGTATTTTTGAACTGTCCAATTTGGAGCCCTTACCCTGTGAGTAGATGATTCTTCCTATGGCTTGCTCTATACTCTTCTTGATATTTGAACGTATATTTAATTATGTTTATGAGATATTTACACTTTTATATGATTCTGAAATGCATTAAAATTATCTGAATTGCTTATAATTTGAAATATGGTTCAAGAAGAGTATAGTTTTGGAAATAGATTTCTGAACTCATGGTGTATCTGATTTCACATGTATTCTCAGTAAACGATAAAGTGAATATTTATGCATGTGACATTATTTATAAAGTTATATGATTGCCTCGAAAAAGAGCATGTATATGTGATAAACTCTGAATGGAGAATTTATGATAGATGAATCTGTACTGAGATTGAAAACTTGTATTATATTGAGAAGTTTATACTGGATTTTATGACATTTGTGCATATAATATTTTCTGTGGAGGAATCCTATTGGAAACACTGTCTACTAACAGCAGGTGATGTTAACTCTGGTACACCTTGATAACCCAGTTAGCAGGGGGTGGTGCTAGCCTCGTGTGTCGGCCAACACACGTGATATGATATGTGAAGGAGAGCAAGATGCCTCCTATATAGGCGAGATGCCAACTATATGAGATGTGATTTGCCTTCTCTTGCTGTGTGCTCGGGAAATACCCATATTAGAGTCTCTTCACGTATCCTATTGAATGGTGGTAGGGCAAACATCAGCAGATGCTGAGTTTAGGCAAATCCTACACCAACAAAGTATGGAAGGGCCTGAACTCTGATATAGTGGTTCTGATATGGGATCCTCCTAATTTTTTTATGTAAAAGATTTTGATACATTACAATATTTGAATAATAATCATACCGTATTGCATATGATTTTGAATATCTAAATGTGATATGAATTGAGAATATTTGAAATGTGGGTCACATATGAATGTACTTCTTAATTGTATTTTCTGTGACAAATTTTAAAATATAAATACATCCATATGTTGACTTAAGAGGTCATATGAGGTATTATCTGCTCATTGAGTTGTCAAACTCACTACACGTTATTTATATATTTTTCAGATAATGATGTAGAGTTTGGTCATTTTCCTTTAAATAGTTGACCAACTAGACGACATGATCTCTGGGTGAATTTACTTTGTTTTCATGGCCATAGATTTTGATTTATATTGTATTTGTACTTTAAAATATGCTTTGAACACCACAGGCAAGATCCATGATTCTACTGTACTTTGATGATTATAGATTTGATATAGATATGGAAATACATATAAGTAAAAGAGTGTATTATACATGTTATGAAAAATATATGATCGTAAAGTATTTGTTTCACGTGCTCTAAAATTAGGGGCGTGACAGAAGTCCTATCAAGTGTAGAGGAGAAGAAGACTACAAAGGAGATTTGGGATACTCTCACAAAGTTGTACGAAGCCAAGTCGCTACACAACAAAATCTTTTTTTTAAAAAGACTATACACTCTTCGGATGTCAGAATCTATTTCAACGACAGATCACATCAACACCCTCAATATACTATTTTCTAAGCTCTCAAAGTTGGGTTATAAAATAAGTGTAAATGAGCGTGCAGAAATTCTACTTCAAATTCTACTAGATTCATATGATCAACTCGTCATCAATTTGACCAATAATATTCTCACAGACTATATAGTCTTTGAGGATGTTGCAGCTTCTGTTTTGGAAGAAGAACAAAGACATAAAAACAAAGAGGATAAGATAGCAAGTTCACAATAAGTGGAGGCATTATCGATAATAAGAGGGAGATCAACAGAACGTGGATCTAGTGGTAGCCAAAATCATGGTAAGTTTAAGTCAAAAAATAGAAAAATTATCAAGTGCTACAATTGTGGCAAGAGAGGGCACACCAAGAACGAGTGTTGGCATTTGAAGAAAAGATTTATATACTCCAATCAGAAGGCTTTGTAAAAAAAGATAAAAAGAACTTGGTTTGCAGGTTGAACAAATCTCTATATGGTCTCAAACAGGTAGGTATTAGAGATTTGATTCCTTCATTATTAGCCTTGAGTACAATAGACTCAATTTAGACCTTTGTGCTTATTACAAGAGGTTTGGTGATGAAAATTTCATTATTCTGCTATTATACGTGGACGATATGTTAGTTGTAGGCTCTAACAAAGATCGAGTCCAAGAGTTAAAGGTACAGTTGTCTAAGGAATTTGATATGAAGGACTTGGGACCAGTAAACAAGATTCTAGGGATGCAAATTCACCGAGATAAAAATAATAGGAAGATTTGACTTTCTCAAAAGAACTACCTATTAAAGATCTTGTGGCGCTTCAACATGCAAGATTGTAAGTCAATTTCTACTCCACTTCCTGTTAATTTCAAGTTATCCTCAAGTATGAGTCCTAGCAATGAAGTTAAGAGGAAGGACATGCCTCGAATACCGTATGCATCAGCAGTGGGAAGCCTAATGTTTGCTATGACATGTACAAGACCAAACATTGAACAAGTAGTGGGAGCAGTTAGTCGATACATGACAAATCCTGGTAAAGAGCATTGAAATACTGTGAAGAGGATCCTGAGATATGTCAAGAGTACCTCAAATGGTGCATTATGTTATAGAGGATCAGATTTTATTGTCAGAGGTTATGTGGTCTCATATTTTGCAGGAGATCTGGATAAAAGAAAATCTACAACTGGTTATGTGTTTACACTTGTAGGTGGAGCTGTAAGTTGGGTTTCAAAACTACAAACTATTGTTGCTCTATCTACTGCAAAAGCAGAATACATGGCAGCTACACAAGCTTGCAAAGAAGCAATTTGTATTCAAAGGTTATTTAGTGCAAACCCATGAGGAAAGATCGTAGAACCCGCAGCCAAACACGGCAATACAAATCCAAGAGGATCTATACCTTAGAACCCACAACCAATGCAATGATATATACACCCCAAGAAAGTTTAAATAGGTCTGGTTGATCTACTAAGAACCCTTGAACAAGAGAGAACAAAGACCCCCAGTATTGAAGACACCACAAGGTTGATCAAGTCTTGATAAGTCTGATAGTTCTATGAAAAATCCTAGAGAAGAACTCTCCTCTCCCATATGGTATTTCTAGAAAAATATGATTTGATTTCAATGACAAAGTGCCTTACAACAATGAAAGAGATTACAATATATAGGAAAGTCTGATTTATAGTCAAGCAAAATCAGCAATGATAAAAGCAATTAATGCACATGTAATGGATTGACTAAGGAGCCTCTTAAGCCTGAATTTTCAAACTTTGAAAAAAAAATGCAACTAATGCACATGGGCAGATTTGACTAAGGAGTCTCCTAAGTCTAAAATTTCGCTCATGTACATTATAAAATATTAAATCAGCATATTTTTTCTCCAATCAGCATAATTAAGGCCCAATGAGTTAACTATTGTATGCTCTATAGACCTAGCTCTTTATTTAATTGTACTTAGGCCCCAAAAGCTCTATATAATCCCATCTTCAGCCTGGATAATGTTCAGTACATCCTTATAAGTTTTTAGCTCAGGTTCTTGAGTCATTTGCTTAGCTAAGGTATCTTGTACGAGTCCATTAAAAGTTTCTTTAATCCTTTTAGCTCAAACTCTAGTAATTGGTCCACTTGGAATTTGAAATGTATCACTTGAATATTTCAAGCTAACTTGATTATTATGATGGTTCTCATCATCTCCTCCTTCCTCAAAAGGATTTGTCCTCAAATTTTCACCTGCATCAAAAGAAGAGAGATCAGTAACATTAAAAGTGGCACTAATACTATACTCACCTGGTAGATCAATTTTGTATGCATTATCATTGATTCACTTGAGAATTTGGAATGGACCATCTCCTCTTGGAGCCAGCTTTGATTTCCTTTGGGCTGGAAACATTTCCTTTCTCATATGCACCCACACCCAGTCTCTAGGCTCAAAAGTAACACGCCTTCTTCTTTTGTTGGACTTGTTTGCATATTGTTCATTTTTCTTCTCAATTTGCTACTTGACACATTTATGAATTTGTTTCACCAGCTCAACTTTCTTGTGGCCATCGAGGTTAGCTCTTTCATCAATTGGCAATGGAATTAAATTTAAAGGAGTTAACGAATTTAAACCGTAAACAATTTCAAAAGGAGAATATTCAGTAATTGAATGTACACTCCTATTATATGCAAATTCAATTAAAGACAAACAATTTTTTCAATTTTTCAAATTCTTTTGAATGACAGTTCGAAGCAATTGAGTTAAAACTCTATTAACAACTTGAGTTTGACCATCTGTTTGTGGATGATAAACTGTAGAGAACAAGAATTTAGTACCAAGCCTTCCCCATAAAATCCTCCAAAAGTGACTAAGGAATTTTATATCCCTATCCAAAACAATACTTTTAGGAACACCATGAAGTCTCACAATTTTTTTAAAGAATAAATCAGCGATGTGAGTACCATCATCAATTTTATTGCATGAAATGAAATGTGCCATTTTGGAAAATCTGTCAACGACCACAAATATTGAGTCCAAACCCCTCTTTGCCCTAGGTAATCCCAAAACAAAGTCTATGAAAATATCCACCCAAGGTTCACTAGGCACTGATAAAGGTGTGTACAAACTATGGTAAGACTTGAGATTTAGCTTTCTTACATGTAATGAATTTTTCACAAATTCGTTTAACATCACGTTTCATTCTAGGCCAAAAGAAATGCTTATGCAATACATCTAAAGTCTTTCTTACATCAAAATATCCCACTAAGCCTCTCCCATGAACTTCACTCACAACCAATTTACGCAAAGAGTATTGAGGCACACATAACTTATTCTCCTTAAATAGATAACCATCAACTCTATAAAACTTATCGAATGCCCTTTTTTCACATGCAAGAAACACTTCAGTAAATTCATTGTCATTTGCATACAAATCCTTGATGTACTCAAACCCAAGCAATTTTGCATTCAAAGAAGTAAGAAGAACATACCTCCTAGATAATGCATCTGCAACCACGTTCTCTTTACCTTGTTTGTATTTGATGACATATGAAAATGTTTCAATGAATTCTAGCCACCTTGCATCACACTTATTCAACTTTCCTTAACCTTTGAGATGTTTCAGAGATAAATGATCTGTGTGAATGAAAAACTCTTTAGGTCAGAGGTAGTGTTGCCATGTCTCTAGTTCTCTCACAAGTGTATAAAGCTCATTGTCATAAGTTGGATAATTTAAGGAAGCACTGTAACATCCCTAATTTCGTTTCTTTTATTGATAAAAGTACATAAATATTTAATTAAGAAAATAAAATTTATTAGACAATATTTTAGATATCTAAAGAAATATAATCCTTAAAAATTCTTCACTTTCTGTATATGCATAGAAAATGTTTCTAATATTAAGAGAACAAATAAAGAGGGAAAACATAATAGGAAAAACAATTAGAAATAGCATACTAAAGAGATGCAAAATTCTTGGATAAGGAAGATAAATTTTTAGAAACAAGTAAAGGTCTTAAAATTTCAAGAACATTGGATTATGGTAATTTTTCCTAATTCAAGAACTAGAGTTACTAAGTTTAAAATCTTTACCCATACATTGGGATTTTACCTATGGACACTTCATATAGAGTTTTTCCACTTCACATAAGTTTCTAGCAAGCCCATTGGATAACCTAAGCAAGAAATAAAACATAGACTTGGACTAGGATATAGTAATTGGACCAATAGCCCAAAAATTATGAAAATGTGACCAAACCCTCCAAGAAAGGTAGAATTTTATCCAAAGTAAAGAAAATGGGTAGGAATAAGCCCAAATCCAAGAGGAAAAATAAAATAAAATAAATTAGTTGATGATATAATAATGTAATAATAATAAAGATTATGTTACATGGCATTAAGACAAAAATTTAGCAAGTGGTGTGATTCTACATTCATAATTTTGGCAAGTGGCATGATAATACAAGGCTTTAGGACAAAAACATCTATATCCTACACTCATAATTTTAGCAAGTGGTATGATACTACATGGCATTAGGACAAAACATTCCTATCCCACACAAATAATATCAACCAAATAATAGAGATTCAAGGGCTATAAATTTGCCACCTAAAAAGGCAAACCTATCATACTTGTTTAAGATAAAAGAAAATGGAAATGAATCCCTAAATCAAAGGGACCTTTTCCCATATCTTAAGAACATATTATCATAATTTTCAAAATACAAATCTCATTTTCCTATGCATATCTTGACTAAGGAAGAGGAAGACAAGAACATAATTTGTTTGTTTTCCAAAAATTCAACCAAGTGTAATCTAATTGTGATAAGGTAGACCCATGATCATGATAGGTGAGTTATTTGGTGGTCTATATAAGAAAACCCACCCTTACAACATTAGAATTTTGTCCAAGTGAGGGAGAGGAAAAATAGAAGCAAGGTAGAGTAAAGAAAGGAGAGAAAGAAAGGAAGAAAGGAAGAAAGGAAGAAAGAGGAAGGAGAAGTCTAGGGGACTAAGTGCTCCAGGTAAGTTTAACAATATTTCTTTTTGAAGAAAACTTTTGAAACTTATAACATTTATATGAGATTTTGATCTTAGAACTTTGATGATTGGTCATGATGTTGCTATATCATATTACATATTGATCTTGCATGTGATGTATGTTTGAATACTTAGACTGGTATAGAAAGTTCTGCATAGGTATGGCTATGGGTGGCAAAAATTTTAACTTCTGTGTTTTAATTTCTGAGAATTATCTATAGGGAATTAAAATAAATCGTTAACATAAGAATTAAAGATATATGTGTCACGGATTTTTAACCACTGGAATCATTCAATTTGGGGACCATATGAGGTAGATATGGTCTGATTAGTAAGCCAAGGTCAGAAAATGGTTCATCAAGGAAGAATATGTTAGTATAACTTCTGTGTTTTAATTTCTGAGAATTATCTGTAGGGAATTAAAATAAATGGTTAACATAAGAATTAAAGATATATGTGTCATAAATGTTTAGCCACTGGAATCATTCAATTGGAGTCCATATGAGGTAGATATGGTCCGATTAGTGGTCAAAGGTCAGAAAATGGTTAATCAGGGAAGAATATGTTAGGATAGCTTCTATGTTTTAATTTTTGGGAATTATCTGTAGGGAATTAAAATAAATGGTTAACCTAAGAATTAAATATATATGTGTCAGGGATTTTTAGTCACTGGAATCATTCAATTTGGAGTCCATATGAGGTAGATATGGTCCGATTAGTAATCAAAGGTCAGAAAATGGTTCATCCGGGAAGAATATGTTAGGATTGCTTTGGTATTTTAGTTTTTTGGAATTATCTGTATGGAATTAAAATAAATATTTAACATACAAATTATAGCTATGTGTGTTACGGATTTTTAGCCACTGGAATCATTCAATTTGGAGTCCATATGAGGAAGATATGAGTCGATTAGTAGTCAAAGGTCAGAAAATGGTTCATCAGGGAAGAATATGTTAGGATAGCTTCTGTATTTTAATTTCTGGGAATTATCTGTATGGAATTAAAATAAATGGTTAACATAAGAATTATAGCTATGTGTGTCACGAAATTTTAGCCACTGGAATGACTCAAGTTGGAGTCCATATGAGGTAGATATGGTCTAATTAGTAGGTAGAGGTCAGAACCTATCCGAGAAAAAATAATCTGTACATTGAGGGAGTAATATTACCTTGATTTCTTAATATTTCGCTATAATGTTCAACATAATAGTTTTAGATAATTGTTTTATCTTAAATTTGGATCCTATATTGATTCTGGGTCTCACTACTCTTGGTGAGGTTCATATCAGGGTTCACATCACCAAGAGTAGTGAGACCCATAATCAATATGGGATCCAAATTCAAGGACCGTGTTCCAATCAGATTTATAACAAAAATAAATTAAAATAAAATGACCTTGACCCGTTATCTATAAAGAGATAAGAACCAAAGGTATAGAAATATTGCAGACGCCACACTCAAGTAAGAGGAAGAAGATTGTGAGTGATAAGTCTTGCTTGAACGCCACAAGATAAATCTTGATAAGTTCAGAAAAGTTCTTTAAAGAACCAAAGAAAAAACACTCTCAATAATATAAATGATAATCTGAATTGTTCATGAGCATACATACCTATTTATAGGCCAATTACCTAAACTAAGAAGAAAAACTAAATAGGAAACTCCTATAGGACAAGGAAAAATAGAAATAGAAAATTGTTCTAGAAACTATCAAATAGGAAAATTTCCTAGTCAAATAAATAAAATACTAAAAGTAAATAAATCAGAAAAACATAGCCTAAATTGGGCCATAAAATAACTCATTGATTTTGGGCCTATATTCAATCTTCAGGCTTAAATCTTCTAGTGCTTTAGGTCCATATTTAAATTGGCTGGTCTTGACCCATATTTAAATGGGTTTTAATGACATGGACCAGTTTTGCGCTCTTCTTTTCTAGTAATGCAGGTATCTCCTTGTTGGGCTTCTAAAATTAAAGCATTAAATTCTTCTTTGAATCTTTTAGCCCGAGCTCTTATATCAGGTCCACCTGGGACTTCTAGCAGGTCTGCATTCCATCTCCATTTGCTAGCTGTGCTCACATCATTCCCTTCCTCTTGAAAAGGATTTGTCCTCAAATCAGCACCTACATCAAAAAGAGTTAAATCAATAACTTTGAAACACACACTAACATTATCATTACTTGGAAGATCTAGCTTGTTGGCATTGATATTGATTCTTTCAATCACTTGAAATAAACCATATCCTCTTCGAAGTAGTTTCAAATGCCTTTGAGGTACAATCATTTCCTTTCTCATATGCAACCAAACCCAATCTCCAGGATCAAATATAATTCTTTTGTGTCCCTTTTTAGGTTTATTGACATATTGTTCAATTTTTTTCTCAATGTCTTGCCTTGCCTTCTTATAGATCTGCTTAACAAAATCAACTTTCTTCTTTTCATATAAGTTAACACAATCATCCATCGATAAAGGAATTAAATCCAAAGGAGTTAATGGATCTAAACCATGCACAATTTCGAAATGTGAAAACTTTGTTGCAAAATGCACACTTATTATATACAAACTTGACATGTTTCAAAAACAAATTAGACTCAATACTGGGCATGCCATGCAATCTCACAATTTTCTTGAAAAACAAATTACCAATATGTGATACATCATCAGTTTTATGACATGATATGATATGTGTCATTTTAGAAAATTTGTCAACAACCGCATATATAGAATCTCTACTCCATTTTGACCTAGGTAAACTCAACACAAAATCTGTAGATAAGTCATTCCAAAGTTCACTAGGTAGATACAAAGAAGTATATAATCCATTAGGCTTCATTTTAAACTTAGCTTGTCTACAAATTAAAAACTGTTCACATATTCGTTTTGCATCATATTTCATAAGCAGAACATCTAAAGCCTTAGATATGCCAAAATGCCACATTAAACCACCTCCATGAGCTTCCCTAACAAGCAAATCCTGCAATGAATATTTAGGCATACACAATTTATTTTCTTTAAACATAAATTTATTATGCCCAAAGAACTTATCATATGCCACTTCCTCACATACATTGAGAACATTACCCTGCAAAATAGAAACTTCAATATTGGGTAAGTAAGAGTTAAGCTCATTAATACAATCATTGGCAAAATTGAAAACAAAACATTTTTTTGTTACACTTTCTCTTGCATAAAAATTCATTTGTTTTCTCTCGATTTTTCTTTCGATGACCCAATTGGTACTTGTAATTTCTCCATCAATTTTCTCAGTCTCTCTTTCACTTTCTCTCTTAACTTTCTCGGCCTCTATCTCTTTTTCTTTCATAATTTTCTCAACCTCTCTCTCTTTTTCTCTCTTAATTTTCTCGGCCTCTCTCTCTTTTTCTATCATACTTTTTTTGTCCTCTATCTATTTTTCTCTCATAATTTTCTCAACATCTCCCTCTTTTTCTCTCTTAATTCTTTCATTCATTTTCTTTTCTTCACTCTCTTTCTTTTGTAACCCCACATGATCAACATAGTAGTCTTTAACACTTTTGGACCTTTGAGTGGAGCATTGCAACTTCTTAATTAAGTCTCTATGGTAGTGACTTGGAATGAATCGCTTTCTCATAACTGCTTTCATCTCCTCCCACGTCTCAATGGGTCTTTCTCCATTTCGTCTCCTGCTTAAAATCAATTGATCCCATCAAATAATAGCATAGTCAGTAAATCCCATGATAGCTAACTTTACCATTTTCAACTCAGAATAGTTGTGACAACCAAACAACAACTCCTTCCTTCTCTCCCAATTTAGATAAGCTTCAGGGTCATTTTTACCTTGAAACGACGGAACCTTCGTCTTAAAACTACTCAAGTTATTATTTTCCCAATTCCTAACTTCTCTAATCCTCTCATCATATTTTCTACTCAAATCGCTGTCAACTTCATCAAAATTATCTCTATACTCTCTACCTTCAAAACTACTTTTCTCGGTTGAACTATCTCTCTCCTATGCATATTGGGAGTATTTTGTGAATTCTCTACCCGATCTAAATGTTGATGAACTTGTTCTATCTCCTCTTTCAAAACTCGCCTCATCTCACTCACTAAAGTTTCCATCATCAACTTTGGATCCACCATTCTCTACACGCCTTCGAAAATATTTTTGTCCTTGTGTAACATGATTTTTCTGCAAAACAATGTTAGAGTAAAACAAATTCTCACAACACTAGCTCACATGTTTCTCTCAAGATTAATGGCACTCACACTCGTTTTTACTCAAATTTTGGCTTTTACCCTCTTATAAGCTCACACTCTCTTGCCTTTTTCCTCTCTTAGTCCCCTCTTTCAGTTCTTTATTGAACTCAAACAAACTCACACAAAAATTTTCTTGCAACAATCCAAACTCAACTAATAGAGTATAAAGAGCAAAGGAAAAAAAACAAACAGAATTTTAAGAAGCAAAGGAAGAAAAACAAACAAAATTTTAAGACGAAAAGGAAACAAAGCAATAGAACTTTAAAAAAAATAAAGACAAGATAAGAAGTTGAATAAGAAAAAATCACACCACAAAGCAACTAGAATAGAAAGAAATCAATGACTAGAGAAAAAGAAACAATTGAGATAGCAAAAATAACCAAAATAAGAAAACCAAATATCAAAGCAAGAGAAAAACAAATTGATGCAATTAGAATTACTAGATCACTTTGATTTTTTTTAAAGATCAGAATGCAAAATCTAGGTGGAACTTGAATTTCAACAACAATTGGTTCTATTTTTTTTAATTTCCTTTTTTTTCATAATTCTGCATTGTTTTTTTTTTCTTTTTTTTTTCAATTCCAATTTTTTTTTTGTTTTTTTCAAATTTCTTTTTTTTTCAGAATATGCACTTGAACTAAGAACACTAGAAATAAAACAAAAATTAGAAGATAAGAAGAACGAAGAACACACAAAAAATACGAGATAGTAAGATGGAATAAGAATAAGAAAACAAATAGGATAGATCAAACCTGATTTAGAATTTAGGCTCTGATACCAAATGATGTGAACCCCTGATATGAACCTCACCAAGAGTAGTGAGACCCGGAATCAATATGGGATCCAAATTCAAGGACCGTGTTCCAATCAAATTTATAACAAAAATAAATTAAAATAAAATGACCTTGACCCGTTATCTATAAAGAGATAAGAATCAAAGGTATAGAAATATTGCAGACGCCACACTCAAGAAAGAGGAAGAAGATTGTGAGTGATAAGTCTTGCTTGAACGCCACAAGATAAATGTTGATAAGTTCAGAAAAGTTCTTTAAAGAACCAAAGAGAAAACACTCTCAATAATATAACTGATAATCTGAATTGTTCATGAGCATACATACCTATTTATAGGCCAATTACCTAAACTAAGAAGGAAAACTAAATAGGAAACTCCTATAGGACAAGGAAAAATAGAAATAGGAAACTTTCCTAATCAAATAAATAAAATACTAAAAGTAAATAAATCAGAAAAACGTAGCCTAAATTGAGCCATAAAATAACTCATTGATTTTGGGCCTATATTCAATCTTCAGGCTTGAATCTTCTTGTGCTTTAGGTCCATATTTAAATTGGCTGGTCTTGACCTATATTTAAATGGGTTTTAATAACATGGACCAGTTTTGCGCTTTTCTTTTCTAGTAATGCAGGTATCTCCTTGTCGGGCTTCTAAAATTAAAGCATTAAATTCTTCTTTGAATCTTTTAGCCCGAGCTCTTATGACAGGTCCACCTGGGACTTCCAGCAGGTCTGCATTCCATCTCCATTTGCTAGCTGTGCTCACATCAGTGAAGGTGCAACCACCCGCACCTGTATCTCTGGAATTGGTCAACCAGAATAAATAAGATGTAGATTTTTATGTGTTTGATATGTTGTACTTATGTTTTTATTAATGACATGTGTGTAAACTCTGTATTGTATAAATTAAATAAATGTTATATTGAGTTAAGTTGTAACGAGGTAATAACTTCATGGTATTTTTTTAAAAAAAATTGATACTTAAATGGAGTTGTTACATAATTGGTATCAGAGAAGGTCGATCCTAGATGGCCAGTGGGTGGATGGTTATCTGAATCGATCTTATAGTGTCTTGAGTACGTTGTGGTTGTGCTGTGTATGGGATCAGTGATTCATATAGGTAAAAAATTACTAGGGTTTCCTATCTATATGCCGAGGTGGTGTTATGACTATTATTAAATATTTTTGAACTAACTATTGGGCTTGATCACCTCAATAGCAGCATAACTTTGTTTTTGCCACAGTAGGAAATGGCACCACCAAGGAGGAATCTAGCAAACAATGCAGAGAAAACCCTGCACAACCTGGCCACGGCAATTCGAGACCAAGTCATGACCACCAACCAAATTTTACAATATCTCCAGAATGCTAATAACCCAAATGGTGAGAATGGTGCTAACAATCGGATGACTGGAAAAGATAATGGCATATCCGAGTTCTTGAGGACTAAACCACCTTGTTTCCAAGGTGGCTATGACCCAACGGTAGCCGAAAGGTGGATAAGGGAATTAGAGAAAATCTTTGAAGTGATGAGCTGTACTGAAGAGCAACAAGTTATTTTTGCTGTATATATATTAAAGGATGAAGCAGAATACTGGTGGCGTGGAGCTAGAGAACTTTTAGCTCATCAGGGAAGACAGATCACCTGGCAAGTGTTTAAAGACATTTTTTTTGAAAAGTACTTTCCAAATACTGTACGGGCAGAGAAAGAGATCAAACTTCTCCAACTCAGGCAAGGCAGCATGACCGTGGATGAGTATATCGCAAGGTTCGAGGAGTTGTCTAAGTTCTCTTCTTATCTGCGATATAACCCAAATGAAGTATGGAAGGCGGTTAAGTTTGAAGCGGGACTAAACCCGAAGATAAAGAATGCTGATATAGCTATAGAGATCAGGGAGTTTGTACCTCTGATAAATAAATGCAGACTCCTAGAAAAGAGTTTAAGGGTAGTGGAGGACGAGAAGTAAAGATGAAACCTATGGAAGAAGAAGAAAAATTTTCCCAACCTTAGAAAGAACGTGAGAAGAAGTGGATATGGAGCTGGTAAGAGACCATTGACTGCAGGTCCTAGACCTTTTCAACAAGACCTCGCCCCAGTCAAGTGCGCTAAGTGTGGACGCATGCATGGTAACCGGCCATGCTACATGGGACAAGATGTCTGCTTCAATTGCAGACAAAAGTGACATTTTGCGAGAAACTGCCCACAGAATGTGGGGAAGCAACCAGAACAGAGGCTTCAAGTGAAAGGAAGGATTTTCACACTGAGCGGCCAAGAGGCAGCTCAATCTTCTGAAATGATTCAAGGTACATGCTATATCTATGGATTTGCTCTTATGGTGTTATTTGACTCTGGTGCTAGTCATTCATTTATATCGGAAGAATGTATTAGGAAGTTTCAATTTCCTATTTCTGAAACTCCCTATGAGCTATCCGTAGTAACCCATACAGGGGAAAGGGTATTGACTTCCTCTGTATGTAAGGACTGTCAAGTCACCATCCAGGAGAAAACGTTTTCCGTAGACCTCGTCTATTTACCTTTAAGAGGTATTGAGGTCATTCTAGGGTTAGACTGGATGTCTAGAAATCGATTCTTGCTGAATTATTGTAACAAGACCGTTGAATTTCTACCTCTTACTCCGAAAGAGGAGGTCCAGTTATTGATGCTAAATGCCAATCAAGTTAATAGGGAGTTAAAGAATGGAGTACTTGGATACATTCTCTTGTATTTATCAAACCTAGAAGTCGAATCGAAGCTTGATGAAATCCCAATAGCCAACGAGTTTCCTGAAGTATTTCCATCAGATATTCCAGGCTTACCTCCCAAGAGAGAGATAAAGTTCTCTATTGATCTCCTACCTGGGACAGGGCCTATCTCTATTGCACCATATCGAATGGCCTCGAAGGAACTACAGGAACTCAAAAAACAGTTAGAGGAACTATTAGACAAGCAATTCATTAGACCAAGTGTATCACCTTGGGGAGCTCCTGTATTGTTTACTAAGAAGAAAGACGGGAGCTTGAGACTATGCATAGATTATAGACAGCTGAATAAGGTGACTATAAAAAACAAGTACCATCTCCCTAGGATAGATGACTTATTGGATCAATTAAAGGGAGCCTCCATCTTTTCTAAAATTGACTTGAGGTCAGGATATCATCAGATTAGGATCAAGGAGGAGGACGTACCAAAAACTTCCTTCAGGACTAGGTATGGGCACTATGAGTTTCTCGTAATGCTCTTCGGATTGACGAATACACCTGCAATTTTCATGGATTACATGAATCGCATTTTTCGACCCTACCTAGATCAATTTATTGTAGTGTTCATTGATGACATTTTGATATATTATAAGAGTGAGAAAGAACATGAACAACATTTTCGAATTGTGCTGCAAATACTGAAAGAGAAAAAGTTATATGCCAAATTGGAGAAGTGTGAATTTTGGCTATCAGAGGTGAAGTTTCTCGAACATGTCATCTCTAATAGTGGGGTAGCCGTAAATCCTAGCAAGATGGAAGCAGTGATTCAGTGGGAGAGACCAAAGACGGTTACGGAAGTCAGAAGTTTCTTGGGTTTGGCAGGATACTACAGGAGGTTTATACAAAACTTCTCTCGTATAGCCTTGCCATTGACTAAATTGACTAGGAAGGGAAGTCTTTTCAAATGGACTGATCAATGTGAAGCTAGTTTTCAGGAGCTGAAGACAAGATTGACCACTCCTCCTGTTTTAATTATTCCAGACCCCACAGGACATTTTAAAGTGTATAGTGACACTTCAAAGAAAGGGCTAGGATGTGTGCTAATGCAAGATAAGAGAGTAGTTGATTACACCTCTAGGCAATTGAGACCCCACGAAGGAAACTATCCAACCCATGATCTTGAATTGGCGGCAGTGGTGTTTGCCTTAAAGATTTGGCGACACTATTTGTACGGGGCAACCTTTGAAGTATATTGTGATCATAGGAGTCTTAAATACCTCTTTGATCAGAAGGAGTTAAATATGAGGCAACGAAGATGGGTAGAATTCCTCAATGACTACAAGTTTGAGATAAAGTATCATCCTGGAAAGGCAAATGTTATAGCAGATGCCTTGAGTCGAAAATCTCTGCACATGGGTCAGATGGTGGTGTATGAGATGCAAATGCTAGAGGAGTTTCGAAATTTGAAGCTAGCCACTACTCTTACTCCAAAGAATCTAGTCATTAATGGTTTAAGTATAGGGTGTGACCTAAGAGCCCAGCTCGAAGAGGCTCAAGCTCACGACCAATACTTACAGGATCATAAAGAGCAAGGTAATTTTTCTGTCATTGAAGATGGAGCAATCATGTATCAGGGAAGGATTTGTGTCCCTCAAGATCGAGAGTTGAGGACTAAGATCCTACAAGAAGCGCATCAGAGTAAATACACAGTCCATCCTGGATGCACTAAAATGTACCAGGATTTAAAAAGGATGTATTGGTGGCCAGGGATGAAAAAGGACATTGCCGAGTTTGTGGCGAAATGTCTCATTTGTCAAAAGGTGAAGGTGGAGCATCAAAAGCCAGCGGGATTTCTACAACATCTTGAGATCCCTAAATGGAAATGTCTCAATGGACTTTGTTGTGGGTTTACCTAAGACTTCAGTGGGACATGACTCTATATGGGTAATAATTGACAGATTAACCAAATCTGCTCACTTTTTGCCCATAAAAATTAACTTTTCACTGGATAAATTGGCCCAACTGTACATCCAGGAAATAGTTATACTGCATAGGATTCCCTTAAATATTGTTTCTGATAGAGATCCGAGGTTCACGTCGAGGTTTTGGAAGGCATTGCAGGAAGCTTTTGGTACTCAGTTGCGGTTTAGTACTGCCTACCATCCTCAGACTGATGGGTAGACAGAATAAACCATTCAAACCCTAGAAGATATGTTGAGGGCCTGTGTGATAGAGCAAGGTAAAGGATGGGATACGTACCTACCTTTAGTAGAGTTTGCTTACAATAATAGTTATCACTCCAGTATTAAGATGGCCCCCTATGAAACTTTATACAGTAGAAAGTGCCGATCTCCATTATGTTGGTTTGAGGTAGGAGAAAAGAACTTGTTGGGTCCTGATCTAGTTCAACAAACCGCTGAACAAATCAGGATGATACGAAACAAAATACTTATAGTTCAAAGTCAGCAAAAGAGTTACTATGATAAGAGACATAGACCTCTAGAGTTTGAGGAAGGAGACCATGTATTTCTGAAACTTTCCCCGACTACTGGAGTTTGTAGGTCTCTTAAAACAAGAAAGCTAAATCCACGATTTTTGGGACCCTACCAAATTCTGAAGAAAGTAGGGACATCAGCATATCAAGTTGCTCTCCCACCTAATTTGTCCAACCTGCATAATGTTTTCCACGTATCACAGCTGCGGAAGTATCTTCCAGATTCATCACATGTAATACAAGATGAACCAATCCAAATAAAGGAGAACATGACATACCAGCTAGTACCTGCATCCATATTGGACACTGACGTGAAGCAACTGAGAAATAAAACCATTCCCCTTGTTAAGGTGTTATGGGAAGGTTTGACTGCGGAAGAAGCAACTTGGGAGCTAGAAGAAGTCACGAGGAAGAAATATCCGCAATTGTTCTTATTAGGTAATTTCTGAAATTTTGTGGACAAAATTTCTTTTAGGGGGAGAGAAATGTAACATCCCTAATTTCGTTTCTTTTATTGATAAAAGTACATAAATATTTAATTAAGGAAATAAAATTTATTAGACAATATTTTAGATATCTAAGGAAATATAATCCTTAGAAATTATTCACCTTATGTATATGCATAGAAAATGTTTCTAACATTAAGAGAACAAATAAAGAGGGAAAACCTAATAGGAAAAACAATTAGAAATAACATACTAAAGAGATGCAAAATTCTTGAATAAGGAAGATAAATTTTTAGAAACAAGTAAAGGTCTTAAAATTTCAAGAACATTGGATTAGGGTAATTTTTCCTAATTCAATAACTAGAGTTACTAAATTTAAAATTTTTACCCATACATTGGGCTTTTACCTATGGACACTTCATATAGAGTTTTTCCACTTCACATAAGTTTCTAGCAAACCCATTGGATAACCTAAGCAAGAAATAAAACATAGACTTGGACTAAGATATAGTAATTGGACCAATAGCCCAAAAATTATGAAAATGTGACCAAGCCCTCCAAGAAAGGTAGAATTTTATCCAAAGCAAAGAAAATGGGTAGGAATAAGCACAAATCCAAGAGGAAAAATAAATTAGGTGATGATATAATAATGTAATAATAATAAAAATTAGGTTACATGACATTAAGACAAAAATTTAGCAAGTGGTGTGATTCTACATTCATAATTTTGGCAAGTGGCATGATAATACAAGGCTTTAGGACAAAAACATCTATATCCTACACTCATAATTTTAGCAAGTGGTATGATAATACATGGCATTAGGACAAAACATTCCTATCCCACACAAATAATATCAACCAAATAATGGAGATTCAAGGGCTAGAAATTTACCACCTAAAAAGGAAAACCTATCATACTTGTTTAAGACAAAAGAAAATGGAAATGAATCCCTAAATCAAAGGGACCTTGTCCCATATCTTAAGAACATATTATCATAATTTTCAAAATAAAAATCTCCTTTTCCTATGCATATCTTGACTAAGGAAGAGGAAGACAAGAACATAATTTGTTTGTTTTCCAAAAATTCAACCAAGTGTAATCTAATTGTGATAAGGTAGACCCATGATCATGAAAGGTGAGTTATTTGGTGATCTATATAAGAAAACCAACCCTTACAACATTAGAATTTCGTCCAAGTGAGGGAGAGGAAAAATAGAAGCAAGGTAGAGTGAGGAAAGGAGAGGAAGAAAGGAAGAAAGAGGAAGGAGAAGTCTAGGGGACTAAGTGCTCCAGGTAAGTTTAACAATATTTCTTTTTGAAGAAAAATTTTGAAACTTATAATATTTATATGAGATTTTGCTCTTAAAATTTTGATTATTGGTCATGATGTTGCTATATCATGTTACATATTGATCTTGCATGTGATGTATGTTTGAATACTTAGACTGGTATAGAAAGTTCTGCATAGGTATGGCTATGGGTGGCAAAATTTTTAGCTTCTGTGTTTTAATTTCTGGTAATTATCTATAGGGAATTAAAATAAATGGTTAACATAAGAATTAAAGATATATGTGTCACAGATTTATAGCCACTGGAATCATTTAATTTGGAGACCATATGAGGTAGATATGGTCCGATTAGTATGCCAAGGTCAGAAAATGGTTTATCAGGGAAGAATATGTTAGGATAGCTTCTGCGTTTTAATTTCTGGGAATTATCTGTAGGGAACTAAAATAAATTGTTAACATAAGAATTAAAGATATATGTGTCACAGATTTGTAGCCACTAGAATCATTCAATTGGAAGTCCATATGAGTTAGATATGGTCCGATTAGTAGTCAAAGGTCAGAAAATGGTTAATCAGGGAAGAATATGTTAGGATAGCTTCTGTGTTTTAATTTCTGGGAATTATCTGTAGGGAATTAAAATAAATGGTTAACATAAGAATTAAATATATATGTGTCACGGATTTTTAGCCACTGGAATCATTCAATTTGGAGTCCATATGAGGTAGATATGGTCCGATTAGTAGTCAAAGGTCAAAAAATGGTTCATCCGGGAAGAATATGTTAGGATAGCTTCTGTATTTTAATTTCTGAGAATTATCTGTATGGAATTAAAATAAATAGTTCACATAAAAATTATATCTATATGTGTCACGGATTTTTAGCCACTGGATTCATTCAATTTAGAGTCCATATGAGAAAGATATGAGCCGATTAGTAGTCAAATGTCAGAAAATGATTCATCAGGGAAGAATATGTTATGATAGCTTCTGTATTTTAATTTCTGAAAATTATCTGTATGGAATTAAAATAAATGGTTAACATAAGAATTATAGCTATGTGTGTCACGGATTTTAAGCCACTAGAATCACCAAGTTTGAGTCCATATGAGGTATATATGATCCGATTAGTAGGTAGATGTCAGAACCTATCTGAGAAGAATAACATGTACATTGAGGGAGTAATATTACCTTGATTTCTTAATATTTCGCTATAATGTTCAACATAATAGTTTTAGCTAATTGTTTTATCTTGAAATTGACACCAAGATCACCTACATCGGAGTTCAATTGAGGGAGTTATGCTCTGATTAGTAAGAGAAGGTTAGATATGATAAAAACCTGCATCAAGAAAATAAAGAAATAAAATTAATATTTAAAAAAGAAGACGAATCTTATAAATAACTAGTATATGCCATAGCTATTGCCATTGTATGAACTTCTTACCATCTTAAGTGTAAAATTCTGACATAGAAATATTTTATAAAGTGATATTTGAAATGGTTATGTTCATGGCATAATTACCAATAATTTATGGTAATAGTTATATTTTGATGAACATATTTGTTATTAAAAGCATATTTTTAGCTATCATTGTGAAAAGAAAAGAAATGTGTACGGTCACATGGCAATCCGTGTGGTGCACTAGTAGGGGACGCCCTACCAACGGTTATGATTATGATTATGAGAAAAGAAAGAGAAAGTGTGCCATGTCGGACGAAGCGAGAAAAGCCCGTACCGGAGAGTAGAGGATACTCACCCTGACCGGGGTAGTTTGAAATGAGAATAAGTTGACGGCCATCATATGATATTCTGAAAATAGTTAACCCTGTTATACATGTTATTATTGCACGATTCTCATGTGCATAGATATAGTGCATTCATGTAACCAAAGTTATTTTCTGTAGTTTATATAGCTGAACATGACGTGATGAACTATATTGATGATGATTTATTGTTGAACTTACTGGGATTTAATTCTCACTATATTTCCATATCATGTTCAGAAAATTAGTTATGTAGATTTTTCTATAACTCTGGCTTTTAGTGCACATTAGATCGAGTACTTTATGTTGGGCAGATCCCAGAAGCAAATAAAATGTTTGTGGTTGAGTTGGCTTAGATTCCGATGAAGGTACAACCACCCGCACCTGTATCTCCGGAATTGGTCAACCAGAATAAATAAGATGTAGATTTTTATGTGTTTGATATGTTGTACGTATGTTTTGATTAATGACATGTGTGTAAACTCTGTATTGTATAAATTAAATAAATGTTATATTGATTTAAGTTGTGATGAGGTAATAACTTCATGGTAATTTTAAAAAAAAATTGATACTTAAATAGAGTTGTTATATGCACCATTTAGTTTTTTACTAAAATAAGCAATTGGCCTCCTTTCCTGTATTAAAACAGCCCTTATACTAACTCTGGATGCATCACACTCAATCTCAAAGATTATAGAAAAATTAGGTAATGTCAAAACAGGTGCAGAACATAACTTTTCCTTTAAAACATTGAATGCATCATCTTGTGCTTTTTTTCACTTAAATCCAATATATTTCTTTACCACTTCAGTGAGAGGGGCAGTAAATGTGCTAAAATCTTTCACAAAACGACAGTAAAAACTAGTTAAACCATGAAAGCTTCTTACCTCAGTGATTGATTTAGGTGTTGGCTACTCTTTGATAGGCTTGACCTTTTCTTCATCAACTTTGATTCCCTGTGCACTTATGACAAAACCAAGAAACACAACTTTATCCATGCAAAAACTACACTTCTATAGATTAGTGTACAATCTTTCATTTCTCAACATATCAAGCACACAACGCATATGATTCAAATGTTCATTTAAACTTTTGCTATAAATTATAATATCATCAAAATAAACCTTAACAAATTTTTCAATGCTTTGTTTTGAAAGCATTTTTTCATTCATCACCTTCCCTCATCGTAATTTGATAGTATCCAGATTTTAAATCAATTTTAGAAAAGATACTAGGCACATGCAATTCATCAAGCATATCATCTAATATAGGGATGGGATGGCACTATTTTGCCATTATGTTGTTCACGACTCTACAATTAATGCATGTTCTCCATGATTCATCTTTCTTTGGTACTAGAAGTACTAGAACTGCACAGGGATTTAAACTTTCTTTCACATAGCCCTTTGCCATAAGCTCTTCAACTTGTCTTTGAAGCTCCTTTACTTCTTCTAGATTTGTCCTATAGGATGGGCAATTAGGAATTGTTGCTCTCGGAATAAAGTCAATTTGATGCTCAATTCCTCTAATAGGTGGTAGCATTAGAGGAATTTCTTTCAACAACACATTTTAGAATTCCTACAACAAAGACCTAACAACACTAGGAAACGAAAAGTTAAGTTCATTAGTGTTTAAAAAACCCTCCTTATATATAAGTACGAGAAAATGTTGCTTAGCTAGAAAAGCACTCCTCACTTTGCTCTCCTTAGCATAAAAGCTTACTCTTGCATTTTCCTTTCTCTCCATTCTCTTTTCTTTTTTTGAACTCTTTTTTTTTCTCATTTTTTGAAACATTCTCCTTTTTCATCTTAAGTTGATCTTCATACACTTGCTTAGTTGTTAATGGAGCAAGAGTAATTATTCGATCATTCTTAACAAATGAGTATCTATTTGTAAATCCATCCTTGATAGCCCTACGGTCTAACTCCCATGGCCTCCCAAGAAGTATATGACCAGTATACATAGGAACAACATCATATAGCACTTTATCACTATACTTTCCAATTGAGAATGAAACCAAAACTTATTAACCTTGATTTCTCCACAATCATTTAACCACTGCAGCTTGTATGGTCTAGGGTGTGGAATGGCTGACAAATCTAATTCTCAACTAGTGTAATGCTAGCAACATTAATGCAACTTCCCCCCATCAATAATCATGTTGCATACCTTATTATTGATAAGACCGCGAGTGTGAAAAATATTTTCCCTTTGTTGCTTCACATCATCTTTCTTAACTTGAGAATTCAAGGCATGCCTAGTGACAAGTGCTTCTCCTTCCATTGTATACTCAAGCCCATCATCACTAGCATCTTCAAGTGAAGGTATGGAATCATCACTCTCACTTTCAGTCACCACTTCATTATCCCTCATAATCATGACTCTTTGTTGGGGCATTGTGAAGCTATATGACCTGTACCTAAACACTTGAAACATTTTGTATCTCTATATCTAGAAGTTTGAGATTTATATTTACCTTTTTCCTTAGTTGAAGAAATCTTTTTTTGAACATCTTTTTCTTTCTTCTTCCAACTCTGTTTCATTGAAGAATTAGAGTTAGAATTAAATCTTAAGGCACATTTGCACTTGAGTTATTTTTCCACCTTAATTGCCACTTGTAACATATCCTCCAACTCCACATAATGCTGCAATTCTACTATGTTGGCTATGTCTTTATTCAACCCATTCAAAAAACGAGCCATTGTAACCTCCCTATCCTCCTTGACATTAGCCCTTATCATAGCAACCTCCATTTCTTTGTAATACTTCTCTACACTCTTGGATCCTTGTGTAAGAGTTTGTAATTTCTGGTAGAGGTATCTGTAGTAATGGCTAGGTACAAATCTCCTTCTTATTACAGCCTTCATTTCTGCCCAAGTTTCTATAGGCTACTCACCATTTCTCCTCTTATTTAAACCCAGCTTATCCCACCAAATAATTGCATAATCAATGAACTCTATCACAGCTAACTTCACCTTTTTCACTTCAGAATTATTATGGCACTCAAAAATCAGCTCAACCTTTTTTTCCCACTCTAAGTAAGCTTTAGGATCATTTCTACCTTGGAAAGATGGTATTTTCATTTTAATACTTCCTAGGTCTCCATCTACCTGTCTTCCTTCTCTAAGAATATTTTTTGCATGATGTATTTCTGGTCTAACTCTTGTATGCCTATTTCTTCTTACACCAACTTCAAATTCATAACCATCATCATCTTCACTCCGTACTTCATCTTCAAACTCATCTTTAGGCTGAACAACTCTTCTAGGATTACGACTCCTATTAGGTTGCCTCCTTTGTAAATTAGTGATCCTAGTGTTTTTTCTATCCAGCCTATCCTTTATATCTCCAAACACCACATTAAAGCGCTCAAACTATTGTTGCATAGCTTTTATGACAAGATCTATGTTTGGTGAGTTTCCACTGCTAGTTGACTCCTCCTTATTAGACATTATTTTTTTTCTTAACTACAAGTAAAATTGGTTAGTGAAAATAAAAGATCCTCATAGATTTCTTTATGTGTTTACACTCAAGGAATGTCCCTCTACATTCGTGTTTCACTCCTTACAGGCTTTTTCGCAATATGTGTCACTCTTGCCTTCTTCCTCTATTAGTCCTCTTAATAGGTTCTTTAAGGTAACTAACCAACACAAAGATGTATCAAAACTTGTAGAGTAAATTAGACACTTGGGGATAAGAAAACAAATCTGAATCAAAGGAATTTTTTTTCTAGAATTCGATATCAAGAATTCTGAAGCAAAAATCAAAATAAAACAAATCCTAACAAAATTTCAGTAGAATCCTCCCCTTTTTTTTTACGTTTTTTTAATTTTTTTTTCCTCCTCTTTTTTTTGGCAGAAATAGGAATAAGATAATGAAAATCACACAAAGAAACTCAAATAAGCTAATCAATCTGGAAAATCTAAGAAAACATGTCTAGATAAAAACAACTATAATTCACAGCAAAAATTTTGGATTGAAGCGATTCCAAAACAAGTAGAAAGATGAGATTCTGAACTATTAAAATGACATATGAATTGTTGAAAAACTCAAAGGGAAACATGATGAACAACAATTCAAAAGGTAGGTGACGAACAGAGAGACACACAAAGATGACCAAACACAAGAAAGAACAGGACATACAATCAGAAAATGAAAACTACAAAACAAAAAATATGACCTGATAGGGAGCCATGCTCTGATACCAAGATGGTGCGAACCCACAAGAGAATATCGTAGAACCCACAGCCAAACATGGCAATGTGAATCCAAGATCTATACCTTAGAACCCACAGCCAATGCAATGATATATACACCCCAAGAAAGTCCAAACAGGTCTAGTTGATCTACTAAGAACCCTTGAACAAGATAGAATAAAGACCCTTAGTATTGAAAACACCACAAGGTTGATCAAGCCTTGATAAATCTTTTAGTTCTATGAAGAACCCTAGAGAAGAACTCTCCTCTCCAATCTGGTATTTCCAGAAAAATATAATTTGATTTCAATGACAAAGTGCCTTATAACAATGAAAGAGGTTACAATATATAGGAAAGTCTAATTTCTAGTTAAGAAAATCAGCAATCATAAAAGTAATTAATGCATATATAATGGATTGACTAAGGAGCCTCTTAACCCTGAAATTTCAAAGTTTGAAAAAAATTCAACTAATGCACATGGACAGATTTGACTAAGGAGTCTCTTAAGTCTAAAATTTTTGCTTATGTACATTATAAAATACTAAATCAGCATATTTTTTCTCCAATCAACAATATTAAGGCCCAATGAGTCAACTATTGTGTGTTCTATGGACCTAACTCTTTATTTAATTGTACTTAGGCCCCAAAAGCTCTATATAATCCCATTTTCAGCCTAGATAATGTTCAATACGTCCTCATAAGTTTTTAGCTTAGGTTCTTGAGTTATTTACTTAGCTAAGGTATCTTGAATGAGTCCATTAAAAGTTTCTTTAATCATTTTAGCTCGAAATCCAATAATTGGTCCACTTGGAATTTGAAATATATCACTTGAACATTTCGAGCTAACTTAATCATTATGATAGTTTTCATCATTATTGGAGGAATTTGGGCACAAACAAGAGAAAATCTCTTTGTTTTGTGACAGTCAAAGTGCCTTGCATAATGCAAGAAATCCAGCCTTTCATTCACGAACAAAGCACATCGAAGTTCAATATCACTTTGTTCGAGAAGTATTAGAGAATGGATGTGTAAATATGTTAAAGATACATACTAGTGACAATCTAGCAGATGTAATGATTAAGCCTATCAATGCTGACAAGTCTATATGGTGTAAATCCTCTATGAGCCTAGCAGAAACGTAAGTGGCATGATGACGACAAGTGCAAGAATAGATAGTAGAGTGTGAAGACATGATTCAAAATCAAAGTCTTCAAGTGGGAGAAATATTGGACTCAAAAGTATTCCATATTCTGCATGTCAAGAATTGTGGCTAACATTTCACATGCAAATTCAAGAAAAGTGGCCACCAACTCCTTTCATCATGTTCTCACTTATTTTGTCAAATATTGCATGTGTTAGGCTACAACTTTTCTTGACATTTGACATATTAGTTTTCCTATAAATAGGCAACGAAATAGAAGGGAAATATGCAAGCAAGGAGCAAAAGAAAGCTTTAAGTATTTTTGTATCCTAACCCATCTCATTTCTTCACCTTCCTTTTAAAGCTTTTTTAGAGAGTAATTGAGGGATTTTAATTCCTATTGTTAGTTGTTCTAATTATCCAATTTTTTCTAGTATTATCATCTTTTCATTTGGTCGTAAACATAGCCTACATTGAGTGAACCACGTTAAATCTCTGTATTCATTTTATCTTCAATTTTCTCATTTTAACTTTAGTTGCGGTACCTGACTTCCTAACAATTGATGGCATGGGTAAATAACTTGTGTATATTATAAAAGTTGTTTATATTGGCCGAAATTGTGACGTTTAGAAACTTTCAAGTGTCTTCCTAGATTCTTAGCTTCTTTAAAAGAGAGTATAATATAAATTATATAATTTTTAATAAGAATATAAATAATACACACACACACACACATACACACATATTATCTAATTATTAATAATAAAATAATAAAAATGACACCAAAACAGATTAATTTTTTTAATAAGAAGATAGATAAGAAGGAGATATAGAGATATATTAGGTTTGTTAATAAGAAGACAAATATAAAATAATATAAATTATCTAATTATTAATAAGAAAATATAAAAAAATGACACTGTTTCTATCTTAACATACGTCCCTGTATATCAAAAAGAAGGGAAAGTCAGTCTCCTTTCATGAGAGAAAAAAGTGTAGGCATGGGAGACTCTTTGATTTGAATCTTCCTCTCCAAAAGCTTAACACACTAAAAAATCACAAGTCTCTTGAAGGATTTGCTAGGCCCACACAAGGAGCTTCTGCGGAACATGATAGTCTTCGTGCATTGAAGAAGGATTTAATGATCCTAACGCTTACTGGTTGATGGCCACGACTGGATATGGTAGTCAAAATTTGAATGCACTAGAAAAATTATTTAGTGAAATTACGAGATAAAGGTCTTGTCAACATCTAAAAGAAGTTGAAGGCATCCCATCCAAAATTCACGTGTAGGTATCGAGTTCAAACCTTTGGAGTAGTTGTGAATTTCAAAGGTTACAACTCTACACCTACATGTTGATTATCCAATTCGAACACTTGAAACGGAGCAAATGCAAGAAGGGTTGGGGGGGGGGGGGGTAATTCATGACTAGTAATAGGATTTATTTGCTACTTGTATGACTTATAGTTTTTAAATTACGTAACTCTTAAGTAATTAATATAATTATAATATTCCCTTTTTTGTGTAGAATTAAGTTGCCCAAGTTATTTGTTATGAATGTTTCTTTAGTTCAAGTCTAATATATTAATAGTATAATAAATTAACTTATTTTTTAAACTTTTTTTCAAAATGACTACATATTGGCTTAAATAGGGATTAAATGTGCATTATTAGATGCTATTTCTCTACCATTTAGCTATGGAACTAAGAATTAGCTTATAGTAAGTTAGTGAATCAGCTAGAGATTAGCTATAGAATAGCTATGAATTTTTAAAAAATTAACTGCCAATTAGGTACGGATTAATTCCCTAGCTAATTAGATAAGGAATTCTTTAATATTTATAAAAAAAAAAAAAGTTATGTATGAACTACCAATTAGTTAGAAAATAAAAAAAATTAGTTAGGGATTAGTTACGAATTATATCTGTGCTAATATGCAGCTCGGATTCTGCAATGAAAAAATCTGCAGCTAATCCCTAGCTCACTGGGTCAGCTAGAGATTAGCTATGAATTTTTTCTATAGCTAACCTTTAAAATTCTTGTAGAATTAGGGTTTAGTGATTTTTTAACCGCTGCTATTTCTTAAACCTTTTTGTGTGTGCATATTTTGCTTTAATTCCTTTTGCACAGCACCAATATCAAACTAGTATAAACTTAATCCATGAAGCCCTGTTTATCCCATGCGTACCATAAATTTTTAAAAGAAAATAATATTTTCAAAAAATTTTGAAAACCTTTTTAAAATATAGTTTCTATCAAAATTTTATTTTATTTTTCTTTCAAAAGTAAAATTTTGAAAAAAACCTTTTCATCGTGTAAAAACACATACCGTTTATCAGAGTGGATTTGGAAGTTGTGTAATGTATTAGGTGCATCACAGTATCCAATTAAATATATCATGTGTTACCTAGTTACCTTTATTAATTACATGCAAGTAAAATTTAAAAATGCAAGGGCGCTAAAGAAAACTAAATGAAAATTTCAAGATAAATTAATTTGAAATGAAGACTTGACTAGTATAAGGCTGACATACCTCATCAAAGTCCCCATAGTTCCAAGAGTAGAAAACAAAGATATGAGTCTGACATTTTTAATTATTTTTTGTGATACAAAATGTTAGGTGGCAAACGGTTGTTCAAAAGAGTCCTAACTAGGTGAATTTGATTGGTTTAATTTTATTTGGAAAATTAGTACCTCCTTTTGTTATATCTTTCATTTTTTGTTTTTCTTATTTCTTTTTTAAAGAGAAAGAATTTTTAACTTCTTTTGGAAGAAAAACAATTCCTTCCTTCTCATCTTCGATCAACAACCCACCGTTGAGGCGTACTTTATTCATGCTTAAAGACAAAATAAGAGATTATTTTTTTATTAATTAACTACTTATATCATTATTAACATAAGAGTCTTTACAGACTATTACAATGTCACAAATATATTTTAAATATGTATGATTTTATTGTAAATAAAATAAAATTGACCATAAGGCATATATATCTCATATTTTCAGCTCCTTGCTAAGTCCTAAGCTCTCCAAAGGTAATGCACTCGATCAACTTGTTTTTCAGACATTTCAGCAATGCATATTGAAGGGATAAATGAAAATTAGATTCTTATCAATAAAAGTTAATTAAACAAACTGAGATCTAATTCTATAAATTTTCTAATTTTTCAAATCAATTTAACATGCATTTTTATTTAATACTCCAAAAAAAAAAAAAGAAAATAAGAAAGTTGAGAATTAGAGCTAGCCTCAAAAATAAAAACTATGGCCTATGGCTCAAAATATTGAGTTCACGATGGAAACCATTTTGTTCCATTGTATGGCTCTCGCTAACTCTATTATCTCTTTTCTTTTTCTTCCTTATCGCATGTCACAATCTCAAACAAACAAATGAAAATGACAATAAAAACATGAACTAACAAATGATCACATTGAAATGAAGAGTTCTTTATGATTCCAATGTCATTCTCCATGCTACCCACAAACCGAATCCTTTATTAGAGAAAATAAACACAACCCAAACAACAAAAGAACCAAGAGCAAGAAAACAAGGAAAGCAGACAGAACAGCTCCTAGCTAGGCATTCAAATTTATCGGAGCAAATACGCTTTAACCAGAATCCTAAAATAAGGTAATGAAATCTTAAATGAGCACGAAAGGAAGAAACAGAACAAACTCTTGGCATGCATTTGAATTGCGATACTAGAGCATAAGATAAACATCCATACCAGCAAGTACGTACAACCACAACCGAAAATGCAGTGTTCTGAGCTAGAAACAAAAATAGCCAGAAAAAAAAAAGACACAAACAGAACAGCAGCGTTTCCTATAACCACATGATTTATAATTCAAATTTTAAAAATTAATTAATTAATTTAAATCAGACTTGAAACTTTAGAGCCGTTAGATCTATTTTAATCCAACACTAAATGCATTTTAAAATTTAAATATAAATATTTTTTCTCTAAATATTTTTTTAAAAATTTCTATTTAATATATAATATGAAAGTTAATTTATAAAATTTTAAAACTTTTAAAACTATTCAAGACTTTAATAAATACTTTCACATGCACTCTTCATTTTTAAATTATGTTTTCTAACAACCAGTATCCCAAGCTGATGGTCTTCCATCGGAGAGGAATTGAAATGATTCCAGCCTTTACTCTGCGTTTTCCGTTTTGCTCTAGGCCGAGGAAACAAGAGAAAATGGGACACGGATCCCCTGCACAGGTGGTTTTTTTTTTTAAAATTTATTTTTAATATATTTTTATTTTTTCAATAAATTATTTAAAAAATTATTTTGTATTTAAAAATTAAATAAAAATAAACTTTAAAATTATGAGAACGTTTTGGTTTTTTAATATATTTTTAAAGCTTAATTTTTTTCAACAGATTATTTAAAAAAATTAAAAAGAAAATAAACTTCAAAAAATAAAAATTTGTTGAAAATAATTTTTTGTTGAAAAACTTTAAAAGTTGTTGAAAATAATTTTTTTATTAAAAAACTTTAAAATTTTGTTGAAAAATCAAATATATGAATAAGAAAATGTTATACTTCCTTGCATTTTTTTAAATTTATTTTTAATATCTTTTTAAAGTTTAATTTTTCAACCAATTATTTAAAATAAATATTTTCTTTTTAAAAGTATTCTTATATTTGATTTTTCAATAAATTTTTAAAGTTTTTCAATAAAAAATTGTTTTCAACAAATTTTTATATTTTTAAAGTTTATTTTATTTTTAATTTTTTTTAAAATAATTTATTAAAAAATAAAATAAAATTTGAAAATATATTCAAAATAAATTTTAAAAAATCAAAACTCAGCCAAATGACTATGTTTTGGAGGCACAACATAGTACCCATGTCTAAGAAAAATGCCTCTTCCTTTTATCCTTTCGCTCATGTTTATTAAGGGCTCGTTTGGAGAGCAGGATATGATAGGATATGATATGATAGTAGGATAGGATAACAGTAGGATAACTCCTATCCTATCCTGTGTTTGATATGCAACAGGATAGGATAGAAACTATCCTATTCTGTGTTTGGAGTAAATCAGATAATGATAGGATAGGATAAGAATAGTATAAAATGACAAAATTACCCTTACAATAGAATTGCATATATACTTATTTAAAATTAATTTTAATACAATTTTTTTGATTATTTTATACATTGGTACAAATTTTAAATTAAAAATTAATATATATAATTAACAAAATAATATCCATAATATTAGTAAAAATTTATTTGTCTTTATGTTTCATTCATTCCTCTATCCGCTTGCTCTCTTTTTTTCTTTTTCTTTTTTTATAAAAAAATCCAATCCTATTTTTTTTCATTTTAATAGACTCTGAAATAGCTTCTTCCATTATTTGTCATTAGATCCCAAATCAGAGTCAAGATTAATTATTATCATAGTAGTTGATCAAGGTCGTCACTTCCATGTTTTCTTAAATATTAAAAAAAATTTTTTTACTCAAATGCCACAAATTCTACATCTTATAAAGAACATTTCATCCATGAAGCATCAAAGTATCTCATTCAATCAAACACACGACATAATATTGATAATTATATTTAAATATTACATATGTATCATGTTGTATTTTGCATTTGTATAATATTCGAGCTTCTTAACACTCCACTAATTTCATCGCATTCTAAAGGAAAATGGAATATACAAATTGATGAACTATCAACTTTATTGATAATCCATAAATTGAAAATGAATACACATATGCTAATTAAGCTCTAAGCATGATACATTCATTATCTACAATAGAACTATACTTGGGAGGGGTAAAAAGGAAACAAGATTGAGGGGCCAAAGTGACAATTATTCCAATGACTTCAGAAGCCTAAATAATGCAGCTGCCTCCTTGATCCGTGAAAACTCAATGCAAAATGCTTGAACTTCAATGAAAAAGTCTTTAACTGCAACACAAATCATTTACTAAAATCAATGACATGCTGCCGAATTCACTTTCTTTTTAATGCATTCAGTAAAATAACATACAAAACTAAATTCAAAACAAGAAAGAAATGAACAATAAGGAGTCCGAACAAGTCAAAATAAGCAAATCTGATTTATAGAACCCAATATTCTTATTGCATGATCTGACTTCTATAATCTAGGGCCATTCCAATTTATTTCTTTGTTTTCTCTTTTCTACTTTTTCTTGTACAGTCTTGGAACTTTTTCACAATCATTTTAACCCTTTTCGAGTCCGTAGAACTTATTTTATAGAGCTACAATGGAAAAAAAAGCGCACAAGTATCTCCAGATCAATGACTATGAAAATAAGCATATTTCGGGCGTGTGATAAATTAAGCTTAAAATTTTTTTTCAAGGGTAGCCATTTTGCTTACTCAAATTGAGTCTTCTTCTACCCGTGCAGGAGTGCATCTACTTTATTCCTTGTTAAAAAGGAATATTATGTTTCATTTCGAAACATTCCAACTTAGTGCTTATACCTGTTCTGCATCAGTGGAGGCTCATTTTATAGTTATTCTCCAATCATCCAATGAGCTTTTGAGAAGTGTTGAAGCTCTCCATTCACCACTTTAACTACCGCAAAGCCTCTGTAACTGATTACCTGAAGGCTGAAGCTGGTTTACAAACAAGGACAAGCAGCCACAATATTCTAGATGAGTTATACATCAGCAAAAAAAAAAAAAAAGAATTAGCCACCTAAAACAATGTGGATTTTGGTCTCTCGAATTCAAACCTTGTTTTGCATATTGTAATAAGGAAACTGCAGAGTTATGAAATATTGGCCATGCTTTATAAAAATGGTTTGAGAAGTCAATAATCAGTTGCACCATTTCTTTCTTTCTTTTTCTCACATGATCCACCTTAGTTTGGAAAAAGAAAATGCATGACAAAAATAGAGAAGGCTAAAGTCCATCACTTCCTTCAATCACAATTTATTGAACTCTTTTAGCTACCATAACTTGATATGTCTATATTTGGTCCCAAGGAATAACCAACTTTTATTAAAACCAATATTACAAATAAATAATGACCAATTGGTGAAAGCTGCAGTTTCTATATCTATAGAGAATTGGCTCATCAGGGACTCAAAAAGGAAATCTCAAGACAACTTATGGATTTCTAAAACTCCAAGTGAACAATTAAGTACACATAATGAAGAACACACTCAAACAGCATTCACTTATAGTACTGTAGTGTTAAGATACATCCAAATGCATACTATGCATATCCATTTTCTCAATTATGATCCCACAAAAGTACCCACCTATATTTTCAATTTTTATATCAAGGCAGGAAGACCACAGTTGGGCGTAAGCAAATTATCAACCAAAAGTAAACCCTTTGTAACTTGAGAATAATCTAGTGATGCCTCTTTCAGCTAAACAATGATCATAACTTAACCATTATATAAACAACTGTGTTGTTGACTAGCAATGACTATATGATAAAACTCAGGCTTCAATCTCAAATGTTTTGGCATGAGCAATTCAAAAGGCAGAGCAACAATGTCCAAAGGAAGCAAACCAGAACTAGAAATGCAGACAAAGATCACAGCAACCAGATTCAGAACCAAATTAAGTCTCACAAAAAAGAACACCCTAATGCATATGCATCTATGAATTTGACAACTGCCATAATATACTTGTTTCCATATTTTATATTCAGGGTAGTAGATTCCAAAACTCAAGAAAGGAATAAATAGATATAATCATTCTTTTCCACCTGCACAATGAGAACTAGCGATGAATTTCAAGGGGTTCAATGGCCTCTAATCATAGAGGCCATTGCACACCAGCACAAAACTGCATGAATTTCAAGGGCATTTGGTGCATTATCAGGCATTATTAGAATCAATTGAATCAAGTTTCCCAACTCATTTCTCAGAGGCAAGAATAGCAATGGAAAGTCTATTTGTGGCACCATATATCTCATCTCTTGGTTGGTTTCAGAAATGGGAAGAGATGAGAGAAGATTGGCATCTTCACGCAGAAATTGGGTTAGAGAGTCGAAGTTTGACCAAAGGGATTTTAATGGAGGTGGGAGAAATGTTGAGAGGAAGTGAATGTTCATATTAGGTTAGGTCTGAAGGACAGAATGGCAACGAAATCGTTTTAGAATGGAAAGGAGCGAACCTTCTGCTTGCTTTACGTTCAGGGGATTTGGGATGTGCGAGGGAGAAGGATTGATACGAACCTTTTGCTTGCTTTGCGTTCAGGCGACCTGGGATGATGTGCGAGGGAGGCGACCTGGGATGTGGGATGTGCGATGTGCGAGGGAGGCGACCTGGGATGTGGGATGTGCGATGTGCGAGGGAGAAGGAGCGATGCTCGAGGGAGGAGGAACGATGTGAAACTCGGGTGAGGGTGAGGAAGATGTCGAGACTGAGGGTGAGTGAGGGAAAAAAATTTCTATCCTATCCGATTGGGTTGTATCCCACCTATACTCTTGGGTTACAATTTTGCACTGAAAACGTAGGATAGGATAATAAAAAGATAACTTTAACCTATCTTACCTGTACACCAAACGTAAAATAAGAGCAGGATAGCATTTATAATCCTATCCTATCTCACTTATCCTATGTCCCAAACGGGCCCTAATAGTTTTTATTTTTAGAACAAAGAGCGCTTCCAATTAAAAGTTTGTCAAAAATTTTAACAGTGGATAGGTGGTAAATTTTTAATATTATTGTATATAAAATGTGGTCCATCGAAATATTTATTTAAAAAAATATTTAATCTATATCGATAATAAATTAAATTTTACACAAATAAAATATTAAAAATATTTTATGTACATTTAATTCAATTAAAAGATTTTTTTAATTATTTAAGTAAACAAGTGACAAATTTTTAATATTCTATTTGTATAAAATTTAATTTACTGTCAAACTAAATTTTTATCTATACTTATTCTAACAAATATTTGATTAAATTAATATTTAATAAATAAATATAATTATTTTTATCTCATAATTTTATTCTGTAAATTTTTTTAAATTTTGATCCATATTAATCATCGTACGTTCGTCGTAAGTGATCCTATGTACCATCACGTGGGGGCCAGCCCCCTAGTTCATTGTTTCTAGGGTTTGAAGGCATACGTGAGGGAAAACGTGGTTCCGTGTCTAATGTGTTTGATATGACTCGTTGCTAGCTGAAACATTGGTCGTTGGAACTATGGTATAAACTCACGTGAGAGGATACAAATCATAAATGCCAACAACTGTTTCACGTGATGCAAGCAATACATGCATTTCACTTGTACCACCGACAGAGTTTTGAATTAGAATATATGATAAATTCACTTGTACCACCATAATGTTGAACCTGTCTTCCTAGGGATTACAAATTTAGTCTAAGAGGGGCAAATTTAATTATGTTAGTGTCTATAATTATTATTTTTGTATAATGTTAATTGATAAAGCCTCAATGGTAAGTGCTAAAAGGTTGATCATATTTGTTGAAAATAAAAAAATTTGATTTGTGAAATTATTTTTAATTTTATTTTTAAATTTTAACAATATATTTTTATTTGTAATTTTAATTATTTTAAAAAGATATTTATTTTATGAAATTAAAAATTTGTTCATATTTATTTTCAAATTTAATTAATATTGATAAAAATAAATAATATTTAATTTTTGAGTTTTATTTTATATGCTTATGATATTATTTTAATTTTATTTAATAATTACTATATACTTTCTTTTAAAATCATAAAAATATCATCGATTATTTTTTAAAAATATTTTTTTGTTTTAATCCTATTTTAAGAAATATTTTTAGAAAATATTTTTTTTTATAAATTCTACTAAACACATTTTTTAAACATATTTTTTATTTTTAATAAAAAAAAACAAAAACAAATAATCAACACATCTTAAGTTTTCATATTCTTCAAGGTGGTTACGCGTAGGAAAATTTTAATTTCTCGAATATTTAAAAATTTAATTTTAAAATGTTTAAATATAATAAATATAAAAATTTTAAAATTTATGTGTCGTGAATGATTTAATTAATATAAAAAATCAAACTTTTATTCATTTCATACTAAAATATTTTATATGAGTTTTTATGTAGATGAAAAATTAAAATACCCATGTATTAAACACTACCTAGATGTTCAACTTCAATGTTAATGTATATACCTTGCATAAAAAATAATGTTAATGTATATAACTAAACTATTCAATATTTATGTATATAGGGTATTGTAATTCATGTATGTTTTAATTAGTGGTTCATGTAGCTAAATGGTAAACAAATACCTAATATGACTGTATATACCGTTTGTACTTGATGATTCTAAACAAGTTAGGGAGAAAATAAACTAAGTTGAAGACATTTCACCACTTTATTAAAAATACTCTTCTTCCTCCAATCATAGCAAGCATTAGTTTTCCCCTTTTAGCGCAACATTTTGAGGCAGTAAATGAAAAAGTTTAATGGTTGATCATATATTGATGAGTAAATTACTTCTTTATTATTTGTAAAAGTTACATTCACACTTTCTTTAATTTTAAAATATATAAAAAAATTTAAATTTTATATTTTATATTTTTTTCTTTTAAAAACTCATAAATTTAATACAAATAATTAAAAAAAAAATTAATATTTATAAAAATTTAAAATAAAAGTTCATTGTAATTTTTTAAAAAAACTTTTGGTGAGAATATCCGTTTTGTAAACTTCAAAAGATATTCTTGTTGAAGAATTAAATATAGTTTACTCTATAATCATAAATTTGGACTTAATTTATGCATGCAGGTTATCACCAAGTATCCGGGAGTTGAAACCTATAGGGTTGATAAGGCCATAGACAATTAAGAGTCGCATACGTACAAAGTAATTCCAGTATATAGCTAGAGAACAAAAGCAATACAAGGTCACGGTGTGTCTTATTACAGATTCCTACCTCAATGGGAACGGTTATGAAATATTTTCGCTATACAGAACTCATAAGAAAAATTGCAATTTTTGTATATGTCGTCCTGATGAAAACAGCCAAAATAACCCAGAAATTGCAATTTTGTTTTAGCTTCTAGTGGAGTGGTGAGTTAAGACCCTCCTGAGAAGACAGTGAATGGAGAGGTTGATGCCTCATTGAAGGGAAAGAAGGCATTTTCCTGAAAGAAGGTCTCTTTTCAAGCTGTTGTAGTGTTCTCTTAGCTTGAAGTCTTTGAAATAATGGCGAAGCTCTCTCCATAAACTTCAGAACAATAAAGAAAAGAATTCGGTAACATATGAGAATGACATATAGAAGTGCCAAGTCCAACCATTTAGAATGATCTAGTTGTATGCCCAACATGTGTGTGATGATATAATCACCCCTCAGTTTTGGGTCTCCAGGTATCAGAGGATCGAACTCTAGCCCAAGCAAGTCATTCTTGTAGGCACCCTGCATTCCAAAACAATAATACTATAAAATAAACTTAGGCAGGTAAATTAGTAAGCTTGCTCACAGTACATCTTGTTTTCATTGCAAGGTTATTGTCACCAATCAGGGTAAGAACTCACAGCTCCTACTTTAAAACACTTGAAATTCCATCTACCTGTATTGCCCAGGAGCCATAACTGATATATGATATCGGGTAGCGCCAAACCGGCTTTGGAAGATCTGACAGCAACCTGAAGAATCCAGAGGTCATCATCATGATTCCCTGCATAATAAACAACCAGTAATGGAAAATAAATCGTGGTCAGTTTTAAGTGGAAACTTCTTATTGAGATGAAATAGAATTGGAGAGTGGGGGAACATTTGGTGAAGGGAGGAAAACAAACTTATGTAGGGGGGAAGCTTTTGCCCTTACAATTATTCCAGCCCCTGTAATTATTCCCATAAGGAAATTAGGAACAAGCGAAGCTACGACCATCATGAGGCTCTCTATTACAGCTATGCAGCCAAAGATGTTGAGAGTGAAAAACACAAAGTGAATAAATCCTGGCCGGAATTTCACCATGTTATAAGTAATGGTGCTAGTAGTAAGAGCAATTGCAACCAAGAATGAGAAAGAAGAAAGGAAGTTGGATAAAATATATGCTGCAACTCCATAATATCCATTAAGTCTTTCCCGATAGAAAACCTGTTTCATAAGAAACAAAACATGGAAAGTCTAAATAAAATTGTAGCCATGCTATATATATAGACTGTGAATGGACACAAATTAAAGCAGAGTAGTGATGGAAACTAGATAAGCTTGAATCAACTTTTTCTCATTTCCTAAATCAGACTGTTTACCTTCATTTCTTCAATATATGATGGAAAGCCTCCAATTGACATAAATGTCATAAATCCTGATATAAATGCACCGCAAGCTCCACGAGCCAGGATCGAAGTGTAGCTATACCCAATATCAAAATAAATAGTTCCAACACATATAGATACTATGATGTAGATTATAATCCTTAACCAGTAGTAACCCACATCTCTACACATGTTGAGAAATGATCTTCTTGTCAATGTCAGAAGTTGCTTCCACCAACTAGCTTGACTACCACTCTGTGTTTCAGTTTCTAGTACTTCCTGAAATATATTAGCCGTTAACACAATGTAAGCAATAGAAATCAATTGAAGAGATTGAATGTAGAGCCAAGTAGAAATGCATACAATGTTGGATAGTTCTCGAATCCTATCTTTGGTCCTTCTAGCATACCCTGAACGCCTATATTTCTCAATTAGCATTGCTTTAATCTCTGCAGTAGCCAAGTTCATGAAAGGATCTGATGAATTTGGAACATCCTAAAACAAGAAGTTAAAACCCAAGAGTTAGTGTTTCCATCAACAAGCAAAGAGAATATAATACTATTAATGCATGAAATGGGCAGAAAATTAATGGGGGTTGCCGAAAATCAGGGTTGTGTTGCACAATTTTCTCTCATGGAAAAATTGGCTGCAGCAAGAACGCCTACCTTAGCATAGGTAAATTGCATTGGAATGCCATTTCAAAATGTGGCATGTGAGTTTCATAAAAACTAAGTTCATTAGTTGACCCCATCTTTTTGACATTTGAGCTGGATTTTTATAACCTTTGTGTAAGATGAAGGAATGCAATCTTATGGCACACATTAATATTCATTTGCAAATGCCAATAAACTTGGCATGGTGGAGCCTCAAAATTACATTCAAAAAAATGTAGTAGTTCATAGAGGTAGAATAGAAAATTTCAAGGACAACTATTAGCTGAAATGAGTACTTGGCAGTCTGGGCTATTGCAGAGAACATAGGCCTTGCAACTTCTTTTTGGGTTGTCAAATCACCATAATAATTGTTTGCTTTCAAAATTCATAAGGGTTAGATATTCAAATTAGAGCTTCATAATGGATGTAGCTTGGTTTCCACATGTTATCAACATCTATTGGTAGATAAATTCGAATGGGAAAGAAGAATAATGTTCAAATGTATAACACATCAAACACAATAGAAAGAGGTAAAAGGGAAGAAAACAAAAAATTAATCATATATCATAAAGAGTATGGGTTAGAATTAGTAACTAATACATACATGAATTCTTTGAGATCCCTTCAAAGTGGCTGTCACAATGTCGAAGTCAGAATTGATACAACGTAAGAAGTGATCTGAAGGATTTCTTTTGCGTGGACATGGAAATCCTGCTTCAGCAAAGAACTATAGCAAATAACTGGAAAACATTAGGTTTTGATGAAGAGTTTTCCCCCATAAAATATAAATTGCTTAAGTAGACTATTTTTCAGTATATGACTATGACCATATTTTAGTTGACATCAACCATTAAAAGAAAAAGAGTCAAGGAAAGAATGCACAAAACCCCACCTTCAAAGTACAAACTTTTCCATGAAAGAACCAATTGATGTATCAGTATTTATAGAAGATGAATTGATTCACAAAAAAATAATAAAAGCGGCTATTGATATATTTTTCAGAGTTGAAGGGGTTATTAAAAAGAAAGTTCAAGGGTATATCTGACAAAACCCAAAGTTGAGGGAACTTTTATGCCACAAACTTTCTCTGTTTGAGGATGGGGGGTGTGAGCAGAAGGAGTGGATCATGCAGAGCATATATGAAAATAATTAAATAACTATCAGAACAATATTACTACTCTATAGTGTCTTTAGGCAATGTCTAAGGTGAACATAGAACATATAAATTATACCTCTACTGCCATCTTTGCTTCTCCGAAATACACTGTTTCACCACCAGATAGTAAGAAAAGGTCATCAAAGAGAGCAAATACTTCACTACTTGGCTGGTGAATTGAAGAGATGACAGTCCGTCCATCACGGGCAACATTTCTAAGAGTTTGAACAACAAAGAAAGCTGAGGCACTATCAAGGCCACTGGTGGGTTCATCAAGAAACAATAAGCGAGGCCTTGTAAGGATTTCAAGTGCAATACTAAGTCTCTTCTTCTCCCCTCCACTAATACCTCTTAAGTGCCAGTTACCAATCAACCTATCTGCACAATCTTGGAGACCCATTTCTATGATTGTTCCCTCAATGATGCCACTAACTTCTTCTTTGGTCATTGAGGTTGGAAGACGTAGATGTGCTGAATATGATATTGTTTCCCTGACAGTGAGAGTTCCCAGCAACACATCCTCTTGAGTTACATAAGCCTGAAGTTTAAACATGCCCCAAAAAAAGCGAATGGGGTGGGAAGGAATGTTATTAGATAAACATACTGTTGAGAAGCTTGAAAAGATGCCCTGAATCTTTTTGTCTCTTATATTAAATATTTACTCTGAGTTTTTCATGTAGTTTTAAGCAAGTAATGTTCTCGACTTAACCAGATTAATAAGATCTTAGAATGGTGTATAGTGGTTGAGTAGATATCAAATAAATAGGGATCAGAAGTTGCTTACAACTTCACCATAATCGAGTCTTTTCTTCTTGCCATTGAGAAAAATATTTCCAGTCATGACCACATTTTTTGAGAGTCTACCTGCACAAACCTTAAGGAATGTAAAAATTCAAAAAAATCTACCACAGTAGAACTACAAAATAAAATTCTGTAGCCACGAGCAGAAACATAGAGTATCAAATGGACATAATTACAACCACTTATGAAACTAAAATTAAAATGATATGCTGTTTTCTTCTCTTTCACGTATGTCTTTCCCCTCCAAACATAATGTAGCAGATCCTTATAAAAGTCCCACATATTTCACACATCTTGGTAGGCAAGAAAATAAATTCTTCTTGTTTTATCTTTCTCAAAATTAATGCTTGAGTGGATTGTCCAAAGGAATTAGCAATCAATAATTTTACCAAAAAGCAGCAAATTTCCATCTATAATTTATGCTAACATTGTTTAAACTTCATTTGAAATAACAGGATAATGAAGAAAAAAACCTATACAAGTTATAGCACCTAATTTTGTGTGGATGTTACGTAGCAAAATCAAGATGAGATATTGAGGTCAAGTCCCCTTAACATGCCATTTAAAACCACCAGATAGAGGATGAGCAACCCAAAGTACTATTGGTGGCTGCCTTTACCATCAAGCTTAAAATGAATTAATTGTCAAATCCATAGACTCTTCCAGCCTACCCCTACATGCAATTATTTACTTCTCGTGAAAAAAATAACAAGATATAGCCCTAGTTTGGCATTTAGACTATGATACCATATTCAAGATGAGAATAGTTAGATTTATTAAATATTTACTTTTCAGCCAAACCAGGGTCTAAGGTTGGTATGTAAAGAAAGCAGATTAACTTGTCCACGTAAAACTCCGATAACATCTCCATTCAAGAATAGAAAGCATCTATGGATGCTCTTGGAAAGTTAACAAGATTAATGAAGATATTGCCGGAGCTTTTTATTATTATTATTATTATGTCCAACAGTAGGAGGATAATTCAGCGTCAAATTCATTTTTTTTAAATGATATAATCAAGAAAACTATGCAGCTCTAATTAAATTCCCTAATCTGTATAAAGATTAAACCCACTCTGCCCTGGGAAACCCGGATGGTCCGTAGTTGGTATCCGAGATAATTGGAGGAAAGGACATCCTACTGAACAAGCACGAAACCATTAAATCAAGGTAGCTCATCTTTTGTCCCTTGGCCGCACATGAAGGTTGGAAAAATAAAATCAGTAAACCAAACTTACCCATAAATTAAAATAACCCCAAAGACAAAATAAATATGGAAAGATGCAATTTTCAATACTCAATTAGACCATTGGCTAAGAAAATTTGTCTTTCTCTCGGGACTTGAAACTTGAAAGACGATTAACGTTTTCCTAAATCTGACGCCTTTTGTTTTGAAAATCCGTAAATCTCATTATGTCCTACCTCTTTGTACTAGAATATGGTAGTAAAGAGAGAGAGAGACTAAAAAACCTGCTAGTGAATCAAGCAACGTAGATTTCCCAGAGCCAGAAGGACCCATAATAGCCATGATTCTACCAGGTTCAGCATAGCCGTTAAGCCCATTAAGCAACCTCTTGGTTGGTCCCTTCCCAAAGTTTGGTAGCATCGAAGTTAGATCTTCCCACACCAAGCAGCTTCCTCTGTCAAGTCCACCGTATGGTTCCGCAGCCTCAGAAGCACCCATGCTGCTGGCAGCATTTCTGCGGCCTTTGTTGCTAGCACCGGCCGCTTCTATCTCCATAGTAGCCTGCAGCTAAAGAAATTTGAGATGAAGATGAAGGGTAACATAAAAAAAATTTAAGAGAGTAGCAGCGAAAATAGCCATCTACTAACCGGAGTGATTGACAACAAATACCAAACAACTAACAATCAATGCTGCCATCAATTCGGTTATGAGCATAGAAAAATTATGAAGAGAGAGAAACCGAGAGATAGAGTGAGTTAATGGTTTGGGATTGAACAGATCACAACCATATAGGTGGCAAGTGAAGGAAATTAATGAGCTTGATACGTGTGCCCATGCTTGTCATGGCACCATAATTAAAGTTGCTTTCAGCTTGCGGTTAACTGTAACTCATACAGATAAAGAAATGAATATACTTACTCATATAATTATATGATTAATTGAAATACTTCAGATGTGTTAAATAGAATAAAGTTATTACTAATAAAAAAAATTGACCGTAGCAATGACCAACTATGTTTTCAAGATAAAGATATTAGTTCAATTGTTAGAGCAAATGTTGAAATTAAATTAAGTTATTGATGTAATTAGGCCATCTCCAGCCGTGAATCAATAAAGTGGTTCTTAAGTGGGTCCCACATCAATTTATTTTAAGAACCGTTGCTTATACAAACAACGGTTCATAAAATTGATCAAAATTAATCAAAAGTTGCATGCCATGTAAGACTGAGTTCTATTTAAGAACTCAAAATAGGAGTTAACAACTCTCATTGGAGATAACCTTAGAACATTTACTAAAAGTGATAATAATTCTTAGAACTAGAATAACATTTTTGTTCCTTCACACTAACGAGGGGAAAAAAATGCATTTTTATTGTGTTTCAATGTCAGTTGCATAAGTTTTAAGTGTAAAATCTTATAGTACCATATGACCGGTTGAATCTCAATTCTAGTCTTTCTAATTCCTTTTTTTTTTTCAAACTAGAGAAAAGGAACGTGTATATAATTATTAAAAATAATTAGTACACTAGTTATACAGCTGATTATATATATATATATATATATATATATATATATATATATCTCTCTCTCTCTCTCTCTCTCTCTCTCTCTCTCTCTCTCTAGCAGGTGTTTAACATCTATCATTTAGAAACTTCAATTCTTCGTTGACCATTACATTAACATTTGCCAGGGCGACCGCGGCCAATTTGTTCGAGTCATAAAGTTATCAATTAGTTGTGTGTTACATCAAGAAAGAAAGAAAAGAAGCTCATTCAACAATATATTATTTCTCCTTTAAAACATTTTAAAATTTTCACCTTTTATTTAAGTCTCCCAACCACTAATTCTTCATATACTATACGTTGCTTTTTTCAATTTAGTTTCATCTAACAAATAAATCCTTATGTACATCTTCTGCTTAAGACATTGACAACAGCTTAAGTTAGTACATTTAGTATTTTACGCAAGGTACTAAATTTCGTTTCGAGGTACCGTTTTGGTGACTCTAAAAACAGAAACATTTCGAAACGTTTCGGAAATTTCGAAAAAACGGAAGATTTTTTAAGAAACGTTTCAAATAATTTTAAATAATATTTTTTTTAATTTTAAAAGATTTTAACATAATATTAATGATATAGATATATAAAATTATATTAAAATTAATTTGAATTAATGTCTATAATTAAATAGTAAGTAAACATACTACTACAGTAGGGACTTCAACTCAAATTCTAATAGTATTTAACAACAATCTCTCTATTGCATCTATCTCTCCATCTTCTTCTTAACTCTTTCGTGATATTTATATTTAACTCTCTCTTTTTGTCGACCATAATTCTATCTCTATCTTTAGGTATATTTTTCTCTCTTTGCCTTTCAATATCTCTTTGTATCATTTTGGTAGTTTCATCTTTAAAATAAAGATAATGAAGGAAAATAATGTCATAAGAATAAAGGGGGAGAGTATGAAGTTAATAAAAGTGTTATGACTTGTGAGAGAAAGTAACTTAGTGTTAGATATGATATAATGCTATTTTCATCTACTTTTATATTGTCAATTTTTTTATTTTTCACATTAGTTTAGTACTTTTTCATCGAAATAAGAGTATTTCTATCGAAATAATTCGAAACAAGAGTATTTCCATCGAAATAACTCGAAACAAGAGTATTTCCATCGAAATAACTCGAAACAAGAGTATTTCTATTGAAACAATTTGAAATAAGAGTATTTTCACCAAAATTTCCATTGAAACAAGAGTATTTCCATCGAAATAATTCAAAACAAGAGTATTTCCATCGAAATAACTCGAAACAAGAGTATTTCTATCGAAATAACTTGAAACAAGAGTATTTCTATTAAAACAACTCGAAACAAGAGTATTTCTATTGAAACAACTCGAAATAAGAGTATTTTCACCAAAATTTTCATTGAAACAAGAGTATTTCTACCAAAACATTTCAAAACATAGCAATTTTAATTGAAATAGCATAATTCCTTAATAAACACTTCGTTTCGTTTCGATAACTCTTTTTCGCATCGGTGACTCAGGAAACGGAAACGTTTCGGTCGTTTCGATGGAAAAGAAAGGAAATTTAGTTCTTTGATTTTACGTCAAAAATTACTTTTAAAAATAATCTATAAATTAAAAAAATTACAAATGTTTATCAGTTTATAACAATTAGATTACGTTTGGTTGTTAGTAAATGAAAAAATGAGAATAAAAACTAAAAATAAAATAAAATATTATTATTAAAATTATGTTTGATATACCATAAAAATAAATAAAATTTCTGTTACTTTCTTATATTTAATATATTTTAAATAATGTAGAAATAAAATAAAAATATAACAAAAAATAAAAATAAAAATATTCTTGAAACATAAAATTATTAAAATAATGTTATTTGGACCTAAAATTTATTTTTTAAAAAATTGAAATAATTTTTTTTATTAAAAATATTAATAAGATTAAAAAATAATTTAAATATTATTTATTTTATTTTATTTATCAATAATAAAAAATTTTAAATTTGCATAGAGAATAATACGAAGTTTTTTTTTCTTTATTCTTTCTTCTAAAATTTAAATATTTTAAGGATTATGTTTTTTATTTTTTAATACTTGTGAATCTCTCTACTGACAACACTTTGACAAGCCACAAAAAAATTTGTGCAACATTTTTTTAATTAATTATTTTTTTGGAAAAAAATATTTTTGTTGCCTATCTAATGAAAAATATTTTGATTTTCTAAAAACAAATAAATTTTTATTATACACAATAACACACAAAAAAATTATAATTTTTGAGTCCTCTTGTATAATTTTTTTAATATTAAATTTAAAATTAATTATATTTATATAAAAAAAAATAAGTATGATAGACAATTTATTGATTTAATATAATATAATTTATTGTTTAAATCTCACAAAGTGTGAAACTTACTTTAAGGTAAACTAAGAATTTATCAAGCAAGGTTCCACAAAACAAAGTTAAATCAGCCAAAATTCAAATACTGTTTGATAACATCAACTCCAATTCTTCTTACGGTATCACCCAAGTATCACAATGAATTAAAAATTTATAACATAAATCCCATTACTCAAAGATACAATATAAAAAAGACATAACAAAGTAACTTATTTTTAGTAAAGTTCGAGTTCAAGTTTAACCCTTAAATTCCATTAAGCTATCAATTGTTTTCAATTCTTGACCAGAAGGTCAAAAGGCGCAAAACAATGCTGCTAAGGGATAATCTATATATATAATTCTTTCAAGCTGAGAGTCCTGTCTATAGCACTCTACAAGTAAAACAGAATGAATCAAAGGTTGACTCTTCCGAGAAAATGTATCTCAAATCTTTAAATCCAGACCTAGTTGGTATTATTACATTACAAATGGCAGGGATGTCTACTTTTTCCAATTTAGATTATCGAAAGTACAAGGCAGGCCTTTATATATAATATGCAATAAGTAAAAAATAAATATAAATAAGCCAACAAGAATCAAAGAGGAGTTATCAGAAAATAATAATAATAGATCCACTTAGCAACTTAAAAGAGGCAGAGTATTATAGAAAATCAAAAAATTATATATCCTTTACAATTTGCTACACAACAAATGAAGAGTGTAAAAGAAGATGACATAATACACAATAGCCAGGACAAAACAAATGAGAAAAGAAAGATAGAGCTTTTTCCCATAAAATGAAAATACTACAACTCAAAATGGGCAAAATATCCACGCATACTTAAATGAGGATAAACATAATGTCTTCCGTCAAACCAAATAATTTTTAATCTCTTTTAGCCGTGCGACTGAGAAAGAGGCACTCTATTTTCCAGCATGTAGGGTCTAACAGGAAACTCTGCTAACGAAATTGGATTAATCAAAATTCAAGGAATAAAAAGAACATACCTTACATCAGACACAAATCAAACTATAGATCATATATATGAAACACCAGACCAAAACGAACCCAGTTTGGATTTGTAAAATATTCAATCGATCTTCCAAGATTAACCAAAGGAGCAGTCATGAAATCGATGATGTTTACCCATGGATCCAACGCGTATAGATATTACCAAAGAAAGTAGACCAAGAAATGCACATGAAAATGCAGAGAAAAATATAAAAAAAAAAAAATTGAAGACCACGAAAGCCGGAGCAAAAAGCATAAAATAATACAAAGAAAAACACAAAAAGTTGAAGACCAAAAAATGCAGACGAAGATGTAAAGAAAAATCCAAAAAAATTCAAGATCAGGGAACGCAATACTAACCCAAAAATGTAGATGAAGATGGAGAGGGAATCGAAAAAATTGCAGTGATGCATAGACAAAACGAAAAAAAATATCCAAGCACGAAATGCTAACCTGTGCACAAAGAAAAACGCAGATCGGGACACCTTGATGCAAAACTCGCGAATCCAAGCAGGAATACTTGAACTAGCTGAGTAGGAGGCTGAGAGAGGAAGAGACAAAAGTAAGAGGAACGAAGTAGGAGGCCGAGAAAGGGAAATGTCACGCCTCTAATTTAAGGGCACGTAAAACACATACTTTATGAATATATATATATATATATATATATATATATATATATATATATATATATATATATGTCATAATATGTATAATACAGTCTTTTATCATTGGAAACAGTTTCATATAAATATTTTTGTGTATACACAATATACATACCAAGTCTATAAATATCAGAGTAACAGCAGAAGAAAAGATTCTGCCTGTGGCATTTAGAGCATACTCTAGAATACAAGTACAATATAATCAAAATCTATGAACCCTGAAAACAAAATAGGCTCACCAAAGAATATGTTGCCTAGTTAATCACCTATTTGAAGGAAAATGACCAAACTTTGTAATTTTATCTGAAAAATGTGAAAATATCGTATAATGAGTTTGACAACTCAGTGAATAGATAATACCTCTTATGACATCTTAGGTCAATATAGAGATGTACTCATATATTAAAATTTATCACCTAAAAAATTACAGTTCAAAAGTACATCCATATGGGACCCGCATTTCAAATATTCTCAATTTAAATCACATTCAAATATCCAAAATCATATACAATACGATATGATCATTATTTAAATATTGTTATGTATCAAAATATTTTTTATGAAAACATTAGGAGAATCCCATATTAGAACCACCATATAAGAGTTCAAGCCCTTTTGCACTTTGGTGGTGTAGGATTTTCCTAAACTTAATATCCCAGTTAAAGTTTGCCCTACCACCATTTAAGAGGACACGCGAAGGGACTCTAATATGGGCAATTTCCCAAGCACATTGCAAGGGAGGGCAAATCACATATCATATAGTCAGCATCTCACCTATATAGGAGACATCCCGCTCTCTTTCACATATCATATCCTTTGTGTTAGCTGTCACACGAGAGTAGCACCACCCCTACTAGCTAAGGTGTTAAGGTGCACTAGGGTTAACATCACCTACTATTAGCAAATAGTGTTCCCAATATGATTCTTTCATAGAAATTATCATTTACACATATGCCATATAATTTAAAACAGAGATTTCAGTAGAAATTCAGAATTTATAATCTCAGTACAATTCCTCTATTAGAAACTTCTCAATCTGAGTAATCACATATACATGCTTTTTTCTAAGGCAATCTTATAACTTTATATAACAATGTTATGTGCACAATATATTTCATTTACCATATGATGAGAAATATATTTAAAATCACATATTCAATGAGTTCAAAAATATATTTTCAAAACCATACTCTTCTTGAATTATATGCCAAATTATAAACAATTCAAATAATTTAATCTATTTTAAAGACATATAAAAGTATAAATAACTTGTAAATAGAATCAATTATATATTTAAAGTTCAAGAAGAGCATATGGTAAGTCATAGAAAGAATTATCTACTCACAAGGTAAGCGTCCAAGTTAGACAGCCCTAAAATGCACTTTTTCAATTCAAATTTGACCAAATAAACTTCAAAATCGAGTCTAAAAAGTCTAAAAACTTAAGAAATAACTTTAGAATCGCGAACTTTAGCCTTTGAGAGCTTAATCAACACTGATCAACTGATTGCGGTACTATTCATGGTCGAAAATACTATTAACCGTTAGAATCACTATTCATGCCAATCATATTTATTGTTCACGATAGACAAAAAGTTGTTAGATAACTTCCGATCTGCGGCGATTCTGCGGCTAATTTGAAAAATTATTCAGCCAATATCATAGTACTATTCGTCCTAAATTTAGTGGTACTCTTAGTTTTGAGATCGGATGCTTGAAAATACTGCAGATCTAGAGAAAAAAAATGAGTAAAGAGAAAATACTATTCATTCACCTCGATTATGAATTTTATTTTAATATATTGATGGAGGGACCATTCTACAAATATTCAATTTTTGAGGGAGGTCCTTGCAAATTTTATTATTTACATTTTGACCTCTGAACTTTTAAAAAATTATAATTTGACTCAAAAAATATTAATAAATTTTTATTTTCATACCTAAAACCTTTTAATTACATCCTACTCTTTTATTTCTTTTAATAATCCATACATAAATGAAAATTACTAAATCTTAGGGGTGTTACAGGAGAGAAGGAAGCAGGAGGCCAAGTCGAGAGAAGGAAGCAAAAGGAACAAAGCAAGAGGCTAGGATTCGACGAAAATGAAGAGAGAGTCAGACAAAGAAAGTAAAGTAGAGAGGGGTGTTTGAGTCTTTTCAGATAGTATTCCATGCCTTCTACCGTTTCCCTAGCTTTGAGAGTTAATATGCATTGCCTTACATAAAGGAATTAGAATTTCATTGGTAATGGAATGCTGTCAACTAAACATGGCAAGCGATGGAATGGGAATCCAAATTTCCATTACATCCTCTTATTTTTGTGTACCAAACGATACGTTATACAAATGCATGTAGGATAAATAAGTAAATATTGTATTTCACAAGAAATTAAATAAAATCTTAATTAGCTATCAAATTTCAACCTCCTAACTTTATTTAAATAATTAATTATAAAACTATTAGGCAACTTAAACTAAAAAAATGACAATTAACTAATCAACTAACTATTAATGGATAATGGTTTAAGAATTTCAATTTAAATTAAAACTTTACTTTCTTTGTCACACTCCCAATTTAAAGACACGTGAAACACATGCTTTACAAACATATATTTTCCATAACATGTATAATACACTCTTTTATCATTGAAAACATTTATATATAGGTATTCCCATGTATACACAATATACAAACCAAATATATAAATATCAAAGTAACAGTAAAAGCAGAGATCCTACCTGTGGCATTCAGAGCATACTCTACATTTTAAGTTAAAACCTACAAGCTGTAAAAACAAAATAGGCTCACCAGAGAATATGTCGCTTAGCTTATCACCTATCTGAAAGAAAATGACCAAACTCTGTATTCTTATATAAAAAATGTGAAATTATCGTGTAGTGAGTTTGACTACTTAATGAGCAGATAATACATCATATGACCTCTTAGGTCAACATATAGATGTAATCATATTTTAAAATTTATCATGTAGAAAATTACAGTTTTGAAGTACATCTATATGAGACCCGTATTTCAAATATTCTCAGTTCAAATCATATTCAGATATCTAAAAATATATGCAATACGGTACGATCATTATCAAATATTGTTATACATCAAAATATTTATTAGGAGGATCCCATATCAGAACCACCATATCAGAGTTCAAGCCCTTTTGTACTTTGGTGGTGTAGGATTTGCCTAAATTCAGCATCCCAATTAAGATTTGCCCTACCACCATTCAAGAGGACACGCAAAAAGACTCTAATATGGGCAATTTCTAAAGCATACAGTAAGGGAGAGTAAATCACATATCATATAGTCGGCATCTCGCCCATATAGGAGACATCCTGTTCTCCTTCACATATCATATCTCGTGTATTAGCCGTCACATGAGGTTAGCACTACCCCTGCTAGTTGAAGTGTCAAGGTACAACAGGGCTAACATCACCTACTGTTAGTAAACAGTGTTTCTAATAGATGACATATCGTTCAAAATAGAGGCTTCATTATAAATTCAGAATTTTCAGTTTCAGTACAATTCCTCTGTTAGAAACTTCCCAATCATGATAATCACATATACATGCCATTTTCTAATGCAATTTTATAGTTTTACATATCAATGCCACGTGCACAATATGTCACGCCTCAATTTAATGGAACGTGAATAACCCAACTAACAAATAACTTTACTCTTATTTATTTGCATACAACTTCACAATATCACATATCAGGAAAATACCATATGTTTATAAGTTTTTAGTATAGCTAATTATACATGCCTAAACTACACTTGACAATATTACAGCAGAAGCAAGGATCCTGCCTGTGGCATTCAGAGCATACTCTAAATTACAATGAAAAAATATTTTATACATTTCGAGCCATGGAAGCAACGTAGGTTCACTCAGAGAATATGACACCTAACTGACCACGTAGCAGTAGGACTAAACTTTGTATCTTTATCTAAAAAAATATAAGCATCGTATAGTGAGTTTGACAATTCAGTGAGCAGATACTACTTCATATGACCTCTCAGATCAATATATAGATGTACTAATACTTTAGAATTCATCACATCGAAAATTACAGTTCAGAAGTACATCCATATGGGACCCGCATTTTCAAATATTCTCAGTTTAAATCATATCATATATCTGTAACCATATATAATATAATATGATCATTAATCAAACATTGATATGCATTAAAACATTATAAAAATATTAGGAGGATCCTATATCAAAACCACTATATCAAAGTTCAATCCCTTCTGTACTTTATTAGTGTAGGATTTGGCTATACTTAACATCTCAGCCAAGGTTTGTCCTACCACTATTCAAAAGGACATGCAAAAGGACTCTAATATGGGCAATTTTTCAAGCACAAAGCAAGGGAAGGCAAATCACATCTCATATAACTGGTATCTCGCCCAAATAGAAGGCATCCCACTCTCAATCATGTATCATATCCCGTGTGTTGTCCCTCACACGGGACTAGCACCACTCCTGCTAGCTGAGGTATTAAGGAGCACTAGGGCTAACATCACCTGTTGTTAATAAACAGTATTTTCAATAGGATTTCTCTATAACATTATCATATTCACATATTCCATATCATTTAAAACAAAAATTTCAGTATAATATAGAATTTCAGTATCAATACAACTCATCTATCATAAATTTTCCAACCAGGTTTATCACATATAAATGCCCTTTTTCGAGGCAATCATATAACTTTATAAATCAATGCCACGAGCATAAATATTCATTTAATCATTTAATGAGAAATACATGTAGTATCAAGTATATCATGAGTTTAGAAATCTATTTTCAAAACTATACTCTTGAACTATATTCCAGATTGTAAATAATTCAGATAATTTAATCTATTTTATAAACATATAAAAATGTAAACAATTTATAAATATAATCAATTACACATTTAAAGATCAAGGAGAGTATAAGACAAGTCATAGAATCATCTACTCACAAAGTCAGGGTTCCAAGTTGGACAACCCCAAAATCTACATTTTCGGTTCAAATATGGTCAAATTGACCTTAAAAATGAGTATAGAGGGTTCAAAAACCTTGAAAATGACTCCACATTTGCCAAATTTAGCCTCTGGGAGCTCAGTCAATGCAATAGAAGCTAGAGTCACGTGCTGCACACGCCACCAAAGGTGCTGTGCGTGGGCGTCACTCGCCGAGGGAGATGTGGCGTGTAGGGGCACGTGCAAGGGAGGATGATCCTAAAATTTGAGATCATAAGGTTTCAACACCCTCTAGATTGATCTACGGTGTTAGTTTTTATCATTTGAGAACCACATATAAGAGTTTCGGAGATTACCTTTTTAGGTGATTTTTTTCTCCATTTTCTGGTTAATCTCAAGCCAATTTTCCAGAAACCAATCGGATGGATTTGAAGAACTCTTCGTTCTGAATTCGTTGGTGGTGCTGGTGTCAAAATCTGAGGTCCAAAAGCGGTAGAATTCTAGAGAAAAGTTTTGGGGTTTTGGGAGAAAAAATTTGGAGGAAAGAGAGAAATTCAAAAATTATTAGCTCCTTGGGTGGGTGAGGCTCTAAAATATTCTGGGAGACCTTTCTACAAAAATTAAATTTTAGAGGGAGGTCCTTGCAAATTTTTCTTATTTATATTTTGACCCCTAAACTTTTAAGAAATTGCATTTTGGCTTTGAAACGTAAATTCTCATATTTTCTTTGTAATTATTTAATCCATGTAACAAATAAATATATTTTCAATGGTTCTTATCTCCATTTTCAAAATCCTCTATTTTATTCAAAATTTTCTTTGATTTAGAATTTTCTTTAAATTTAAGGCTATTACATTCTTCCCCCCTTAAAGAAATTCGATCCCCAAATTTCATCACCAAAGTTACAGATAAACACTAACTTCATTGTTCAAACAAATGTGGATATCTGGCGCGTATGTCATCCTCTCTTTCTCAAATAGTGTCCTTAGAAGAGTGATTTTTCTATATCACTTTCACTGTAGGTATTTTTTTTGAACGCAACTTCTTTACTTGTCTGTCCACTATCGCTATTGTTTGTTCTTCATAAGTTAAATCTTCCCGTAACTGAATCTGTGAACACTGTACAACATGTGTAGGATCCGATAAATACTTCCGTAGCATAAACACATGAAAAACTGGATAGACATTACCCAATTCAGGGGGTAAAGCCAAACGATAAACAACTGAGACAATCCTATCAAGAATTTCAAATAGTCATATATACCGTGGGTTTAACTTCCCTTTCTTCCCAAATCTCACTACTCCTTTCATAGGAGATATTTTCAAAAAGATATGTTTACCTATGAAAAATTCTAATGGTCGACGCCTATTATCAACATAGGTTTTCTATCTACTCTGAGCTGCTAATAACTTTTCCTTAATTAATTTTACCTTGACTAGTGTATACTGTACCATATCAGGCCCTAAAATCTTAACTTCGCCCATCTCAAACCATCCAATTGGAGAATGGCAACGTCTACCATATAATGCCTCAAAATGGGCCATTTGTATATTGGCTTGGTAACTATTGTTATAAGCAAATTCAGTTAGGAGCAAAAATCTTTCCCAACTACCTTGAAAATCTAGAACACAAACCCAAAGCATGTCTTTCAATATTTGGATGGTTCGCTCAAACTGTCCATCTGTTTGAGGATGGAATGCAGTACTAAGATTTAACTTTGTGCTCAAAGCTTCTTGGAAAGCTCTCCAAAAACAAGCTGTGAACTGTGGTCCTCGATAAAAAATAATTGATATTGGCAATCCATGAAGTCTTACTATTTCATTTATATATAAACTTGCATACTGAGCCATGTTGTATATGGTTTTCACTGGTAGAAAATGTGTTGATTTAGTCAATCTATCAATGATCACTCATATTGAATTAAACCCTTTTGGTGTCTGCGGTAGCCCCGTAACAAAATTCATAGTTATTTTTTTTCAATTCCATTTAAGTATCTCTATCTGCTGATGTAGTCCTGCAGGCCTTTGATGTTCTGCTTTTACCTACTGGTAAGTTAAGCATCGAGAAACATAATCAACTATGTCTTTCTTCTTATCTTTCCACCAATAAATTTCTTTTAAATCTTTATACATTTTAGTTATTCTAGGATGAATGGTATATATAGACCTATAGGCTTTCTCTAAAATTTCTTTTTTAATTTCTTATTTATCAGGTACACACATCTGTTTACCCAATCTCATAATTCATTTAGGGGGTGTTTGGTACAGGGATTCTTTTTTGTTTCCTGGGAATCTCAATCTGGGAAATTAGAATTCCCATATTTGGTACAAGTTTTTAAAAATTCATTCCTGGGAAATTAAAATTCCCAGGAATCATTTTTTAGTAAGTTTTCCACAAAAACATTCCCATGGGGAGGGGTGAGAATCTTAGTTTCCCATGGGAATGGAAATCCTCTTATGATGTTAAAAGACATAATTATATCTTTCATTAATAACATAATTGTAATAATAACAAAAAAAAAATTTACTCTCATACTTTCTCATCTCTTTCTCTTTTCACTCTCTCACTTTATCTCTCATCTTCGATCTCATTCTCTCTCTTCACTCTTATTTTTTTTCGCATGAGAATAAGAAGTATTTTTGAAATATGTACAAAGATTTCTAGGAAATTAAGTATAATCAAATAGAATAATAAAATATTTCCAGTAATCTTAAAGGTCAACCAAACACATTTTATATATTCCCAGGAATTATAATTCCCATCAATTATGTTTCCCAGGAAACATGATTCCTGGGAACAAAAAAATTTACCGTTTACCAAACGCCCCCTTAGGGTCTACTGTAAATTCAACTTCACCGCCATTTTTCACCTCTTCAATTTTCTTGCATTAATAGGCATCCTCTTTCTGTGCCTTTTTCACCTGCTCAATCAAAGATGATTGAAACTATATATGGGCTAATACTATTCCAGGCTCCTTTACTTCTATTATTACCCCATTACTTTTCAACTTATGCATTTCTTTAACCAATGGCCTCTTTATCAGTGTGATATGAGCCAAACTACTCTTAGACTTCCTACTTAATACATTAGCCACTACATTAGCCTTACCTGGATGATATAGTATTGCGTAGTCATAATCTTTAAGTAATTCCATCCATCGTCTTTGTCTCAAGTTAAGATCTTTTTATTGAAAAATATATTTGAAACTTTTATGATTTGTATAAATTTCGCATATCTCATTATACAGATAATACCTCCAAAATTTAAGAAAAAAAACTACTGCTGCTATTTCCAAGTCATGAGTCGGATAATTTTGCTCATGTGGTTTAAGCTGCTTAGATGCGTATGCAATAATTTGACCACGTTGCATCAACACACACCCTAATCCAATTCTCGATGCATCACAATATACCGTGTATCCTCTGGTGCCTGAAGGAATAGCCAGTACTGGCGCCGTAGTCAAACATTATTTAATTTTCTAGAAACTTCTTTCACATTCATCTGACCAGTAAAACTTTATTTCCTTTCTTGTCAACCTCGTCAAAGGAGAAACTATTAATCAAACATTGATATGCATTAAAAACATTTCTTATAAAAATATTAGGAGGATCCCATATCAGAATCACCATATCAGAGTTCAATTCTTTTCGTACTTTGTTGGTGTAGGATTTACCTATACTTAGTATCTCAACCAAGGTTTGCCTTACCACCATTCAAGAGGACATGCAAAGGGACTCTAATATGGGCAATTTTCTAAACACAAAGCAATGGAAGGCAAATCACATATCATATAACTAGCATTTCATCCAGATAGCAGGCATCCTGCTCTCTATCACATATCATATCCCGTGTGTTGGCCCTTACACGGGGTTAGCACCACCCCTACTGTAATAACTATAAAATTTAACAAAAATTCCAATTAAAGAAAATTTAGAATAAAAGAGATAATTTTGACAATAGAGATAAGAAACGGTGAAAATATGTATATTTATTAGAATTTATGTTTTGGCGCGCTATAAGCGAATATATTTTTATTTATGTAAATCTGATTATGATTTGTTAAAAGTAAGTGGACTTTTAAGTAAAAGAAATATTGTGTTGCTTAAAATAATTATACCAGCCTCTATTGAATTTTTATGATATTTTTAGAAATATTCTTTATTTTAATATGAATAAAGATATTTGTTTTGAAATTTGTTTTATTATGATTTTTATCAAGAAAAATCATGATTTAAGAGTTTAACTAAAGATTTAAGAGAATGGAAATTTTTAAAAAAATTTGGGATATTTAATGATGAAAAATGGAATTTATATGAATTTTTATAAAGGAAAATCCTATTATTAATTATTTAATAATTATTATTATATTTAAAAAAAGAGAGAAGGCAATTGATAAAACGAAACCCGGGGGGCGGAGAGTCAGTTTCGAGAAAGAGAAAAGAGAGAATTTTGCATAGTGAATGAATAGTAATTTCAAACTTTATCTTTCGTTCTGAGGTACCGATTGACTTCTGATCTCACAACTGAAGGTGTTACTGGATTCAGGACGAAGAGTACTTCAGTTTTGACCGACCAGTTTTTCAAATCAACCGTTGAATTGCCGTAGATCTGAAATAAAAAATCTCGGTAAAAGGTAAGTTTTGAAAAACCTTACTTAGAAACTTCTAATTAGAAATCTGACTCCGTAGATAGATTCAGAAACTAAATAAACATTAGGATATGAATTCATTTTTTTGATTTGGTAAAATTTTTGTGACGGTGAATAGTATTTTTCAGCAATAAATAGTTGCGATGAATAGTGACTAAACTCCCGAAGTCATTTTTCAAGTTTTTGGACCTTCCGGACTCGATTTTGGAGTTTGTTTTACCGAATTCAGACCAGAAACGAGGATTTTAGGGCTGTCCAATCTGGAGCCCTTACCTGTGAGTAAATATTTCTTTCTATAGCTTATTACATGCTCTTCTTGAATTTAAAATGAATTATTGATTATGATTACAAGTGATTTATACTTTTATATGTATCTGAAATGGATTAAAGTATCTGAAAATGATTTCTATCGAAAATGTAGTTCAAGAAGAGCATGGTTCTGAAAATGAGATTTTTGAATTCATTGAATACGTGATTTTAAATGCATTTCTTACCGCATGGTAAATGGAATATATTGTCTACGACGCATTGGTTTATAAAGTTATATGATTGCCTTAGAAAGAGGGCATATATATATATATATATGATAAACCCTGAATGGATAATTTTTAATAGATGAATTTTTTAATGCATTGAACATGTGATTTTTACATGTATTTTTCATTATATGGCAAATAAAATGTGTTATGCACATGATATTGATCTTTACAGTGATATGTTTGCCTCGGATATGGGCATATATATATGTGATTCCCTGATTGGGAAGTTTTGACAGAGGAATATACTGAGACTGAAAGTCTATATTATATTGAAAAATTTATACTGAATTCTATGGTATATGTGCATATAGTATTTGTGGAGGAATCCTATTGAAATCACTATCTGCTAACAGCAGGGAATGTTAGCCTTGGTGCACCTTGATACCTCAGCTAGCAGGGGTGGTGCTAGCCTCGTGTGTTGGCCAACACACGGGAGATATTGTTATCGGGGAGAGCGGGATGCCTCCTATATTGTTATCGGGGAGAGAATGGTGCCTCCTATTATTGATATGTAATTTACCCTCCCTTGCTGTGTGCTTGGGATTATTTATTGTATTGGTTCTAATAGGAAAACTTTTTAAAGCATGTGAAATCTTTTATTGCATCAAAGTATTTGTTTATAACTGTATTGTATGGTATTTGGTTTTGAATATTGGGCTATATTGTGAAATGAGGATATTTGAAATATGGGTTCCATATGGATGTACTTCTGAATTGTACTTTCTATATGCTAAACTTTAAAAAATAAGTCATCCATATGCTAACCTAAGAGGTTATAGAGGGTCTTATCTGCTCACTGAGTTTTAAAACTCACTACACGTTGTGGATATATTTTTCAGATAAGGAGACAGAGTCTGGTCCTGCGAATAGGTGATCAGTTAGACTGTCTACTCTCTGGGTGAGCCTATGTTGCTTCCAAGGCTCACGTTATTTGTATTGTATTTGTATTTGTATTCTATAGTATGCTCTGAACGTCACAGGCAGGATCCTTGCTTCTACTGTTACTCTGGTGTTTATAGACGTAAACTGTATATTGTATATGTGTATGGGAACCTATATGTATTGGTTTAAATGATAAAGAATGGCATTATATACATTTATGGAAAATATATGTGTATGGTATATGAATTTCACGTGCCCTAAAATTAGGGTCGTGACACCTACTAGTTCAGGTATCAAGGTACACCAGGGCTAACATCACCTGCTATTAGCAAACAATGTTTCCAATATAATTCCTCCACAAAATTATCATATTCACATATTCCATATCATTCAAAATAGAGCTTTCAGTATAATACAAAATATCAATCTCAATATAGCTCATATGTCATAAATTTTTCAATCAGGGTTTATCACATATACATGCCCTTTCTCGAGGTAATTATATATCTTTATAAATCAATGCCACAAGCATAAATATTCATTTAATCATTTAATGAGAAATACATGTAGTATCAAGTATACCAGGAGTTCAAAAATCTATTTTCAAAACTATACTCTTTTTGAACTATATTTCAGATTGTAAATAATTCAAATAATTTAATCCATTTCATAAATATATAAAAGTGTAAATAACTTATAAACATAATCAATTACACATTTTAAGATCAAGGAAAGTATAGGGCAAGTCATTGAAAGAATTATCTTCTCACAAAGTTAGGGTTCCAAGTTGGACAATCCCAAAATCCATGTTTCCGGTCAAATTTGGTCAAATAGACCCCAAAAATGAGTTCAGAGGATTTAAAAAACTTGAAAATGACTCCAGATTTGTAAAATTTGGCCTCTGAGAGCTCGGTCAACACAAGTCAACGCAACAGAGGCTGAAGCCATGCACTGCACACGCCACTAGAGGGGCTGAGCGTGGGCGTCACTCACCGAGGGAGATGCAGTGCACGGGGGCGCGTACAAGGCAGGATGATCCTGAAATTTGAGATCCTAAATTTTCAACACCTTCTGGATCGATCTACAGTGTTAGTTTTTGCATTTGAGAACCATATATAGGAGTTTCGGATATTACCTTTTTAAGTTATTTTTTCCTCCATTTTCTGGCTAATTTCCGACCAATTTTCCAGAAACTAATCGAATGGATTTGTAGAACTCTTCATTCTGAGTCTATTGGTGGTGGTGGTGGTGGTGTCGAAATCCGAGGTCCAAAAGTGGTAGAATACTAGAGAGAAGTTTTAGGATTTTGAGAGAGAAAATTTGAATGAGAGAGAGAAATTTGAAAATTATCAACTCCTTGGGTGGCCAAGGCTTTAAAAATATCCTGGGAGACATTTCTACAAAAATTAAATTTTAGAGGGAGGATCTTACAAATTTTTCTTATTTACATTTTGACTTTTAAACTTTTAAAAAATTTCATTTTGGCTCCGAAATGTAAATTCTCATATAAATAAACATATTTTCAATGGTTCTCATCTCCATTTTCAAAATCCTCTCTCTTATTCAAAATTTTCTTTAATTTAGAATTTTCTTTAAATTTAAGGCTATATTTTCTTTACCATATGATTAAAAATACATTTAAAATCATATATTTAATGAGTTTAAAATTTTATTTTTAAAACCATACTCTTCTTGAACTATATGCCAAATTGTAAATAAATTAGGTAATTTAATCCATTTCAGAGACATATAAAAGTATAAATAACTTATAAACAAAATCAATTATATATTTAAAATTTAAGAAGAGCATAGAATAAGTCATAGAAAAAATTATCTACTCACATGGTAAGGGCCCCAGATGCACTTTTTCATTCCAAGTGTGACTAAATAAACCTCAAAACTAAATTTTGAGAGTCTAAAAATTTAAAAAATGACTTTGAGAACTCAATAAACTGATGGGAGCATTGTTCATACCGAAAATACTGTTCACATCGATCGAAATCACTATTTATGCGGCTAAAATATTGTTCAGGCAAATAAAAATACTGTTCACAGTTACTGTTTATCGAAGAATAATTTGTAAAATTAGAGTACCAAATCATGTTGTTTGGTCGTGAAATTCATCATATATTCAATACTCTATATCCTTAACAAAAACTCTAACTTGGAAGCTCAAAAAACTATCAAAAATTCAACATTTTAGAAACATTAACTATTGCGTTATTGTTCACAAATTTTCGAAGAACATTCAGCGAATTTTCAACGAAATTGATCGATGGATTTTGAAACTCTCGTCACCACAAATCCAACGGTACCTCCGGTATCTCAATTCAATGTCTAAAATGAAAGATATCTTAAAGAGAAGATAAAACTTAGAGAGAGAAAATGAAGGGGATGCCCGAGTCTTCTACTTTTGCTTCTACTCTCATGTTTTGCTTCTGCTCCTTTTTTTTACTTAATATTATTTAATAATTGATTATTTAAAATTTATTTTTTTAATTATATACATATAATTATTATTTTTCATCCTAAAGCATACCAAAAATTTTTAAACATTTTTATTCTTGCAAAAATTTAATTGCACTATTAAATTATGACTTTTCTTGATAAAAATTTTAATAAAAAAATTAAAAAATAAAATATCTTTATGCATAATAAAAGAAATAATATTTCTAAAAATAAAACAAAAATTTATTAGAGAAAAATATAATTATTTTAAGCAAAACAAAAAAATATTTTAATTAAAAGTATATTTGGTTTTAGCAAAAAATTATTATTTTAAAATTACAGGATATTACATTATTCTTAACTATTTTTCATTACTTATTTTATTATTTCGAATTATTAATCAAAGTACAAATTTATTTATGAGTATTTCCTAATATCATATAAACATAATTTTTTCCAACCAAACCACTATATTCCTTAGTAAATTGATTAGGCAAGAATTCATTAATTAAGCACAAATTCTGAAAGACTACATAAGGTATGTAGGTATATTGCTATCCATGCACACAAATCAATCCATTCACATTTAGACTACTAAGATGAAGTTATGCAATATTTAATTAAAGGCCTTAAATAATAAATCCCTTTTTTTCTTGTTTAACATATAGTTTGAATTTTATTTCTGTTTTCTTACTTAGTTTTAATGTCAATTGAATTGTTTATTTAATTATATTCTTAATGCTTCTTGTAATATCCTGTAATTTTTTCAATAATAATTTTTTTTATAAATAAATATATTTTTATTTTAAATGATTATGTTTTGCTGAAAGCAAATATACTTTTAATTAAAAATTTTTTGTTTTGTTTAAAATAATTATATTTGCTTCTTATAAATTTTTATTTTATTTTTAGAAATATTCTTTCTTTTATTATGCATAAAGATATTTTATTTTGTGATTTGTTTTATTAAAATTTTTATTAAGAAAATCATGATTTACGAGTTCAATTAAAGTTTTGCAAGAATATAAATTTTTAGAAATTTTTGAGATATTTTAAGATGAAAAATAATATTATTATATATATAATAAAAAAAATATAAATTTAAATATTTAATTATTAAATAATAATAAGTAAAAAAAAAGAAAGAAAAAGGGGGAGGGGGAATCGCAGCGTAAAGAACTAATAAAATTTTGTGAATAGTATGAATAATATTTTTCCCTTTTCTATGTTTTCTCTCTAGATCTGGAGTGCCTATTGACTTCTAATCTTAAAACTAAAGATACCACTTAATTCAAGACAAAGAGTACTACGATATTGACCGAAAAAATTTTTAAATCAGCTGCAGAATCGCCATAAATCAAAAGTAAAAATTCATAAAAAAAAAAGATAAGTTCTGAAACTCTTATTTAGAGTCCTCAAATTGAAACTCTGACATTGTAAATGGATTCAGGAGATAGATAAAACCTTAAGATATGAAAATTTTCGGCCATCTAACAACTTTTTGTTCGTCATGAACAGTAAATCTGTCGATATGAATAGTGATTTTCGACGGTGAATAGTAATTCCGACAATGAATAGTATCTATCAGTTGATCAGTGTTGACCAAGCGCCCAGAGGCCAAATTTCGCAATTTCGAAGTCATTTTCTAAGTTGTTGGACCCTCTAAATTTATTTTCGAGGTCTATTTGATCAAACTTGAATTAGAAAAATATATTTTGGAGCTGTCCAATCTGGAACTTTACCTTATGAGTAGATAATTTTTTCTATGACTTACCATATGCTCTTCTTAAACTTTAAATGTATAATTGATTATGTTTACAAGTTATTTATACTTTTATATGTCTTTGAAATGGATTAAATTATCTTAATTGTTTAAAATCTGGTATATAGTTCAAGAAGAGTATGGTTTTGAAAATGGATCTTTGAACTCATTGAATATGTGATTTAAAATATATTTCTCATTATATGGTAAAAAAAATATTATGCATGTGGCATTGATATGTAAAGTTATAAGATTGCCTTAAAAACAGGCATGTATATGTGATTACTCTAATTGAAAAGTTTCTGAAAGAGAAATTCTACTAAGACTGAAAATTCTGAATTCATGTTGAAACCTCTTTTTTGAACGATATGGTATATATGTAAATATGATTTTTATGGAGGAATCCTTGTGGAAACACTGTTTGCTAACAACAGGCAATGTTAGCTCTGATGCACTTTGACACCTTAACTAGCAGGGGTGGTGTTAGCCTCGTGTGATGACTAACACACGGGATATAATATGTGAAGGTGAGTGGGATGCCTCTTATCTAGACGAGATGCCGACTATATGATATGTGATTTGCCTTCCCTTGTTGTGTGCTTGAGAAATGCCCATATTAGAGTCCCTTCGCTTGTCTTCTTAAATAGTGGTAGGGCAAACTTTAACTAGAATGCTGAGTTTAGGAAAATCTTTCACCACCAAAGTAAGGAAGGGTTCGAACTCTGATTTGGTAGTTCTAATATGGGATCCTCTTAATAGTTTCATGTGAAATATTTTGATGTATAACAATATTTGAATAATGATCATACAGTACAATATATGGTTTTAGATATCTGAATGTGATTTAAATTAAGAATATTTGAAATGCGAGTTTCATATGGATGTACTTCTAAACTATAATTTTCAATGTGGTAAATTTTAATATATAAGTATATCTATATATTGACCTAAGAGGTCATAGGAGGTATTATCTGTTCACTGAGTTGTCAAACTCACTACACGATACTTATATTTTTTTTCAGATAAAGATACAGAGTTTGATCTTATAGTTATGTGATCAACTAGGTGTGATACTTTCTGAGTGAGCTTACGTTGCCTCCATAGCTCACAGTGTTTTAATTATTTTGTACTTGTATTTTAGAGTATGCTCTGAACGCCACAGGTAAGATCCCTGTTCCTGTTGTACTTAATGTTTATAGACTTGGTATGTATATTGTGTATACATAGAAATACTTATATGTAAAAGAGTGTATTATACATATTATAAAAAATATATGATCATAAAGTATGTGTTTTACGTGCCCTAAAATTAGGAGCGTAACACTTCTAATTGACTGATTACTAGTTAGATTGATTAGATAACATTAATGATCGTGAGGGAAGAAATTATGTGTTGAGTCATGGATTGAATAAAATATGTTCAATTTTATTTAATTGAATTGAATTAATTGATTCACGTGTGATATAGAGCTATACTCACAAGCTACATGTAACCATAAGAGATTCTAATCTTAATAAATATTCTTTAATCTAATTCTCATAAAGATAAGGGGATTGGTTGAAAATATATTTTTATAAGAACATCAAGAAAGACTTGTAAATAAATTATAACTCGATTAATATCTTAAACATGTTTTAGCAAGTTAAGAGAGGGAGAGACATTCAAGTGAAGTATTAAGGGAAATTGATATCCTAGGTCATTCTCTAGTGATTTGTAATTCTAGTTTGCTATTTGTGTTAGTTTATTTTGTGATTTTAATTTAGTTTTACTTGTTTGTTTGGATAAGACTAGGAGTCATAAGTTTGGTATTTAATGAATTTAGTGTAATTCTTAGCACTTTATTACGTGTTAGCAATACATTGGCTTATGTGATTAAAATTGACAAACAAAATGTTATTTAAAGATAATGAAATGTCATGTATGTCGCTCTCACAGTATAAATCATGCATAACTTTCAAAGAGTAAGTAAATTTCAATGTAATATCAATTCAGTAAAAATATCATCATAATAAGCAGATATTTAAAAAAGAAAGTATACACACACACACTCATCCCCTCCCAACAGATACGCCAGTCATAAATGAATTCCAAAGCCACTAGCAAAACTTATATGGTAGCGCCACATATGTTTGATAAATTATACTCAATAGGTAATTCCCTATAGAGTCAAATCCAAAACATTTTTAATCCAAATGATCCTCAAAATTAAGTTTTGAATGTCGAAAAAACTAGGAAAATAGGTTTCAATTAAATGCAAAAATAAACTCCAAAAGCTTCGTCAAAAGTCAATTGTTAGTCAACAAAAAGTCAACACACTAGTCAATGGGTCAAAATTTGGCAAAAATAAACATTTTTACTATGTCTCGATGTAAATTTAAAGGCATCAAAAGCGCATGAACACCTATGACATTCTTTTTCGTCAAATTTCAATTCTCATTGAAATCTAACTTGTTACACAAATCATGTGCAAATTTCTCAATTTTCAACCTAATTCATGGAATGTTATTAGAGGCTCAGATATAATTCTTCCTCTTGATTTCTATTATTTTGAATGAATCAATTGAATACTAATTAAGTATTTGAAAGCTTTAAGATTAATAACTCACATTCTCCATGAAAAATAAACTTCAGAATGCAAATAAATTAGCAAACCGCAAGCACCTAAAATCTACTCTGTAATAAAGATAGTAAATTCAAAGTTAATTAAGAAAAGCATATTGAAATATGCTTTAATTACAAGAATAAAGGAGAAAGGAAGTAAAAGAGGAAAAGAAACTATACTCAATTCCTTAAAAGTATTTACTTCAATTTATCTCCAATAGTGGCTGCAAAATCTCCTCAAGGCTACACATTGGACCATCCCTTTTCTCCTCAATTAATTCCCTCTCAGTTTGTTGTTCGTCAATTTTGCACCATGAGGCTACTGAAGCTCCTCTCCCACTCAAATTCCCATCTTTCTTCACCGCTCACTGTAATGTCTTAAGAGGGCAATTAGTTTGTGCTGGACCATATTTAAAGAGAATGTGATTTTGGGGAACCATACTATGAAGCTATGTGATAATCAATTTAATTTCATGTTAGGAAGGTCAACCATAGAAGTAATTTACTCACCGTAAAGATTGATGAAAATATATCAAATAAATAAAAAAGATATACATATAATTTTCATTGATTTAAAAAAATGTGTATGATAGAGTGCTAAGAGAAGTTTTATAGAAGATTTTAGAGAAGAAAGAAATATGTATTGCTTATATCTGAGCAATCAAAGGTTTATCTTTGAGTCCATATTTTTTTAACTTGATTTTGAATGCAATTATTGAATGTATCCAAGAATTAGGGCCTCGGTGTATATTTTTGCATATGATATAGTTTTAGTTAATGATTTGAAAGAGAAAATAAATGCGAAGTTAGAGTCATAACGACAAGTTTTGGAAGTACATGACTTTCGTATAAGTATTCGCATAAGTAGAAATAAGACAGAATATATGAAATATAATTTTAATAAAAAATATACAAATATGAATTTAAAGGTAAAACTTAGAGATCGTCCTATAAAATAAGTCACAAATTTTAAATATCTTAAATTTATTATACAAAATGATGGAGAAATAAAAAAGAACGTAAACCATAAGATTCAAACGAGATAGATGAAATGAAGGAAGACATCGGATATCATTTATGATAGAAAAATGCTGCTCAAAATTAAGAAAAAATTCTACCACACAACTATAAGACTTACAATATTGTATGGTACTGAATGTCGAGCGATTAAAAGATAATATAAGAATAAACTCAATGTTGCATATATGAAAATGCTACATTAGATGTGTGGACACACTAAATAAGATATGATTAAAAATAATTGCATTAGAGAGAAAGTTGAGATGGTGAAATCTCATATAACATGGGTTGGTCATGAAAATGCTACGTTTAATTTATATAGCTGACTTCACTTAATGAAAAAAGTCTTGATTGTTGCTATTTTTATTGTGATTTTAGGAATTGCATTTTCTCCAAGACGTTCTCATTTTTGGTTCATTACTTATATTTATGAGAATATTTTGTTATATTTTTCAAGAAGTTTTGTAATTTTAAAAAATATCCTCAATATTATTTTATAAATTTTTATCTTTATGTATAATTATAAATTTATTACTTCATTATTTAAATATTAAATTTTATAATATTTATTTTATAATATTTGTATTTTATGTATTATATTTTATTGTATGATATTTATTATATTTTTATTTTAATATATAATATTTTTTTTTAATTTTTTTATTATTTATTATTGTTATTATTATTTTCATATTTGACTTTAGTTATTTTTATAATTTATTTTAATTTTTTACTAATTTTTTTAGAAAACTACTTGAATGAGGCGGACAAAGTAATTTTTTTTGGGGTAAATTTTTCTAACATATAAGAACATTCTCACCTTATAAAAATCTAATGTTTTCACTCTCTCATAGGAGTGAAAATGGAAGATGTTGTTAGAATTAATGTTACATTTATGGGAATGCAATGTTTGCATAAATGTTTCTTTCACGTAACATTCTAAAAAAATGCTAAAACACTGTATCAACCAAAAAATCTCCCAGTTACCTTCTCTACTCGTGTCACCATGGCTTTCCCTTCCTTTTCTATCCAATCATGACTCCTCTATTTTAATTTTTGTGGTTTCTCCTCGTCTTGTGCTAGTTGGAATTTTGCGATTATTCTCTCCATTAGTGTTTTTGAAATTGGACTGGACTGATCAATCGTACTGATAAACTGAGAAACTGATCAACTGTCCCATATCAACAAACATTGGATGTATGGATGGCATAATTTTCCATTTTTGAGGACCTTCTTAGAGATTGTTGAGGGGGTTGAGATAATATTTGCCTCTATGGAAATAAAGACGGAGGAAAATCTTCCCTCATTAGGTATTCAGGGACATAGACAGCGACGGGGGACCATACACCTCGGTCGGTGGAGTTCCTGAAATATATGAATTTATTAAATTAGCCTGAATCGTATTTACTCTATCAATCAATTATATGTCTAATTCAGTACTTTCACATTATTTTATTATAAAAATAAAACAAAAGAATAATGGAAAGAGGAAACCTGAAATATTGAATCACGACTGTCATGCCCTAGCTCACTAACGTCTCCTCTTCTTCGTGTCGTCCCCGACCCAACACCATCATCTCCGGTTCAAGGGTTACCAGATACCTCTATCTGCGACTTGCGAAGGTGAAGTTCACTGTCACAGCCTCAAATGATAGAACACATAACCGGCACGGCATAAGGGTTTCCCCCTAGCCGCAAGCCTAACACATAGCATGCACAAATATTCAGCATACAATCCAGAGTACATAATAGATATAATTGGCCACATATGCCACATCCAATATAAGAAAATACAGTATATATATATATATATATATATATATATATATATATATATCAAGAATCCAACATCCTTGATTCAACTTGGGCCATGGCCTCATAATACAAACATAGTTGTAAAACATAAAACTGTTTTCCAAACAACACATCAAAGTACACAAGAAGCGAGGATCCTGCCTGTAAGTTCATGGAGATACACTAGACATAAACTTAAACTATACAACCAGTATAACGGAGCCTTGCCCAAACTGGGGCTCACCAATGCTATATTTAGCCTCCTATGGAGCTCTAGCTGGATCAATGTTTCTTTGACTATCTGTTAGGAGAAAACAGAAGAGGGGTGAGATTACCACATCTCAGTGAATGGGTAAATCAGACTATAACTGAAACAGGACAAACTAAGCACGAGTGTTTCGCAATAAGTTTAATAATTGAAACATTAAGCATTTAACCATAATTTATTGAAAGGAAAGCTAAACAATTCAAATGTATGTTCAAAAGATAAAACAGGATTAAATCAATAACTGTAAAGCAAATCAATTATGCATGGTAAGTAATAAATGACGTTATTTATGTAATAACAATGATGAATGAGATATTTTAGAAATATTTAAGCTTTAAGAAAAATGAACTAGTTTATTGGAGTTCTTTCCTGACAAATCATCATCTTCCCCAAGCACATAGTAATGGGTATGGCAATCACTGTAGGCGTAGACATAAGTCCACCCTAAATTTTATGTGTCTTAGGCAGTCATATGCCCGTCACAATATCCTAGGGCGAAGCCTTAACATGATCATGGTGCACCAGGGCTAACACTACCTATGGCTAGCTAACAGTGATCTAAAAGGGTCCCTCCAACAGAAAATATTTGAAATATGCTATTAAAAGAGTTTAAAGTAAAACATTTCAATAACTTTACAATAAAGCTATAATTCTCCATCTAGCTCTTTTCATGCATAAAATTCTGTTCTAAAATATATCTCATCCATGAATTTTCATGGAGACCTTTAAAATCATAAACTTTCCCTTTTTAAACATAGATCGTCCGTAGACGTTACATGTAACAACTTTTTTTTCCTTTATTATTAATACAATATTGAGTTCACATACATGTCATACGTATAACATATCAAACACATAGATATTTACATCTTGTTTATTTTGGTTGACCAATTCCGAAGATACAGGTGCGGGTGGTTGCACCTTCACCGGGATCTGAGCCAACTCGACCACAAACATCTTATTTGATTCTGAAATCTGCCTAACATAAAGTAACTCGATCCAATGTGCACTAAAATCCAGAGCCTTAGAAACAAAAGCTGCATAAATAATTTTCTGAACATGATATGGAAATATAGTGAGAATTAAATCCCAGTAAGTTCAACAATAAATTATCATCAGTAAAGCTCATCACGTCATGTTCAGCTGTATAAACTACAGAAAATATCTTTGGTCACATGAATGCATTATATCTATGCACATAAGAATCATACTATAATGATATGTATGACACGATTAACTATTTTCAAAATATCATATGATGGCCATCAACTTATTCTCATCTCAAGCTACCCCGGTTAGGGTGAGTATTCTCTACTCTCTGGTACGGGCTTTTCTCGCTCCGTCCGACATGGCCCACTTTCTATTTCTTTTCTCATTATCATGATCATAACCGTTGGTAGGGCGTCCCCTACTAGTGCACCACACGGATTGCCATGTGACCGTGCTCATTTCTTTTCTTTTCACAATGTTAGCCAAAAATATGCTTTCAATAACAAGTATGTTCATCAAAATATAACTATTACCATAAATAATTGGTAATCATGCCATGAAAATAACCATTTCAAATATCACTTTATAAAATATTTCCATGTCAAAATTTCACACTTAAGATGGTAAGAAGTTCATACAATGGCAATGGCTATGGCTATACTAGTCATTTATTAAGATTCATCTTCTTTTTTTAAATACTAATTTTATTTTCTTTATTTTCTTGATGCAGGTTTTCATCCTATTTAACCTTCTCTTACTAATCAGAGCATAACTCCCTCAATTTAACTCTGATGTAGGTGATCTTGGTGTCCATTTCAAGATAAAACAATTATCTAAAACTATTATGTTGAACATTGTAGTGAAAAATTAAGAAACAAATGTGATATTACTCCCTCAAAGTACAGGATAGTTCCTCTCGGATAGGTTCTGACTTTTACTGACTAATTAGACCATATCTCCCAAATTGGAACTCCAAATTGAGTTATTCCAGTTGGTAAAAATCCATGAGCCATATATCTATAATTGTTATGTTGGCGCGCTATTTTAATTCCCTACAGAATATTCCCAGAAATTCAAGAACTAAAACATTAATAACATACTCTTCCCTAAATAAACATTTTCTGACATCTGCTTACTAATCGGATCATATCTACCTCATATGAACTCCAAATTGAGTTATTCCAGTTGGTAAAATTCCATGAGCCATATATCTATAATTGTTATGTTTGCGCGCTATTTTAATTCCTTGTAGATACTTCCCAAAAATTAAAATACCGAAGCTATCCTAACATATTTTTCCCTGATGACCCATTTTCTGACCTTTGTCTACTAATTGGCTCATATCTCCCTTATATGAACTTCAAATTGAATGATTCCAGCGCCTAAATATCCATGACACATATTTCTTTAATTCTTATGTTAACCATATACTTTAATTCCTTATAGATTGTTCCCAGAAATTAAAATACCGAAGCTATCCTAACATATTTTTTCCTGATGATTCATTTTCTGAACTTTGACTACTAATCAGACCATAGCTACCTCATATGGACTCCAAATGGAACGATTCCAGTGGGTGAAAATCCGTGACACATATATCTTTAATTCTTATGTTAACCATTTATTTTAATTCCTTATAGATTGTTCCCAGAAATTAAAATACCGAAACTTAAAATTCTGTCAACCATAGCCATACCCATGCAGAACTATCTACACCAACCTAAGTATTCAAACATACATCACATGCAAGATCAATATGTAACATGATATAGCAACATCCATGACCAATCATCAAAATTCTAAGATCAAAATCTCATATAAATATTATGAGTTTCAAAGGTTTTCTTCAAAAAGAAATATTGTTAAACTTACCTAGAGCACTTAGTCCCCTAGATTTCTCCTTTCTCTTTCTTCCTTTCTTCCTCTCCTTTCCTCACTCTACCTTGCTTCTATTTTTGCTCTCCCTCACTTGGACGAAATTCTAATGTTGTAAGGGTGGGTTTTCTTATATAGACCACCAAATAATTCACCTTTCATGATCATGGGTCTACCTTATCACAATTAGGATACACTTTGTTGAATTTTTGGAAAACAAACAACTTATGTTCTTGTCTTCCTCTTCCCTAGTCAAGATATGCATAGGAAAAGGAGATTTGTATTTTGAAAATTATGATGATATGTTCTTAAGATATGGGGCAAGATCCCTTTGATTTAGGGATTCATTTCATTTTTCTTTTGTCTTAATCAAGTATGATAGATTTGCCTTTTTAAGTGGCAAATTTCTAGCTCTTGAATTTTCCTTACTTAACTAAAATTATTTGTGTAGGATAATGATGTTTTGTCATAATTCTATGTATTATTACCCACTTGCTAAAGTTATGAATGTAGGATATAGATGTTTTTGTCCTAAAGCCTTGTATTATTATGCCACTTGCCAAAATGATGAATGTAGAATCACACCACTTGCTAAATTTTTGTCTTAATGCCATGTCACTTAATCTTGATTACACCAATATTTCATCACTTTAATTTTATTTTTATTTTTATTTTTTCTCTTGGGTTTGGGCTCATTCTTGCCCATTTTCCTTACTTTGGTTAAAATTCTACCTTTCATAATGGGCTTGGTCACATTTTCATGATTTTTGGGCTACCGGTCCAATTTTTATATTCTAATCCAAGTCTATGTTTTATTTCTTCCTTGGGCTATCCTATTGGCTTGCTAAAAATTCATGTGAAGTAGAAAAACTCTATATGAAGTGTCTATAGGTTAAAGCCCAATTACGGGTGGAGATACTAAACTTAGTAACTTTTACTCTTAAATTAAGAAAAATTACCCTAATCCGATCTTCTTGAAATTTTAAGACCTTTACTTACTTCACAAAAATTTATCTTTCTTTACCTAAGAATTTCACCTTTCTCTAACATGTTTATTTCTAATATTTCCTCTTAGGTTTTCTTTCTTTACCTATTCCATTAATATTAGAACATTTCTATGCATATATGTAAGGTGAAAAATTTCTAAGGAAAATATCTAAAAATTACGGGATGTTACATTACATAGATGCTTATCATGCATCAAATCATTTCATGGCTAGCTTAGTTCATTTCTATGACTAAGTTCACATTTCTATAAATCTAGCTCAAATGGAGAATTATCAACTTAGATGTTTGCCTTGCATACCTAGAGTTCAACTAGGATTTAAATTTATAATTTCTAACATGGTTGGAACATATTGGTTTTCAAAGCGGTAAAACAATTTAGCATACATTCCAACTAGTTAAAATCATACGAGAGAGAGAGTTATAAACCGAATTCGTAAAACATGCGCTATAGTATGAAAAACCCACTCACCTTACTAGGAGTCCAACAACGAGAATTTCACCTCGTGATGGTTCAACAACCTAGAAAACATAGACATAACATGAGAATTGGAAAACTCTAAACGTCACTATTCATGCCGAAAAATACTATTCACTCATCGGAAATACTATTCACGCCGAAACCTAAAAACCCTATATTTTTGTATAGAAACTAATTCTAAGACTATCTATGGAAAGAAGTTCGGTAAAACGAAGCCTAAAACGCGATTAAACAGAGTTTTACCTTTACAGTTACTATTCACGCGATTTTCCGGCGACCTTCTGGCGACTTTCTGGCGAAATTGATCGGTGGGTTTTGAAGTACTCGTTGCCACGAGTCCAATGGTCCAGACGGTTCGTCAATTAGAGGTTCGTAGCTCCAAATATGAGGAATTGAAAATCGAAGAGAAAAATGAGAAATGGTGAAAGGAGGCTGCAGGTTTTTTTTTCTTCTCTGGTATCCGTATGCACATATATGTGCAGCGCTACAGTAAATTTTTTTTTTAAATAATAATAATTATTAAATAATTTATAATAGGATTTTCTTTTATAAAAATTCATATAAATTTCTTTTTTCATCATAAAATATCCCAAAAATTTTTAAAAATTTCCTTTCTCATAAACCTTTAGTTAAACTCTTAAATCATAATTTTTCTTGATAAAAATCGTAATAAAACAAATATCTAAACAAATATCTTTATTCATATTAAAAGAAAGAGTATTTCTAAAAATACCATAAAAATTCAATAGAAGCCGGTATAATTATTTTAAGCAACACAATACTTCTTTTACTTAAAAATCCACTTACTTTTAACAAATCATAATCATTTCTACATAAATAAAAATATATTTGCTTATAGTGCGCCAAAACATAACTTCTAATATTTCTTTTTTTTGTAATTCTTTAATCTATGTAATAAATATACATATTTTCTACGGTTCTTATCTCTATTGTCAAAATTCTCTCTTTTATTTAAATTTTCTTTTCGTTAAATTTTACGGTTATTACATTCACCGTCTCTAAGCTCTTTTATTTGTATGACTTCAGATTTTGAATATACTCGGTTTCGTGATTTTGTCTTTCCTCCTTCCTTCTCTCTTCCAAACTCTGTTTTTCTATAATTTTTAGTGCTATCTCTAGAACCGAACTAGGATATACCCGAGTCAACTTTCAGGTTTGCTATCACAGTCTGGAACTTGTGATTTATTGCTTTTTACTCAGTTTTGTCTTTATTTTGATGGTATGGAAGCATGCTTAATATGTTTCCAAAAAGAGGGAAATTGAGTTGGGTGAGAGTGAGAGTGATTAAAGATGGTGCAACTATTTTGTCAGACTGTGCCTTCATCAATTCGAATGCCACTATACACAAATGTTAGCATATATATTAATATGCATATGAATTATCACACTACTACAAAAGCGTAGAATAACAACGGTTTTTTAATGGTTTTAACGACGGCCATAACCGTCGCTAATGCCCATTACGACGGTTGGTATAACTGTTGCGGAGAAAGTGTCTTTGTGATGGTTTAGACCAACCATGAGAATAGCGTCAATAAGACAGGGTATAGCGACGATTTTGAACCATCATTAAATTATAAAAATCGTCGTTAAGTCCAGTCTTAACGACGGTTATTGGACCGTCGCCATATCTGAAATAACGACAGTTTCTAAAACCGTCATTATGTCGTTGTATATAACAGTTCTATAGCCGTCGTTATGTCTTTAAAAATAACGACGGTTCTTTGAACCGTCATTATTGCTTATAAATTTTTATTAAAAAATTATTAATTTACATTATTATTTAATTTTATATTATTATTATTATCATAATTAATCTTTTAAAATATATATTTTTATTTCAATATTCATAATTTACATTATTATTTATTTTTATTTATTTTTATTTTTTATCTCAAAATTCATAATTTACATTATAATTTAATTTAATTATTTTTATTTTTATTTTCATTTTTATTTCAAAATTCGTAGTTTATGTTTTAATTTAATTTAATTTTATTATTTTCATATTTTATTTTTTAAAATATATATTTTTGTTTGAAATTGTCTATTTTATAATGTTAAATTTTTTTATGAATTATATCGATATATATTAAAAAAATTTTAAAAAATTATGTAATGTAAATTACATTCATAAATAAATTATAAAAATAAAATTAATAATGACTTAAAAATTAAAATTACAATTTACATTTTTGTACAAAAAAAATAATATACAATATAATCATGAACTCAGACCTTGAGGACCCTGTGGCGGCATCTGATCTGGCTGATGTCCACTGCCTTTATCACTGGGAACCTAAAAATCAATTTTATTATGTAAGCATTTTAAAATTAAATAAATTAATAATAACAATTATTTATGAAATTTAGGATTTAAATATTATCCTAAGATTTGCACTGTGAGCAAGTGCAATTTCAGGCGGCACTTGACCCTGAAAGTTCTGGAGCAAGAACATCTTAGCTGCCTCCATATGTTTTTGTTAGGCTGTCATGTCATCATTATGTGCCTCTCGCTTCGCCTCTCGTTCCTGCTGCTCGACGTCTCGCTCATGTATGGTCGCTTTCAGACGAGCCACCTCAGTCTGTAATTCCTCGTATGAAGGCCCAGACTCAGAGCTCGACTCAACAAAAGCATGTCCGAAGACTTGGGTTGGACAAACACCTAAGCCAAATCCTCAAACACGACCCGAGTGCTCTGCAATTTTCAAGGCTCTCGCAAGTGAATCATCTGTCGAGAGCTCTTGGGAAGAGCTATCCTCCTGTTGGATCGAGGCAATTTTTTCCTTTAAAATAAAAAATAGACGTTAAATTTTTATTACAATTAACAAACAATCAAATAAAATAGTAAATTAACAAAACAATAGCAAAATTATACATACCGCAACTACTCGAGCCTCGTCGTTGATGTATGTTTCGTCAGCCTTTTTATGAGCTACCGTCCATACGTTGCCGCGAGTCACTAGACCCCTAACTTCCGCCTCCTGATTAAGTTAACAATTAATAAAATTTTTAAACAAATTTGTATTTTATTTAAAATGAAATAAAACTCTTATGAAAAAAACTCACAAGCTCAACCTTTCTACGTGCAAGGATTTTGGATCCAATTGTATGTGGCATCGTCATACGTCTTCTGTTACGCCTATTTTGAGCAGCCACATCCTAAATAATTGTATAAATAGATTAATTAATCAATGTTTTAAATATATATATATATATGAACAAATAAATATAAATAATTACTCTGGTCCTCGCGTTAAGTCGGTAGTCAATGAATGTAGCCCAGTGGTCACGTGGAATACCAGATGAGACGTCATTCAGCAACTTCTTCCTCAACTTCGTCCCATCGTACTTGAGCCGAAACACATTATAACGTACGGCTCTCCACTTGGCTCCAAGTGACTGTAAAATTAACTTCTTGTGGAGACCCATCACATTAAAATGTGTCTACAAAAAATAATACAAATATCAGTGAAACATTAAAAATATTAAAGTATACTTAAAAATAATTAACAGTCCATACATGTATCGTGTTAATGAACACTACTATCTTGTAATCATCGGGAATGCTCCTCCAATCTTTATATGAGATCGGAAACAAACGGAAGTTATCCCCAATGGTGCCGAGGAAGACACCAAGGAGACCACCTTCGTCTCCAATGGGCTGGTGGGTGTCGTTACACCGGACAACCACCTTGTGCCCATGAGGTAACGCCCAAATATCGTGGATAGTCATCTGTCTGGGCGTCACCTAACCGGTCTCATCTGTTACAATATAAAATAAATGTGTTAGCTCAATATTTGGACATTAATTATTATAAATATAAGAAATATTTTATATTATACTTATAACATCGACTGTCTAGCTCCTCCTGCACCTACGCTCTTGCTGAGCCATCTGACGCTCCACCTCAACACCGTTCAACAAATCATCAACATCTAAGTTGATATCAAAATCGTCGTCTGGTCCCTGGGTGTCGTAAGAGGGGAATGTGGACGGAAGGGGCTCTGATTCTGGCCTCCTAGAGTCAGACGGGGGTAGTGTGGACGGTCTAACATTTGACTCTAGCGCCATAGAGTCCGAAGGTACCGTAGACGGGACAATTGCTGACTAGACAGTATCATCATCGCTGGGCTATCCTCCCTCACTACTAGCTGGGCAAGCAACATGCCCAACTGAGCTCGCCGCACCCGTTCTACCCGTAAATCCAGATCTACCCCTCCGCATCGTCACTATGCCTATTAGAATAAAATTAATAACATTAATTAGTATCCTAAATTGTTCATTTAAAAATAAGAAAAAAATAATAAGAACATATATCAAAATACATAACAAGCATAAACTGTTAATAAATAAAATCAAAATATATTTAAAATATTACAGGATCAAATTAATACCGTAACATATATAAATTTACTTCTTCTAAAAATAATCTTTCTAAATTTTGAATGCGCAACGGATTACTATCATATAAAATATTATCATCGTCCTCACCCATCTCATATAAATCATGAGACTTCAAATGTACAACCATACTTCATTTGTTGTCAACCGCATCTTCTACATAGTATACTTGATGCGCTTCTGATACTTTGATGTACGGCTCGTCATCGTCATTTTCACCAGTATGAATTAACCGTGAAAAATCGACAGATGTCACCCCGAAACCATCTGTGGTAATGCCCCTCGCTATTGTTGTATTGGCCCACATACATTTGAATAAAGTAACTATAAAGTGATCGTGATAATTCAATTCTACAATCTCTAATAATTTTTCATAATACGGGACTCCATCGAATTGCATATTTCTGTCACTGCTACTTGCATAACTTCTCGTTCCGAAAATACCGTAAACTCCACTATTTTGGGTTGTCAACCCTTGGTCTTGCTCTAACATTTGAAATTTGAATTCATTTATATTGTATACACTGTATTGGCGTGCTCTATCCAGGGGCCCAATTGCCAGAAATTTTAGTTCAGTTGACAATGTCCCACTACTATCATTTTCCATCTGGGAAAGGAAAACTGAGCTGTGAGTTGTGCTCATGATAGACTGCAAATACAAATTGACTAGATAAATTGTATATTTACACGACGAGTGAACCAGGAAACAAACTCCTTATGAACTTTTTTATCTATCTCAGAAGATGATCGGATTCTATTTCGTAAGCTATGCCTTACCCAATCTCTAAATTCCCTGTAAAAAAAAATTGATAGGTAAATTTAATGCTTCATATCCATTAGATAAATATTAATGTAACAGACTAACAGTAAGTCTTGGTGTACTCACTGAAGGTAAGGATCGACTTCCGGACAATTTATTAAGACATGACAATGGGTTTGCAATTTTTCTCGCGGGGAAAGTGTGAAATACTCGAACCCACCAACTGGTCTTCCTACTTGTGGAAACAACGTACCCCCCCTCCCAAACGTCCCCACATCAGGTCGATCATCAACCCAAATAAGACGATTGAACACTGTCTCTACACCCTCCAAATACCTTGAACAAAATATTAAAACTTCTTCAGCAACACATGCTGCAGTTATTGAGCCCTCTGTCCTTGCTTTATTTCGGACGAATGACTTAAACTTACCCAAATATCTGTACAACATACGTTCAACGAATGAAAAATTAATAATAAACAAAACATAATAAACAAGATAAAATAGATCTAAATTTTTTAAGATTTTGTACCTTTCAATAGGATACATACAACGATATTGAACTAATCTGCCTAACTTGACTTCTCGGACCAAGTGAACTATTAAGTGTACCATTACTGTGAAGAAGGAAAGAGGAAATAACATCTCCATATGACACAGCGTCAGAACAATACAATTTTGAAGTTGGTCAAGTTTGCTGACATTTAAAACTCTAGAACAAACATGTCGAAAGAACGAACAGAACTCAACCAGAACTGCAAACACTTGCTCAGAAAGTTCCTTCCTTATGGCAAAGCGTAGTAGTTGTTCCATAAGAATATAACAATCATGACTTTTCAACCCCCCAATCTTATGTTGTCTTAAATCAATGCATCTAAAAATATTACTAGAATATTTGTCAGGCACGGAGATGTTTTTCAGTGTTTTGAGAATAATATCTTTACCTGCATTTGTCAACGTGAACAAAGCAAGTCGATACTTACCATTCTCATCTGGCCAAAGCTCTGACCTCACACCTAACTCATGTAAATCTCTTCGTGCATTAATGTGGTCTTTTGAATGGCCAGTGTCATTTTATAAAGTATACAGAATGTTGTCGCAGACATTTTTTTAATATGCATCAAATCAAGATTATGACGCAACAAATTGTTCGCCCAATATGGAAGTTCAAAGAATATCATTTTTTTACGCCATTGTTGAGTCCCAGCTTCAACCCCTCCGTGACCTTGGGACCTCTATTTTCGACCTTCATGTTCTCTGTTCTTTCCGAATACAACGTTAATATAATTAATTTGTCTGAAAATATCTACACCATTCAATTGTAGTGGAAGATTTCTTCTCTCTTTTGTTCCATCAAACCTGTTACGGGCCATCCGAAATTTATAACCCGAGTTTAGAAAACAACGATATCCCATAAAACACCACTTCCGACTATGAAGAAGGCGCACAGGAGTTGAATCAAAATTACAGTGTGGACAAGCCAATCCAGTATGAGTATTCCAACCTGATAAACATCCAAGGCCAGGAAAATTACTGATTGTTTACATGAGAGCAGCATACATGTTGAACATGTCACTATTGAACGAATCGTAAGTTCGCACACCGTTGAACCATAGCTCCTTCAACTCTTCAATCAACGGTTGCAGAAATACATCTATATCATTTTTCGGTGCCTTTCTACCAGGAATTATCATTGACAGCATAAAAGAACTCTGTTTCATACACATTCAAGGAGGAAGATTGTAAGGAATCAGTACGACTGGCCATATGCTGTAACTTTTATTTAAATTCCCAAATGGATTGAAACCATCGGTAGTAAGGCTCAAATGCATATTCCTAGGATCGGATGCAAATTGAGGATTTAAGATGTCAAATCTCTTCCATGCCTCAGAGTCCCTCAGATGCCTCATCATACCGTCACTATTTTTGTCTGTGGAATGCCATCTTATATATTCGATAGTCTTAAAAGACATGAACAATCTTTGTAGCCGGGGCTTTAATGGAAAGTATCTGAAGACTTTATTAGCCACCTTTTTCTGATTCTCCCATTTTCTCCTCGGTTTCCACCTTGATACACTACACTTATTACAAGCATCTTTATTTTCATTTTTTCCCAAAATAACATACAATCATTTTTACAAGCATGTATTTTTTTGTAGTTCAACCCCAACTTATTAATATTTTTTTAGCCTCGTAAAATGAAGTTGAAATCTTTGCATCCGGAAAGACGTCAACCAATAGCTGCAGTATCATTGACATAACCTTGTCGGATATCCCGCACAAACACTTGATATGGTACAAATTCACCAAAAACGACAATTTGGAGTATTTTTCACACCCTTCGTACAATGGTTCTTACCCATCCTTCAGTAATTCAAAAAATCTCTCGTGCCTTCGTCCATCCTTTCACCTGACGGTGCAACCGGCATGTCCACAGAATCAACACTTTCACACCTGAGTTAGCATTTGCAAAATCTAAAAAACCTTGTAGACCTTCCAAATACTCTTGAGTGTGTCAAGGTTTATGGATCCAAGTTTTATCCATTCTGAAACCATTATGAAATAAATAATAATAATAATAATAATTCACTGAATAATGCATTTTTAATGCATTACTTCATAATCTAACCCCTCATCGAGGATTAAATAATATACAACAAAGAAAAATTTCATGAATTTTAATTCTATTTAACAATTTAACACTCTTATCTAATTTGTATACTTAAAGTTAACTAATTATGTTTAAGTTAAAATAAATAATAAAATTTAACTACAAAACATAATCATTTAATGCGATAATTTATCATTATTGACAATTTTATTTTATCCGACAAAGTTTCTTACTCGTTTTGTTGGAATATTTTAAATTAGATTGTTATTTTATTAATTATTAAATCCAATACAGATTGGGCCGTTATATTTTTGTGTGGACTATGATAGGTGGCCTGCACAGAAAATTTGGGCAGAGGCCCAACCCACAACTTTTTTTGCTGTTATTTTTATTCTTATCGAAATGCTGACTGATAACTTGACCACTTTAATTACTATCTAAATTACTCTCTCTCTCTCTCTCTCTCTCTGAACTCTCTCTCAAAGTTAAAGGAGTCTAGTATGTTGTAATTCTGCTTCTCTTAATCTATGGATTCTTCTGGTATGTTTTTTTAATCTATACTTGATTACTTTTATTTATTCTCTGTTGATTTTTTTTTGGATGTTATCCATATGTTTTTTCATTCTGCTATTCATTAAATTTTGCTATTAATTAATTTGCCCGATTTCATGTTTGTCATATACATCATGTAAAAAATATATTTTATTTTCTCTTATAATATCATTGCATAATGTCTATTTATTTGATTCATCTATTAATAATTTAAATTTAATATTTAACAATTTTTTATTATATACTTACTAAAATTATTATATCTAAATTATTTATACAATTGTAATAAATCAATAAATTTATATTATTATGCTTTTTTTTTGTTTCTTCATTTTATTTTTTACTTCTTAATTAATTTAAAAATTATAAAAATAATATATTTACTTTATTAATTATATTATATTTTTTCTAAATAATAAACATGTATAAAGTTCACTTCCAATCCTTGTCCTTAACTAAGATTTCGATTCATCTATTAATAATTTAAGTCAAATATTTAATTACGTTTAATTATATAACAACAAAATTTATTATATATAAATTATTTATCATATTGTTATAAATCAATAAATTTATATTATTATGATTCTATTTTTTTATAACAATTGTTAAATTTTTTTTATACAACTTGACTTTATTTTTTATTTCCTAATTAATATTATCTTTTTAAATTTATAGTTATAAAAATAATAAATTTATTTTTTAATTAAGTTATAATTTATAAATAATATAAATTTTATTTTAAATGTTTATCATTAATCAATTTTTTTATAATTTATGTATAATATTTAATTACATTTATTAATATAATAATTTTTTTCTATTATCACAAATCTAATTTTAGTACTATTATTACCATATTATTATTTTTTTAATAAAAATTACATAATTTACTACTTGGGTAACCAAATTATACTTTTTATTTCTTAATTAATTCAATTTATTTCACCTTATAATTATTAACATAAAATTATAACTTACTTTTAATTATTATCATCTTTTTAAACTTATAAATATAAAAATATTATATTTATTTCTTAATTAAGTTATTATTTATTAATAATAAATAAATATAAATTTTACTTTAAATAATTATCATTAACCAATTTTTTTATTAATAATTTATGTACAATATTTAATTATATTTATGAATATGATAACTTTTTTTACTATCACAAATTAAATTTTAATACTATTATTATTATATTCTTATTTTTTTAATAATCATTACAAAATTGACTATTTGTGTAACTTAATTATATTTTTTACTTCTTAATTAATTTAAATTGTTTCACCTTATAATTATTAACATAAAATGCTAAGTTAATAATTATGAAATTCTTCTTAAATAGTAATTAATAATTAATTTATTATTATAATTAACAAATATAAATATTAATTATTTTTTACTATTAATTTGATTAAATTAACAATAGATATTTAACCTATATAACATAATACATCATTTACTAAAAGTATAACATACAATTTCTAATAAACTAAAAGCATAAACTATTTAAGTCAAACATACAAATATATCCAAAAAAAATTCAAAACATTAAAAATAATTAAAATACATACCTTATGTGAAAATGAACAACTCTGAATCACAAGTGTCTGTATATAAGTGAAATATCTACATAAAAAGTTAAAAAAAATAACTTAATAAATTTAATCAAATTTACAATTTAAATCAAAAATTAATTCATAATAATACAAGTATATAAAAGCTTACCTCAAATAAGAGTAAATAAATTCGAACCACCAAAACAACTAAACTCACAAGTATTTATAAGAAGAAGAAGAGAGAAGCTCAAATTGTGCAATGAAAATGAAGGAGGAAAGACGAATTTATATGAAAAGACGCGGTTTAATGACGGTTTAAAAAAAATCGTCATTAAATCGACTTTTAACGACGGTTACAAAAAAAAATGTCGCTAGAACTAGTTTTAACGATGGTTTGACGAGAATCGTTGTCCAAATGGCGTGTGGCATAACGATGGTTTTGGAAGAACCGTCGTAAAACTGGAACCAATTCCCCATAAACGGTCCAATTTTCGTGAGATTTTATGACAGTTTATACAAACCATTGTACAAATAACAACGGTTTAGCGACCGTCGTTAAACCGTAACATAATTCTAATGTTAGCGGTCAATTTACCATGGGAATTTACGATGATTTTGATTAACCGTCGTTGTATGACGACGGTTTTTTCTAACCGTCGTCATTTTACGACGGTTCATTGATAACCGTCGTAATTTTATGACAGTTCATCTTGAACTGGCGTTGTATAATGACAGTCTCTATAATAACCGTCGTTATATGTTTGCATTTAACGATGGTCAATGAAACCGTCGTTAAATGACCGTCGTAATTCTCCGCTTTTTTAGTAGTGTCAGTTGATATATTGATGATAGCAAAAATTTCTATAAAATTGGTGGTAAAATTGAAAGGATGTATTAATATTTTTAATTTTATTTTTAAAAATTTTGTCATGTCAATATTTGGTATAAAAATTTTGATTTTGTACTAAATAATAATTTGTATGTATCTCATAAGAGAAGAATACCCCCAACAACTCAAATTGTGTTTTATGATGAGCTCCATATTTTTTTAAAATTTTTATCATAATATATTAATCTATTAATTCACGTTTGAGGTCCTCTTGGATCTCTACTTCCCCCGACAAGAAGAAAAATTCTCCCACCATAAGATTAGAGACTGAGGAGCAGCGTTTATTGAGAATGAAAAGGTGTTATCTAGAAGGAACTAAATTTTATTTTGAGATATTATTTCTGTAATTTCATAAATAAAAATATTTTAGAAATGTTTGAAAGTTTTGTGAAAATAAAAAATTAAAAAAATATTTTAGATAACTTTAAATAATAATTTTTTTAATTTAAAAAGATTTTAACATAATATTAATATATAAATATATATACAATTAAATAATTTAGTATTAAATAATAACGTTACTATTCAAATAATATTGATTTAATTAATTTTTATAAAATTTTATAATTTTAACATATATAAAATTTAATACAAATTACAAATTGTATTCAAAGTTTCAAATGAAACAATACAAGATCAATGAAGATTATTAAAAAGTTTAAATTAATTAAAAGTAAAATATCAAAGAGATAAATATCCAGAATTTAGATATAATCTAAAAAGAAATTGATAATGTCGCTCCACATTGTTACAATAAGCAATCTAAATCATGTGAAAACAATAAAAAATATTATAGTCCCTTTTAAAATTTTTAAAATCTTCTATATTATATGTTGAAAGATGCCAATCAATCTGTAAAGATGATAAATAAGATAAGCCATATTCCAAAATTGTTGCAAAATTATATGTTATATTCATAATTTTGATCACATGTCGAAGATTATGATCGATAACTAAATCTATGATCATGAGATTCATATCCACCAGTGTTAAGTGAAGAAAAATTAGAAGCCAATTGTTGGGCATCTTACATTTCAACATTATCGTCACTTGCTCTGTTATAATTAGAATATTTGTAACCATGATCCTGATCTTTAGTGCAATACTGAAACTCTTGTTCTGATGTGAAAATTATATGACTTCTTTCACTAATTCAATCAGTGGTGGTGATATTTTCACCACCCACTTCAGCACCATTATTACATGTATTTGTATTAGTATCAATATTTTCTTTTGATTCGTTATCAATGTCAACAGTAGTTGAAAATCGATGATGTATTGATCTTATCATCAAATTTTCAAACTTATTATCAGTAGTTATTCTATTTGGTTGAGTATTGTGAGTCTGACCATCGATTAGCAAATGTAGCCAAATAACTATTTGGTCTAATATTTTTAGTATTTTCATCTAATTCATCTAATAATGCATCACCAAGATCATCCAACCATTCTGAAAGGCCATTATCTTCTTCAAAAAGTGTAGTTAAATCAATTGCTCTGAACTCAGCACCTTTTGAATTATGATCCTTCATAATATGCTTCAATTTCAATCGCATATTATATTATGCAAAAACAAGCTTTTCAACTTTATCATAATTCAAACGATTACGCACTTTTGTGGAAATAAGTGCAAATGTACTCCAATTTCTTCCACACCCACTAGATGAAGCTGTCTGTGACAATACTCTCATTGCAATTTTTCTTAAATTTGGAGCATCAGTACCATACATAAGCCACCATTCAGCTAGAAAAAAAAAAGTGGTCTATGTTAGTTAGTAATATATTAAAGTGCTTCTATATACACAAAATATATGCCATAATAAGTCAAACATGGATTTGTTTTATCTCTTTCTTTGATAGCCAATTTATCAAAAAATCCATATATAATATCTCGATATATTTTTACGTACATGAAAAAAATAGTGCGAGCAATTACTATAGTTCTGATCACAAACAAAAAAGATAAAGAAAATAATAATAAATACCTCAGTTGACTCTAATATAGAAATCACATGCTTAAGCACTTAATTTTAACAAATCTTCTTAAGATCCAAAGTTTTCAGAGTATTGATATGATGGATTCAAATAGTATGCTTTTTTTTCATGCATGAATAATAAATAAAATGTTAATTAGTATAGTCCAAAATAAAATAAATAAGTATATATTGCAAAAAAAACAAATATAAATGTATAATCAAATATTTCATTTCATTCCTTTTATATGAATATCACTTATTATTTGTTTATGCTAACAACGATCAATGACATCAAGATATTTTTGTTATGACTTAAGAGCTATTGTTTGAATTGTTAATCTTACTTTGCATATTGCCGCATAAACATATGACATTGTAGTTCGCTTTTCTTTATCAATCATCCTTTAAACTTTAGTAATTGGGATATGTATGTCAACAATTTCCTTCACATTCTTCTAAAAATTTTAATCTAATATGGTGATATGGATTCGTATTTCAACTGAATTTTTATTAGCAAAATTTTTGGACCATTCATTTGAAGTTACCATTCTTTGTAATATATTTTTGTGCTCCAAGAGACTTGCAAGAGCAATATAATTTGTTTCAAACTGTGTTTGAGCTAGTCTAATCAACTATCTTGTGCAATAGGTTCTCATCATGTGAAGAACTTTAAAATGATTATAAATAAAGTTGGTACACATTTTAACATCTTCTAAAACCTTTTGAACTTTTTCAAAATTTTTAAAATCATGCAATATTAGATCGAGAGAATGAGCAGCATAATAAGTCCAATACAAGTGTGATCTCCTCTGTATTAATAACTTACCAGCTTTTTTGTATAAAAATGCATTATTTGTAATTCTTTGTACAACATTAATTTCACCAACATCTTCAACCACTTGATCCATCAAGCTAAAAATATATTTAGAATATTTGTTTTCTTCTACTCGTACTAATTGACTTGTGAAAGTTTATTCTCCCATTATAATAGATTAAAAAAATTATTATTTTCAAACGAGTGGTGAATTGTCAATCATCACACATAATTGTGATACCATAAGTTTTCTATTTCTTCTTAAATTCTTTTATATATTTTTTTATCTTTTCTATTTCATCATCAAGAATTGGGCTACCTGTCACGACCCTAATTTTAGAGCACGTGAAATCCATATGCCATACACATATATTTTCCATAAATGTACATAATGCCATTCTTTATTATATAAACCAATACATATAAGTTCCCATACACATATACAATATACAGTTTACGTCTATAAACACCAGAATAACAGTAGAAGCAAGGATCCTGCCTGTGGCATATAGAGCATATCTAGAATACAAATACAAATACAATACATATAACGTGAGCCTTGAAAGCAACATAGGCTCACTCAAAGAGTAGACAGTCTAGCTGATCACCTATCCGCAGGACTAGACTATATCCCCTTATCTGAAAAATATATCCACAACGTGTAGTGAGTTTTAAAAAATCAGTGAGCAAATAAGACCTTCTATAACTTCTTAGGTCAGCATATGGATGACTTATACTTTAAAATTTATCATATAAAAAGTACAATTCAGAAGTACATCCATATGGAACCCGTATTTCAAATATCCTCATTTAACAATATAACCCAATATTTAAAATCCAAATACAGTACAATACGATTATAAACAAATACTTTGATGCAATAAAAGATTTCACATGTTTTAGGAGATTTCCATATTAGAATCAATACAATAGATAATTCCAAGCACACAGCAAGGGAGGGTAAATCACATATCAATAATAGGAGGCATCATGCTCTCCCCAATAACAATAATAGGAGGCATTCCGCTCTCTCCGATAACAATAACTCCCGTGTGTTGGCCGATACACGAGGCTAGCACCACCCCTGCTAGCTGAGGTTTCAAGGTGCACCAGGGCTAACATTCCCTGCTGTTAGTAGCCCTGCTGTTAGCAGACAGTGATTCCAATAGGATTCCTCCACAAATACTATATGCACATTTACCATAGAATTCAGTATAAATTTCTCAATATAATACAGACTTTCAGTCTCAGTATATTCCTCTGTCAAAACTTTCCAATCAGGGAGTCACATATATATTGCCCATATCCGAGGCAAACATATCACTGTAAAGATCAATATCATGTGCATAACACATTTTATTTGCCATATAATGAAAAATACATGTAAAAATCACATGTTCAATGCATTTCAAAATTCATCTATTAAAAATTACCCATTCAGGGTTTATCATATATATATAACCTCTTTCCAAGGCAATCATATAACTTTATAAACCAATGCGTCGTATACAATATATTTCATTTACCATGCGGTAAGAAATGTATATAAAATCACGTATTCAATGAGTTCAAAAATCTCATTTTCAGAACTATACTCTTCTTGAACTATATTTCCGATAGAAATCAATTCCAGATACTTTAATCCATTTTAGATACATATAAAAGTATAAATCACTTGTAATCATAATCAATAATTCATCTTAAATTCAAGAAGAGCATGTAATAAGCTATAGAAAGAAATATCTACTCACAGGTAAGGGCTCCAGATTGAACAGCCCTAAAATCCTCGTTTCTGGTCTGAATTCGGTAAAACAAAACCCAAAATCGAGTCCGAAAGGTCCAAAAACCTTGAAAATGACTCCGGATTTGCTAAATTTAGCCTCTAGGAGCTCAATTAACGCAAGTCAAAGCTAAGGGTACTGTTCACCGCAGAAAATACTATTCACCGCCGAAAATCACTATTCACTGTACTATTTATATCGGAAATCACTATTCACCGCCATATAAAAATTTACCAAATTACCAAAAAGAATTCATATCCAATTGTTTATCTAACTTCTGAATCCATCTACGGAGTCAGATTTCTAATTTAAAATCTCTAAGTAGGAGTTTCAGAACTTACATTTTATCGAGATTTTCTACTTTAGATCTACGGTGATTAAACGGTTGATTTAAAAAACTGATCAGTCAAAACTGAAGTACTCTTCGTCCTGAATCCAATACCACTTCCAGTTTTGAGATCGGAAGCCCATAAACACTCCAAATCGAAAGATAAAGTTAGATATTACTATTCACTACTATTCCTTTTCCGTTTTATTTTCTTTCCTATTGCATATACAGTCCTCCCACGGTTTTCTCCTTCCGTTTAACATTTGTTTTTTTTAATAATAATTATTTAATAATTAATAATATAATTTTATTTTATATAAATTCATATAAATTCCATTTTTCATCATAAAATATCCCAAAAATTTCTAAAAATTTCCATTCTCATAAATCTTTAGTTAAACTCTTAAATCATGATTTTTCTTGATAAAAATCGTAATAAAACAAATTTTAAAACAAATATCTTTATTCATATTAAAAGAAAGAATATTTCTAAAAATACCATAAAAATTCATTAGAGGCCGATATAATTATTTTAAGCAACACAATACTTCTTTTACTTAAAAGTCCATTTACTTTTAACAAATCATAATCATTTCTACATAAATAAAAATATATTTGCTTATAGCAAAATACTATCATTTAAAAATAAAAAGTACGCGCCAAAACATAAATTCTCATATTTTCAAAATTCTCTCTTTTATTCTAAATTTCCTTTAATTGGAATTTTCGTTAAATTTTACGGTTATTACACTACCAATTTCATAAGGAGTTGGACCTTTTACCCTAACACCTGTACGGACAATTTCATCAATCATAATATCATAAAATGGACCTTGAATTTTGTTAGGTGAGATATTTTGATAAATAAAAAATTTACGAATTATTTGTTTTGTTGACTTTTTTCACTTTTTAAGATTCCACAAATGGTACAGTTTTTGTTTATACACATCTCATTAGCGATATATTGAAGGATCCATTCCTTCCTTACTTAGACATTTTTTTTCTTTTCAAAAAATGTGCTTGTAGACTCTTTTATACTTTCACTACGAAAGAAATGTCTTTTTCCTTTCTTTGATATTGGTTAAAAATAACTTGATTTATGTTTTTTTTACCCTATGTTATCTCTTCAATAGATATTTATTTTATATATTCTAACTCCTCCTTCTTTTTAATTGTCATATAATCATCTGAATCCTCAAATGATATCTCTTGAATGCTAGCTCTTCTTCTAGCTGCATACGTTATATTTTCTCTCATTTAAATTTTTGTAGTACTGAGTTGTTTGTTCTCTTTCTGTTTACTCTTTAAAACTTTTCTCATTTTATTAACAATTTTTTTAGGACATTTTTTACATATCTCAATATTTGTATAACCCCCATCTAGGTATTGTTTCAATCAAGTTACATTACCACCCTTCATTATTTTGTGACAAACATTGTATTGTACATATTGTCTATTTCCCCCCACCATTTTTCCATAGATCCAATCAAGATTTGTTTTCTCTCCTTTTTTTTCTCTTTTGGATTCTCTTCTATTAATATTGCTTTTCTCTTATATGAACTCATACCTATAACCATAAAATCATAATCTAGATATATAAAAAGAAAAATAAACTCTATATCCTAATATAAATTTTAAATATTATTCATATATGTATATATATAAAAAATATTATTATATATATACTATAAATATTAACTGTATATACTATATATAAATAATATTAACTAATTTTAATATAAATAAACAAAAAAATTAACATTATGAACACAAGAATCTTTTTTTCATTTAAATATACAAAATATGGAATAAAATATTTTAAGAAAAGTCATTTATATACGTAAACTAAATTCAGCATTCATTTATGTATTTAAATAAATATGTAAAAATCAATGATAATACGAAATTAAAAAAATTATGAAAATTTAAAATAAATTAAATAATTAAAACAAATATATACATGTAGAGAAAAGAAATGTGCAAATAAAATAATAAATTATTGAAATGGTTATATTTAAGTCTAAATGGTTACATCTTAATTTTTATTAAATTTAAATGTAATTAATTTAATAATTATATATAATTTATAAATTAATTTATTATAAATATTGTTAATAAAAATTTTAAATAAATAAGTTGAGAGTGAATGACCAAAATCTTATTGAAATTTATGTTTTATAATGATTATATAACTAAAAAGTAATATAAACTTAATTAGGAGGTTAAAATAATATTTCACATTTTATTATTTTCAAATATGTTGTTTTTAAAAATAAAAATACTTTAACAAAAACATAAAATAATAACTCTAATAAAAAATATATTAATATTTTTGTTGAAATGATGAAAATATTCTTAATTAAAATAAATTTTTAAAAAATAATTACTTATAGATGAATAAAAAATTAAATTGAAAAATATTATACATAAAGATTAAGTTTTACGCATGTTGAGATAGTAAAAAAATTTAAATATTAAAATATTAAGTTCATTATTATAAATACATTAATTATTTTTGTTAAATCAAAATTTATTTTTTACCAATTTATACCTTTACAATCATATTAAGAAAGATTAAAATAAGATTCAAGAAGATATGCTACAATTTTATATTTTATTATTTTAAAAAATTTTATCTGTAAAATGTATTAACAAAAAATTTAAATAATCATTATTTAAAAAATATATTGATATTTTGATTTAAAAAATGTAAAATTTCTTAATTTGGCTTTTATTGTTTAATATAATAATTTTTTATTTATTCAAAATTTAAATAAAGATTTTAAATAATTATAAAAAAAATAAATTTAAAAATATTATATAAATAATATATTAAAAAAACAAATGAAGGCTTGCTTTTAAACTCATTCCAGTAGATATTTATTATTAAAAAATATATTTGTATTTCCTAATGCCATTTAATAATGCAAAGTTATTGACTTTCTATGAGAAAGTGTTAACCAACTAAGAAGCCTCCAAAAACACAAACCAGAAGATGCAAGGGAAAAACAAGAAAGATTTAGAAGATGAAGAACAGAGGAAAAGAGAAAGAACTTGTTCGGCGGATGGCAACTTCATCGTCTTCATGGCTCCTCATGTCTGTTTTTTGGGCTCAAGCACCAAGTGTTCGCTCATTTGATTCTTGTAGAGCTACAAGTTTGCTTGAATATACTGTGATGACTTGTGAGTGGAAAGAAATTTAAACAGTAAAAGGTTAGTTTTTTTTTCCTTCAGATTTTCAATATATGATTTGGTTTGATGATTTAAGATATTTTGGCGTTTTGTTTTTGATTGTGTAAAATTTGGAAATCTCTTCGAATTTCTAACTTTGTCGGTTTAGATTTTTGTATATTTTTCATATGTAAAATTTAAGGAATCTCTTCAGATTCTTGACTTTGTCGGTTTGAAATTTTGCATCACTTTCATTTTGTAGATTTGTTTTGAAGTTTGAATATTTCTAGCGAAATGATTCAATTTCGGTCGATACATGCGACAAGCAAACAATTTTCACCGAAATGGTGAAATTTCTCAAACAAAGAGGTGATTCATTTCAATGCCTTTTGAAATTGAAATTTTTTGATCATTTCTATCAAAATGATACGATATTTTCGATATTTAGTTTTTTTAGTTCTCATCTCTACTCCATTGTCATCTCTAATTCGACTACCTCTCTTATTGAAAGATTGAGATTTTTTAATTTTTTTTGACTTGGGCCCAAGATGCTTGTACGCTCAAGCCCTCAAGCTTCACTCTTTACCCCTCACTTTATTTACCTGTAACATGGAGAGTGAAAGGACACTCTTACCCACCCTGTGAGGCCATAGGGGACTTCAAAATTTAGAATAACAATGATTCAATTTCATCTCTTTGTTAGGTCCCATTTGATATGTATATTTAAGCTAATAGAATGGAAATTTGAATTTTCATTTCATCATATATTATATTTAATTGGCATAATACAAAAACCATAAAAATATAGATTACTTTATGGGTGTGTTTGGTAGAGATTCTTTTTGGATTTCTGAGAATATGTAGTTGGAAAAATCAAATTCTTTTGTTTGGTAGCAAATTTGATAATATGATTTCCAAGAAATTTCAATTCCTGGGAATAGAATTTTAAGAAAAAATTCCCGCAAAATGAATCCTTAGGTGCGGGGTTGGAATTGAAGATTTCTATAAAGACGGAAATTCTTCTGAAAAATAAAAAACCATTTTACTCCTCATTTTTATCCTTCACCTCAACCCATTTTTGTTTAACTCTCAACTACGCTGGAAGTAGGAAGCAACGCAGGAAGTAGAGCAAGCTGAATAGAGCGAGAAGCAACCCTTACCGGGAAGCACCCCCTCATTTGTTGCAGTGTTGATTAAAAAGCTACTGTCATAAAAATTAGATTAAGAATATAGTGCTATTTTAAGTTATCACATCCTATTGAGATATTTTTTTTGGTGTATAACTATTTTGTATAAATTATCATACTTGAAATATTAACATCATACAATGCATATATTATTTTTCATTTTATAATATAGTACTATCATGTAATTATATATGTAACATTATTTTTTTTTTAAACTTTACACATCTTTTATCATAGAAAATGTACCTTTGATACTCTTGAAAGGCAACTATAACTATTTTTTGATTTATTTTATTCTTTTAATAAAAAAACCAGACAAGAAATGTTTTACAAAAAGTTAAGGAGATTTTTGAAAAATTATTGAAGATTCTCAAAAAATTTAAGTATAGCTAAAAAAAAAGACTAAAAAAATGTTACTTAAATATTCCTAGCAATCCTAAAATTCAACCAAATATATTTTTTATATTCTTGAAAATTATAATTCTTATCAATTATATTTTTTAAAAAATATGATTATCAGGGACAAAAAACTTTGTCATATACCAAACGTGCGAGAAAGTATGTTGCTTTTAAAAAGTCATAAAACAAAGAAAGAAATGAAATAGAATTAAAAAATACTAAAATTTCATTCTAGACAAAATGGTTAGAGATGTACCTTTTTTTTAGACAAAAATAATATTTAAATTTATGTACATGTTATAATAGTAAGATTGAAATTTTGTTGATTCCTTATCTGTATTTTATTTATTATTAATAAATAAAATAAATAAATAATATTTAAACTATCTTTTAAAATTATTAATATTTTTAATAATAATTTTATATTACTAATTATTCATTTTATTTTTTATTTATATCATTGTAAAATATTTTTAATCATAATAATATTATTTTAATAATTTTTCATCTTTTTTGTCAATTTTATATTTATTTTTTTATTTTTTTATATCCTATTAAATATAATTTTAATAAAAATATTTTAATTTATTTGCAATTCTCATTTTTATATTTGAAGAGAATGATAGTTTACACATAGCTACCAACGGAATTTCTATTTGATTAACTTTAATTCATTCTATTTTCTCTTGTTAATATTTTTCTTTTGTCTCTTTTTTTATATGTTAAAAAATAAAAAAAAATTCACCTATTAACAAGCATAATAAGTTTTTTACCTTTTATAAACAAGTATTAAATTAAAAAAATATTTAAATTATTTACACAAAAATCAATTTTATTTTTATATAAAAAATATTTTTATATTATTTAAATAAATTTAATTTAACTAATTTATTTAATCACTCTCACAGCGAAGCCAGTAACTCAATAATCTAGTGCCTTCAAGATGTGGTTTTAAAAATATATCCCCCCACAGCTTCTCGGTTTCTATTCTCCCAGTCATTTTTCTTGCTTATTTTATTCGACGCCACCGCCTCTTAGTTGCTTCCTTTTCTTTCTTTTGTCCGAACCACTTGATAAGAAAAATAAAGTATTATAGTTTATTATATTATATTATTATTTTATATTTAGAGTGTGTTTGACAAGTTCAATAAATTAACTTATAACGTATTTGACTAACTTATAAGCTTATTTGACCAAATTAGAGGTGTTTGATAAACGAATTTATTTAAATAGTTTATAGCATTTTATCATACGCTACTTTGAGTAGCTTATAGCTATTAACTTATAACTTTTATAATTTTATTCCTTTTTTATCCTTATTATTTTATTGAAATTCCAACACTATTATACTCATGACCCTTGACGCAATTTATTGATCTTCAAGTTTTTTGTGTACACTTTTCTTCTACTAATCAAGCGACACTTTCTAAAAGTGGGTGAGTTTATATTCTTAGAATACTGATGAAAAATAATCACAGAGTAAAAGAGAAAAAAAATTAAAACTAACAAATTATATTCTTGTATTTTTTGGGATTATATAATAAAATATAATTACTAACAAAAAATGATAAATTTTATATAAATATGTACTTTTATGTCATTTTACACTTATCAGCTAATTCAATAGCTAATTTTACCAAACACTTCTAATTCAATAAATTAACTTAACAGCTTTCAGCTATCAGCTAAAAATTAGCTTTTCAGCTTTCAGCTAACTTATCAACTATTTTTGCCAAACATAGCCTTAGTGAATCAATATAATAGAATAAGATTTATTTTATTTTATTTTATATTGAGTGTTAGTTAAAAATTTTAACTTGAGACAGTTGAGTTACAAAAAAACATAATAGAACAAATGTAATTTATATAATTTAGAATTATATATTTTTAATTTATAGCTATTAATTTTTAATTATATATTTTCTTATCATGTCCTTAATTTTAAGACATGTGAATCATATACTTTACGAACATATATTTTTCATAACATGTATAATTCAATCATTTACAGATAGGTATTCTCATGTATTTATAATATACATATCAAATATATAAACATCAAATACAGTAGAAATATGGATCCTGTCTGTGGCGTTTAGAGCATACTATAGAGTATAAATACATTATAAATCAAAATCTACGAGCTTTGAAAACAAAATAAACTCATTAGAGAATATGTTGTCTAATTGATCAACTATCTGAAGGAGAAAGACCAAACTCTGAATTCTTATATGAAAAAAAATGTAGATATCGTATAGTGAGTTTGACAATTCAGTGAATAGATAATACCTCCTACGACTTCTTAACTCAACATATGGATGTACTTATATTTTAAATTTTTTCATATAGAAAATACAGTTCGAAAGTACATCCACATAGGACCCACATTTCAAATATTCTTAAAATAAAAGATATTCAGATATCCAAAACCATATACTGTACTATATGATCATTAAAATTTTTTTGTTATGCATCAAAATATTTTACTTGAAAACATTAGGAAGATCTCATATCAGAACTACTATATTAAAGTTTAAGCATTTTCGTACTTTAGTGGTGTAGAATTTGTTTAAATTCAACATCTTAGTTAAGGTTTGTCCTACCATCATTCAAGAGGACACGCGAAGGAACTCTAATATGGATAATTTTCCAAGTACACAGTAAGGGAGGACAAATCACATATTATATAGTCGGCATTTTGCCCAAATAGGAGGCATCCCGCTCTCCTTCACATATCATATCCCGTGTGTTAGTCGTTACATGAGGTTAGCATCACCTCTGCTAGCTGAAGTATCAATGCGCATTAGAGCTAAAATCCTCTTATGTTAGTGAACAGTGTTTCTAATAGGATTTATCCACAGAAATCATATTTGCACATATGTCATATTGTTCAAAACAGAGGTTTCAGTATAAATTCAGAATTTTTAGTCTTAGTATGTTACGACCCTAATTTTAGGGCACGTGAAATCCATATACCATACACATATATTTTCCATAAATGTACATAATGTCATTCTTAATCATATAAATCAATACATATAAGTTCCCATACACATATACAATATACAGTTTACGTCTATCAACACCAGAGTAACAGTAGAAGCAAGGATCCTGCCTGTGACGTTTAGAGCAACTCTAGAGTACAAATATTTTACAAATATAAAACATTGAGAGCCTAGAAACAATGTAGGCTCACCACTGAAGTACGACCTCTAGTCGATCACGTGGCTGTTAGACCAAACTCTATGTCTTTATCAGAAAAATAGATCAACATCGTGTAGTGAGTTTTACAACTCAGTGAGCAGATAATACCTCCTATGACCTCTTAGGTCAACATATGGATGTACTCATATAATAAAATTTATGTTATCAAAATTACATTTTAGAAGTACATCCACATGGGACCCGCATTTTCAAATATTCTCTATTCAAAAATCATAATCAGGTCTTTCAAACAGTAAGCGGTATTGTATACACAATGCTCATGTCAAGTTCAAAATCATATTCAATACTGTAAAATCATTAATCAAATTATGCTATGCATCAAAACATTTCTCATAAAATATTCGAAGGATCCCATATCAGAACCACCATACCAGAGTTTGACCCCTTCCGTACTTTGGTGGTATAGGATTTGCCTAAACTCAGAATCCCACTGAGATTTGCTCTACTACCATTCAAGAGGACACGCGAAGGGACTCTGTATGGGTCTTTCCCAAGCACACAGCAAGGGAAGGCAAAATAACATCTCATATAACTGGCATCTCGCCCATATATAGGAGGCATTCTGCTCTCCTTCACATATAATCTCCCGTGTGTTGGCCCTCACACGAGGCTAGCACCACCTCCCCTGCTAGCTGAGGCAATCAAGGTGCACACCAAGGCTAACATCACCTGCTGTTAGCAGACAGTGTTTCCAATAGGATTCCTCCACAGAAAATACCATATGCACATATGCCATATAATCCAGTATAAATTCTCAATATAATACAGACTTTCAGTCTCAAAATACTCATATGTCAAAACTTCCCATTCAGGGAAAACTTGTATACATGCCCATATCTAAGGCAAACATATCACTGTAAAATCAATGTCACATGTATAACATACTTTCTTTGACATGTAATGCGAAATACATGTAAAAATCATATGTTCAATGTATTTTAAAATTCATCTGTTATAAATTACCCATTCAGGGTTTATCACATATATATGCTCTTTCTCTAGGCAATCATATATCTCTATAAATCAATGTTACGTGTATAAATATTCACTTTATCATTTAATGAGAAATACATGTGAAATCATATACACCATGAGTTCATAAATCCATTTTCAAAACTATACTCTTCTTGAACTGTATTTCAAAATGTAAGCATATCAAATCGTTTTAATGCATTTCAGAAACATATCACAGTGTGTATATCTTATAAACAAAATCATATACATATTCAAGTATCAAGAAGAGTATAGGCAAGTCATAGGAAGAATCATCTACTCACAGGTAAGGGCTCCAAATTGGACAGCCTTAAAATTCTCGTTTTTAGTCTGAATTTGACCAAATAAGCTTCAAAAACATGTCTGGAGGGTCCAAAAACCTTAAATGAGCTCGGTTACTGTTCACCGTCGGAAGATGCTTAAAATAATTATACTGGCCTCTATTGAATTTTTATGGTATTTTTAGAAATATTCTTTCTTTTAATATGAATAAAGATATTTGTTTTATTATGATTTTTATCAAGAAAAATCATGATTTAAAAGTTTAACTAAAGGTTTATGAAAAAGGAAATTTTTAGAAATTTTTAGGATATTTTATGATGAAAAACGGAATTTATATGAATTTTTATAAAAAAAATCTTATTATTAATTATTTAATTATTATTATTCTATTTAAAAAAAACACCAACAGAATGTTAAATTGAAACCGGGGGCGACGAAATATCGAAAGAAAAAAAAACAAACGGAAAGATGCATAGTAATGAATAGTGAGTGAATAGTGATCTCAAAATTTATCTTTCGATTTGGAGTGCTTAAGGGCTTCCGATAGTAAAACTGAAAGTGTTATTGGATTCAGGACGAAGAGTACTTCAATTTTGACTAATCAGTTTTTCAAATCAACCGTTGAATCGCCGTAGATCTAAAGTAGAAAATCTCGGTAAAAGGTAAGTTCTGAAAAACCTTACTTAGAGACTTCTAATTAGAAATCTGACTCCGTAGATGGATTCAGAAACTAGATAAACATTAGAATATGAATTCGTTTTGTTGATTCGGTAAAAAATTTTGTGACGGTGAATAGTATTTTCCGACGATGAATAGTGGCGGTGAATAGTGATTTTCGCGCGTGAATAGTATATACAACTTTTTCTGTTAGAAACTTTTCAATCAGAGTAATCACATATACATGTCCGTTTCCAAGGCAATATTATAGCTTTACATATCAATACCACATGCACAATATATTTCTTTTACCATATAATGAGAAATACATTTAAAGTCACATATTCAATGAGTTCAAAAATTTATTTTCAAAACCATATTCTTCTTGAACTATATATTAGATTGTAAAAAATTTAGATAATTTAATCTATTTCAGAGACATATAAAACTATAAATAACTTGTAAACATAATCAATCAAACATTTAAAATTCAAGAAGAGTATAAGATAAGTTATAAAAAAAATTATCTATCCACTATATAAGGGCTCTAGGTTGAACAGCCCCAAAATATATATTTTCAATTCAAATTTGATCAAATAGACCTCAAAATCGAGTCTAGAGGGTCTAAAACCTAAGAAATGACTCTGAGATTGTGAAATTTGGTCTCTAGGAATTTGGTCAACACTGATTAACTGATGGGTACTATTCACAGTCGAAATTACTATTCACCACCGAAACCACTATTCATACCGGGTGGATTTATTGTTTACGACGCATAAAAAAGTTGTCAGATGGTTAAAGAATTTTATATCTTAAGATTTATCTATTTCCTGAATCCATCTACGGTATTATATTTTTAATTTGAAATCTCTAAATAGAAGTTTCAGAGTTTACTTTTTTTTAATATTTTATACTTCCAATTTACGGCGATTCTATGACTAATTTGAAAAATTATTCGGCCAATATCATAGTACTCTTCGTCTTGAATTCAGTGGTACCCTTAGTTTTGAGATTAAAGACTCAAAGGTACTTCAGATTTAGAGAGAGAAAGTAAGAAGAGACAAAGTTACTATTCACTATTCATTCATCTCGAAAATCTTTCCGTCCTTTTAAAAAAAATAAATGATGGATGACCAATTAGCAATTTGTTAATTGTTAGAGGAAGTCCTTGCACATTTTATTATTTATATTTTGATCCCTAAATTTTTAAAAAATTATAATTTGACCCCAAAAATATTAAGAAATTTTCATTTTCATCCTTCAAATATTTTAATTACATTCCTATTCCTTTGTTTTTTTAAATAATCCATACATAAATGAAAATTATTAAATTTTAGGGTTGTTACATTTCTATAATTTAAAATTTATATTAATGTGTAAAATAGTTAAAAAATTTATATCATATCTTAATATTATAAGAAAATAAAATTTGTAAGGTTTATGCACCAATGAAGAGTACTTAAACGCTTATTATTGATATTGTTTATTTTTTAATTTATACACATTATTTTTTTAATTATATTTTTTTTATAATTTATAATTTATACTAATCTATAAAATGACAAAAAATATATCATATTCTAACATTATAAAGAAATAGAAATTGTAAAGTTTATGCGTTAATGATGAGTGATTAAGTGTTTATTATAGATATTGCTTATTTTTTAATTTATGGACATTATTTTTTTAATTTTATATATATATATATATATATATATATATATATATATATATATATATATATATATATATATATATATATATATATATATGTAATAACCGTAAAATTTAATGAAAAAGAATTCCAATTAAAGGAAATTTAGAATAAAAGAGAGAATTTTGAAAATAGAGATAAGAACCGTAGAAAATATGTATATTTATTACAGGGATTAAAGAATTACAAAAGGAATATGAGAATTTATATTTTGACGCGTAATCTCTATTTTTAAATGATAGTATTTGGCTATAAGTAAATATATTTTTATTTGCTTATAAATGATTATGTTTTGCTAAAAGTAGAAGACTTTTAAGCAAAATAATTATCGTTTTGCTTAAAATAATTATACCGGCCACTAATGAATTTTTGTCATATTTTTAGGAATATTCTTCCTTTTATTATGTATAAAGATATTTATTTTGTAATTTGTTTCATCGAGATTTTTATTAAGAAAAATCATGATTTAAGAGTTCAACTAAAGGTAATTGAGAATATAAATTTTTAGAAATTTTTGGGATATTTTTAGATGCAAAACGGAATTTATATGAATTTATAAAAAGAAAATCTTATTATTAAATATTAAATAATTATTATTATTAAAAAAAGAAAAAGAAAGAAGAATATAAGAAAGGAAAAAGGAGAACCCGGCTGCAAATCAGAAAAAAGGGAGAGAAGGTGAATAGTGCATAGTGTGGAATAGTAACATTTAACTTTATCTCTCGATCTGGAGTGTCTATAGGCTTTCGATCTAAAAACTGAGGGTATTTTTGGATTCAGGACGAAGAATATTTCAGTTCTGACCGATCAGTTTTTCAAATCCACCGTTGAATCACCGTAGATTTGAAGTAGAAAATCTCGGTAAAAGGTAACTTCTGAAACTCTTATTTAGAGACCTCAAATTAGAAATCTGACACCGTAGATGGGTTCAGAACCTTGATAAACATTAGGATATGAATTCATTTCGGCGATTTGATAACTTTTATGTGGCGGATGAATAATGATTTCTGGCATAAATAGTGGCAGATGAATAGTGTTTCTGGCGGTTAACAGTAACCAAGTTTCTGGAGTCATTTTCAAAGTTTTTGGACCCTCTAGACATGTTTTTGAAGCTTATTTGGTCAAATTTAGACTAGAAAAGAGCATTTTAGGGCTGTCCAATTCGGAGCCCTTACCTTGTGAGTAGATGATTTTTCCTATGACTTGCCTATACTCTTCTTGATACTTGAATATGTATATGATTATGTTTATGAGATATACACACTGTGATATGTTTCTGAAATGCATTAAAACGATCTGATATGCTTACATTTTGAAATACAGTTCAAGAAGAGTATAGTTTTGAAAATGGATTTATGAACTCATGGTGTATATGATTTCACATGTATTTCTCATTAAATGATAAAATGAATATTTATACACGTGACATTGATTTATAAAAATATATGATTGCCTAGAGAAAGGGCATATATATGTGATAAACCCTAAATGGGTAATTTATAACAGATGAATTTTGAAATACATTGAACATGTGATTTTTACATATATTTCGCATTACATGGCAAAAAAAATATGTTATACATGTGACATTGATTTTACAGTGATATGTTTGCCTCGGATATGGGCATGTATACATGTTTCCCCTGAATGGGAAGTTTTGACATATGAATATTTTGAGACTGAAAGTCTGTATTATATTGAAAATTTATACTGGATTATATGGCATTTGTGCATATGGTATTTTCTGTGGAGGAATCCTATTGGAAACACTGTTTGCTAACAGCAGGTGATGTTAGCCTTGGTGCGCACCTTGATTGCCTCAGCTAGCAGGGGAGGTGGTACTAACCTCGTGTGAGGGCCAACACACGGGAGATTATATGTGAAGGAGAGCGGAATGCCTCCTATATATGGGCGAGATGCCAATTATATGAGATGTTATTTTGCCTTCCCTTGTTGTGTGCTTGAGAAAGACCCATACAGAGTCCCTTCGCGTGTCCTCTTGAATGGTAGTAGGGCAAACCTCAGCGGGATGCTGAGTTTAGGCAAATCCTATACCACCAAAGTACGAAAGGGGTCAAACTCTGGTATGGTGGTTCTAATATGGGATCCTCCGAATATTTTATAAGAAATATTTTTATGCATAGCATAATTTGATTAATGATTTTACAGTATTGAATATGCTTTTGAACTTGATATGAGCATTGTTTATACAGTACCGCATACGGTTTGAAAGACCTGATTATAACTTTTGGAACAGAGAATATTTGAAAATGCGGGTCCCATGTGGATGTACTTCTGAGATGTAATTTTTGATAACATAAATTTTATTATATGAGTACATCCATATGTTGACCTAAGAGGTCATAGGAGGTATTATCTGCTCACTGAGTTGTAAAACTCACTACACGATGTGGATCTATTTTTCAGATAAAGACATAGAGTTTGGTCCAACAGCCACGTGCTTGACTAGGGGTCGTACTCCATTGGTGAGTCTACATTGGTTCTAGGCTCTCAATGTTTTATATTTGTAAAATATGTGTACTCTAGAGTTGCTCTGAACGCCACAGGCAGGATCCTTGCTTTTGCTGTTACTCTGATGATTATGGATTTAATTTGTATATGGAATATGTATGGAAGAATATATATGTATATGTTTCCATGATAAATGATTGGAATATTCATGTTTATGAAAAATATATGTTCATGATATACGTGTTTCACGTGCCCTAAAATTAGGGTCGTGACAAGTTGGTATCAGAGCATTAGGTTTCCCTGTGGCTATCAGAGCAAAGGATTCTGTAGTAGGACTTTGAGTATGGGTATATAACCGCGGACATATTTATACTCACGGTGCTGCTATAGAATTCTATAGGGTGTTGCCCTCTTCTTCCTTTTGACTCTTGTCCTTATATAACCGATATATAAGTATTAATGCGTATGTCTTAGATGGTATCTATTGCGAGTGGACTATCAGTTCAGCTCTTGAACCTGTTTTAATGAACAGTGAAAAAGAGAATCCTCTTGGGTACAAAGAAAAAGAATTAGTTGAAAATAAGAGTATTTCATCTAAACACAAAGGTAATGGTGTGTTTGGATGTCAAGAAGGTTTGAATCGGTTATTTGATTTACTTATGCGAAATAATGTGACAAATGGTTAATACAATATTGTTAGTGGGTTATGATGTAATTGAGGTTGTTAACTCCAAAATAATTGTTTGTAATAAAGTGAGTATTTTGGAAATAGATGTACATCTCTTTTTGGATGGATGAGTTGAAATCTAAGTATATAAATAGATTTGGCAAGCTGTGGGGTGGATTAAATTTAAGAGCAGAGAATCTATGAAGATAATGTTTTCAATGATAGATTTTGTTGATATAAATGATTCGAAGACAGTTTGGTTTTCAGTAATATTTTGTACAAGCATTATGAGAAAGGAAGGTTTAGCCATGAAAATTTAAAATTTGAGGTATAAAAAAAAAAGGGCAATTCATGTGAAGAACTCTTGGATAGACATAATATTTTATGGTTGATTGTTCAAACATGTCATAAGTATGCTACAGAATAAAGTCAAAATGGGTTAACCTTGTTTAAGTGTTTCGAAGTGTGTTCTAACTGATATAGTATAAAGATACCATCAATAGTATAAAATGTTAGTAAAAGAGTTGCAAGTAGTGAACAATTAGTGGAAGTATATACCCAGTAATTTAATTTCAGTTTTAGCAGCTCATAGATTTTTACAAAAAAAAATGTGCCAATGATATTTGGCAGTGGTGAGAGATGTCGATATAAAGTATACCAATGTAAATCAAGTTTCAGTGGTTAGAGAATTTTCTGATGTATTTCTGAGGAATTGACTGGATTACCTCAAAACGAGAAATAGAATTTGATATTGATTTATTTTCTATAATCCAATTAGTATCTGTATCTCCATATAGAATGACATCGACTGAACTTAAGAAATTGAAGGATCAGTTATAAGACTACAAGTTATTTATACGCCCTAGTACTTCTTGAGGTGCTTTAGTCTTATTTGTGAAAAAGAAGGATGGATTACTACAGTTATGCAAGTATTACCGATAGATGAATAAAGTTTGATTGGTCAGATGAATGTAAAAGAAATTTCTAAAAACTAAAGGAATGCTTGACTACGACGCCGGTACTATTTATTTCTTTAGGTATTGAAGGATATACGGTATATTGTGATGCATCGAGAATTGGATTAAGATGTGTATTGATGTCATATGGTCGAATTATTGCATATGCATCTAGACAGCTTAAACCACAGGAGAAAAATTATCTGACTCATGATTTGAAAATGGTTTTTGCTCTAAAAAAAAAAATTTGGAGGAATTATCTGTATGGTGAGACATATGAAATCTAACAGATCATAAAAGTCTCAAATACATTTTTTTTATTAAGAAAAAGATATTAATTTGAGACAAAGATGATGGATAGAATTACTTAAAGATTATGACTGTACAATATTATATCATCTAGGTAAGGCCAATGTAGTGACTGATGCATTAAACATAAAGTCAATGAATAGTTTGGTTTATATCACAATAGTAAGAATGCCATTGATTAAAGAAATACATAAGTTGAAAAGTCATGAAGTAGTATTGGAAGTAAAGCAGCTTGAGATACTATTGGCCCATATGCGGTTTCAATCATCTTTGATCGAGCAGGTGAAAAAGGCACAGAAAGAATATGCCTGTTTGTGCAAGGAAATAGAAGAGGTGAAAAATGGTGGTGAAGTTGATTTTACTGTAGACTCTGAAGGAATTCTGAGATTTGGTTAGCGGGTATGTGTACCTGATAAAGAGGAACTTAAGAAAGAAATTTTAGAGGAAACCCATAGATCCATGTATACAATTCATTCTAGAATAACTCAAATGTATAAAGACATAAAAGAAATTTATTGGTGGGATGGTATGAAGAAAGATATAATTGACTATGTTTCTCGATATTTAACTTGTTAGCAGGTAAAAGTAGAATATCAAAGGCCTGCAGGATTACAATAGCAGATAGAGATACTTGAATATAAATGGGAAATAATAACTATAGATTTTGATATAAGGCTACCATGAACACAATATAAAAAGAAAAAAAAAGAAGTTTCACTTAATATGGATGATCATTGATAGGTTGATTAAACCAACACAGTGAAAATCATATATAACATAGCTCAGTATGCAAAATTGTATTCAAATAAGATAATGAGATTTTATGAGGTATTGATATCAATTATTTCTAATCAAGGACCACAATTCACATATTGTTTTTGGAGAGAGTTTTAGATGAATGAATAGCTGCTAGGACAATATACAAATGATACTATTTGAGGTTTTACATGAAATACCGTAGGTTTCCTAATAGGTGAGTGGGTAAATGATTATTCTCGTATGTTGAGATTGTGACTTGGATTATGTTTGAGATTTGGATAGTATGTAACTAAAATGTATAAATGTGTGAGAAGTGAATTGAAATGGGTAAGAAGCAGACTTGTTATGAATAGTAAAAGTAAGATATGTTAAAATTACGTAAGGATTAGCTATTAATGGGAAAGTGTCATAAGAGGGAAATTTGACCATATTGGGTTTACTTGAGTATAGGTAAGACAAAATAAGGAAATTTGTGATTTCAATTTGTTGGAAGTGATTAATGGAGTAAATTCTGGAGGAAGTTGGATATTAAACTAGTTATAAATTAAAATAGTGAGTTTGAACACCAAACTGAAAGGAACAAATAGATGATGGCCTTATGGTGCTTTGAAGAATGTAATAAAGTGAATTAGTGGTATTGAAGTTCTTGAGGAATAAAATATGGGAAGTAGGATTCAAATTAACTTTGAGTTCTCAATTTGGAAAGATGGTGAATATTTTGAGAACCATGTTAAAAAAATAGTGTATATAGTGATCAAGATATTTGTTTTAAAGATTTATACCATGTTAAGTTGTGTATAGAATCAAGAATGTGAATTATGTTAAGATTGAAAAAAAATTATGTGTGAATGATTGTTGAAGGAAGTCTTCTTAGAATGAATGGGCTAATTGAATGAAATTGATAGGAACTAGAATGAGGCATTTGTAGATATGATAGAAAGGCTTGAAATTTTTGATAATGAATTCATTGATATTAATAAGAGGGTATAAAGTTACTGTGATAAGATAAGTTGGAATTGTTAGACATGTACCAATGGTACATAAACGTTATAAAAGGTTTAGTAGATTTATTGCTATGTATGTTTAACATATTGACGAATGGATTTATGATAAAAAAATAGATGATAAATTAAGGTGATGATATTCATGGGATGATATTGACAAGTGAGAATAAAGATGACTTGATAGAAGTCTGGAATAAGAAAAGATAGTTATCCAATACGGATGTGAATATGTTCTTCTATGTGTACGGTTCTTAATATCGACTTATAGATATATGCATGCAAGTTTAAGGATATAAAGGAATGAGATATAGAATGGTTTAAGAGTTCCTTATTTGTATATACATAATTTGTTGAGTACTTTGTATGAAGTGAAATTGATTAGAAAAGAAAAAAAATAAGCAACTCAATACCGGTCAAAAGTTTATAAGGATCATGAATGTTGAGCACTAGAAATTATCAGTTGATGACCATATATTATTGAAGGACTCACCAATGAAAGAGGTAATGAGATTTGAATATATATATATATATATATATATATATATATAGTTTGTACTAATATATAAAATAGTCAAAAAATTTATATAATATCTTAACATTATAAAGAAATAGAATTTGAAAATTTTATGTCCATTGAAGAACGCTTAAACGCTTATTATTGATACTGTTTATTTTTTAATTTATAGATATTATCTTTTAAATTATATTTTTATAATTTAGAATTTATACTAATATGTAAATAGTAAAAAAATTTATATCATATTTTAGTATTATTTAGTTCAGTTCAAATATATGATAAGATAGTATAATACTATATAACAGGTTATTTGGTATACATCAAACATTATATAGGATAAAAATTTATCAAGATCATATCCTATTCTACTTTTATATAACTTTCTATTATATTTACCTTTATCTTATTCTCATCACCAAACAAACCCTAAAGCTCTAGGATAGGAAAATGATTATAAAGAGATTGGGTTATTTATGGATAAGTGAAATATTATTATTTATACATTATAAGTAATAAGGTCAACAAACAAAGGATAAATAAATCTTGTAACTTATAAAGATAAAAAAAATATTATGACTAAAAAATATAAAGACAATATATCTCTTAAACTCTATTTTACTAAATATTAAATCACAACATTTAAGATATACATCAAATTAGAAGAAAGAATTTATCCTTAAAGAGGCAACATATATTTTTAACTTATGTAAATTTGGACAAAAGATATATAAAATTTTAAAATCGTTTTTAGAAAAAGAGAAAAAAATATTTCTTAAAGAAAGCAAAAAAAATTTTCCAAAAAGAAGAAAAAACTTTAGAAAAGAAAAGAGTTGAAATAGGATATCCTTGTCTATTTCTTTTTTTTGGACGAGTGAAAATTTACATTAATATATGATGAGCAATATATCATGTATTAAAATCAATAAATAGAAGATAAATGCAAGATAAATAAGTTCTACAATTTTTCAAAATATGAAAAATTAAGTACTATAATTGAAAATAAAAAGACACACTTCTTAAATTTTAATTTAACAAATATTATATTTTAATATTCAGATATACAACATAAAAAAAAGAAGAAAAATAAAATTTTGAAAAGACTAAACACTTTCAAACTTTCTTTGAAAATTAATTATTTTTGAATTTTTTAATTTATTTACAAGTTTGATATTGTAAATTTAATTTTCTTTCACCATGATTTAAGTTTAAAATGATATATTTCAATTTAATATTATAAATTTAGACAAAATATATATATAATTTTAAATTAAAAAAAAAAATTAAAAAAAAAATTTTACAAAAAAAAAAAGTCGCTAGAAAAGAGAATCGAGGAGGGGAGGGAGGAGCGGTCCTTCGCTAGGGTTGACAGCCCCCTCTCTATTGTTTGGTGAAGAGAGGTGAGGGGAGGGGAGGCGAGGGGGGCGGAGGATTAGGGTATCAATGCATGTTAATTGAATTGAAGAGCCTTTAGGAGATTGGGCTGTGTCCTCTCCGTGGCTTCCTTCCTCTCATTCTCCCGATGCATTGAGGCTACCATTTTGGGCTGCAACTTTTCTACAATTCGGCCACCAGTTTAAGCCGATCTAGTGCACAAAATTTGGGTCTTTCTCCATTCTATTACTAATGGGCTTATTAATCACAGACACGTATAGCACTCTGGGCTTCTACTTAAAGAGTTCTTTATTTTGCATTATAGAAAAAAATACATGAATAATTTAATTTTTGAATTTATAAATTTATTTAAATTTAGTTTTTAAATTTAATTTAATACATAAATTAATTATTAAAATTATTAATTTATTAATTATTAATTTATTAATTTTTAATTATTTTATTAATTTTTAAAAATAATAAATTCATTGCATATTAATTTTTTTTAAAAAAATTAATATCTAATAAGTTTAATATTTTTAGTAATTAACTAGTGTTCTCAATAAATTTTAAAGACTAAATCTAGCTGAGTTTATAAGTTCAAAAATTAAATTATTAGTTTACTATAAAAAAGAATTTGTTTGCTTTGTAATTTAGCTTCAAAGGTTTTCGTAAACTTCTTTGTCTTTGACCCTAAAATACTTTTATTTTCAAATTAAGAACAAGTTTAGGAAAAAAAACAAAAATTGAAATAACTATAACATGAATCTTCTTATAAGATAGATAAAATCAAAACTTAGCCACTGCCCAAAACTTAGGGTTCGTTTAATTTGTAAAAGTATTTTTTATTTTTAAATTTCTAAAAATGTATTTAGTTTGTGTTTTTATTTTATTTTTATTTTTATCATTTTTTAGTTATATGAACAATAAAGTACTTTTTAATTATATGAATAGTAAAAAACTGTTTATCTGCATTGTAATAAGTTTAGAATAATTGAAAAATTGTCATCACAACAATGTTGTACAATATTGAGAATTTTGAAAAATCTTTGTAATTTTTAGAATTTTTAAAAATTTATAAACCATTTTTTAAAATAAAAAATATAATAAGAAAACGTTTTTTTGAACCTATTTTTTTTTATTAAAAATAAAAATAGAAAACATGACAATCAAATAATCTTTTAAATTTTTATTAGAGAGACAAAAGAGAATAATATATATAAAAAAAAAAAAGAACATTTCTTGCCTCAAGAGTTTCACATAGCCAATCAAAACGTTTATCCATGTTGCCTAGCAGTGGCGGATCTTGAACAAGTTATTAGGGGGGGGGGGGGGAAGTTAATATAAAATAAAAAATTATTTTTAGGGGGGTGAAATATATATTTAATTAAAATTTTATAAAAAAAAAATTTTCGGGGGGGGGGGGGGGGGGTGCCCCCCTCTGTCTTAGACATACACACAAATTCTAATTAAAATTTATTCTAACTAATGAGCATAAACGCAATCTTTAACTATTGAGAACGTCATAAGCTCACTTTTCGTTCTATCTTTCCACTAATTTAGACATACACACAAATTCTAATTAAAAGGTCTTTAATAACTTGTAATGTAAGGCTATAAGTAATGGCTTTGAAGAAAATAAAAGAATTCACAAAGTTAAGAGAACTAAAATCAAATAGCACATGTCAAGAATACTTGCTCTTGTCAAATTTTTTTAGCTAACTCTTTTATTTTTGGTTTACTCCTCTTAGGCGAGGTTTTATTTCTCCCAACATCTTTTTCTCTGGAAAAGAGAAAAAAATTCTTTCTTTCTTTAACTTTTTCGTATTTTTTTAATCATATCTCCCTCATGGATTTCTCTACGATAATCCAATTCTTTTGAAGGTTAGGACTGTTTTTATAAAATAAAAGGTTAGATAAATATGGCTTCAACAACAAAAATCTTTGGTCTCAATTTGTATTTACATATTTATCACAATCTTCAGAGGCTCATTATCTTTGGCATATGATCGATATTCAAAGAAAAATCTTGCATGATAAAATATGAAACTTAAAAATTAAAAATTTTGGTAAGAAATTTTGCAAGAATTTCTTAATAATTTATAACCTTATCACAAACTTAAAACTAACATTGTCTTCAATTTTGTAAAGAAAAGAAGTAAAAGTAGGGTATAGAGACAGTTCCATGATTTTATGCACAGTAACCTACCTCAATGTAATCATGTTTGAACTCCATAACTTAAACCAAGTTCCACCACATAAAAAGGAAATACATATTGTTACACTCTTTTCATAACAAAACCAGGTGATTTGCATGGGGAAATTAGAAAAAAAAAAATTAAAATAATTTCAAAATCTCCTTTCTAATAGATTTTCACCAATATTTATCTTTAAAATGAAAAATTTTGAAAAAAAAATCTTTATTTTAAAATAGGGTCTACAAATCAATTAGGATTCAAGAGTCAATTGGAAGTGCCAAAAGTGTTAAACATATCATAATATCTTTTCTTAAAAGTAGTTATTTTAAGAAAGTTGTGCAAAATATTATACGACTTTAATAATATTTTAAGTAACTACCAAAAAAATAATTCAAAAAATTTAAATTAAAAATAAAATATTTACAAAACGTAAACTTGACTTAATAAGAAATTTAAGGCCTGCGTACCCTATGCAAAGATTAAAATCCACTTAGTTCGAAAAAAAATATTTAGTAAGTTGATTTAATTTTTTTTGAAGAAACAAAATAATCCATAAAAGAGTAATTTATGAGATGGATGTATTGATTTTAATGTGAAATTCCCTGCCTCACTTTTTTTTTCTCTTTAATTTTCTCATTTTTAATTTATTTTTGAATTTTTTAAAAATATAGTTGATTTTTTTTTTTTACTTTTTAACAAGTGAATAAAAGAAAAAATAAAATTTTTATTTTTATTTTTGAAGATAATATTTGAAAAGAGGAGAAAAATAAAGTTTTTAAGCAAATGGGCTATTGGACTCGAGTATAGGAAACCACCTAAATTTTTTTTTTAAAAAAAAGAACTTGAGGAGATTCATAGTCTCACACAACCTCATTGATTGACCCTTAATCCACTTGATGAAATATAAATTTTCACACTGTAATTTTATTTAAAAGAAACCCATCAGAATCATACTATATCAATACATATTCCATGAATCTCTTAGTATATCATGTAATGCCGTATCATATGGCATGGAAGATTGGTATTTATTTATTTAATTAGTTTTAACTAAAATTTTAACTTGAATTCTCAATCTTAAATAGACTCTAATAGTTGACACAAAGGCTAGTGTTCTTATTTTTTATTTTTAATTATATGGAGTTGGAGCTACACTAACTTAAGACCCCAGTCCAACAAGAAAATGAGTTGGATTTACTTTAAGACAAAAATAAACTTAAAAACAAGTTCGGGTTAAATAAGACTCAATCATGAAATTAAGAGACTTAAAAAAATTTAAAAGATCTAAAAATAAAATAAAGAAACACGAGAAATTAATATAAAGTATTCAAATTGACAATTATAATTAAAAAAGAAAATTGAAAAATGGAAGTTTTAAAGTTAAAATTAAAATAAAAGACTTGAATCAAAATCTAAAATTGATAATTTAAAATGAAAGACTCAAGGTGATAACTAAAATAAAAGACTTGGTAAGAAAATTAAAAATAAAATATTGAATGTGATAAATAAATAAATGACTTAACACAAAAATTAAAAATGACAGGCTCAAAATGAAAAATAAAACAAAACATTTGACCTGAAAATGAAAATTGAAAGTCTCAAAATGAAAATTAAAAGTTGACATCGAACATGAAAAATTGAAAAGAAAGACCCAATTAAAAACTTAACATGAAAATGAACATTAGAAACTCAAATAAACAAGACCCTAACTTTGCAAAAACATTTTTCATTTTCAATATTTCTTCTTCTTTTTTCAAATTCATGATTAATAGAAAAGTTTACAGACAAAATTTCATGTTTACAATTGCTCTTCTTTACTCATTTTTATCTTAGAAAAGAAATAAACAGAATATTTTCTCCTGTATTCTAGCTTAAGAAATAAGTAAAGATAAAAATGAAAATTTTATCTAGAGAAAGATAGAAATAAAAAAATGACAAAAAATTAAAGTGATGGATAGGTCCTTGGCAGCAAATTAAAAGAATGCGTACTTTGGTAAGACAAAATTTTGAAAATGCCTAAGTGAACTCAAGAAAAAAAAAAAGTGTTGAAGCAGGAGATTCGAATTTTGGCAAGAAATAAAGGTATGTCTAAGAATCAGAATGAGAATGTAACATAAATAAAAGGATGATCGAGAAACGAGATTGAAACTTTGGTAAGAAACAAAGGGATGCCCGAGAATGAGATCAAAACTTTGACAAAAATAAAAGGTGCCTAAAAACAAGATCGAGACTTTGACAAGAAATAAAGGGTTGCCCGAGATTTTGATAAGAAATAAAGGGATATCCAAGAACGAGATTGGAACTTCAAGAGAAATAAAGTGTCACGACCCTAATTTTAGGGCACGTGAAATCTATATACCATACACATATATTTTCTATAAATATACATAATGACATTCTTTATCATATAAACCAATACATATAAGTTCTCATATACATATACAATATACAGTTTACGTCTATAAACACCAGAATAACAGTAGAAGCAAGGATCCTGCCTGTGACGTTCAGAGCAACTCTAGAGTACAAATATTTTACAAATATAAAACATTTAGAGCCTAGAAACAATGTAGGCTCACCACTGAAGTACGACCTCTAGTCGATCACGTGGCTGTTGGACCAAACTCTATGTCTTTATCTGAAAAATAGATCCACATCGTGTAGTGAGTTTTACAACTCAGTGAGCAGATAATACCTCATATGACCTCTTAGGTCAACATATGGATGTACTCATATAATAAAATTTATGTTATCAAAAATTACATTTTAGAAGTACATCCACATGGGACCCGCATTTTCAAATTTTCTCTGTTAAAAAAAAATCATAATCAGCTCTTTCAAACCGTATGCGGTATTGTATACACAATGCACATGTCAAGTTCAAAATCATATTCAATACTGTAAAATCATTAATCAAATTATGCTATGCATCAAAACATTTCTCATAAAATATTCGGAGGATCCCATATCAGAACCACCATACCAAAGTTTGACCCCTTCCGTACTTTTGTGGTATAGGATTTGCCTAAACTCAGCATCCCGCTGAGGTTTGCCCTACTACCATTCAAGAGGACACACGAAGGGACTCTGTATGGGTCTTTCCCAAGCACATAGCAAGGTAAGGCAAAATAACATCTCATATAACTGGTATCTCGCCCATATATAGGAGGCATTCCGCTCTTCTTCACATATAATCTCCCGTGTGTTGGCCCTCACACGAGGCTAGCACCACCTCCCCTACTAGCTGAGGAAATTAAGGTGCGCACCAAGGCTAACATCACCTACTGTTAGCAGACAGTATTTCCAATAGGATTCTTCCACAGAAAATACCATATGCACATATGCCATATAATCCAGTATAAATTCTCAATATAATACAGACTTTCAGTCTCAAAATACTCATATGTCAAAACTTCTCATTCAGGGGAAACATGTATACATGCCCATATCCGAGGCAAACATATCACTGTAAAATCAATGTCACATGTATAACATATTTTCTTTGACATATAATGCGAAATACATGTAAAATTCACATGTTCAATGTATTTTAAAATTCATCTGTTATAAATTACCCATTCATGGTTTATCACATATATATGCCCTTTCTCTAGGCAATCATATATCTTTATAAATCAATGTCACGTGTATAAATATTCACTTTATCATTTAATGAGAAATACATGTGAAATCATATACACCATGAGTTCATAAATCCATTTTCAAAACTATACTATTTTTGAACTGTATTTCAAAATGTAAGCATATCAGATCGTTTTAATGCATTTCAGAAACATATCACAGTGTGTATATCTCATAAACATAATCATATACATATTCAAGTATCAAGAAGAGTATAGGCAAGTCATAGGAAGAATCATCTACTCACAAGTAAGGGCTCCAGATTGGACAGCCCTAAAATCCTCGTTTCTGGTCTGAATTTGACCAAATAAGCTTCAAAAACGTGTCCGGAGGGTCCAAAATCCTTAAATGAGCTTAGTACTGTTCACCTCGGAAATCACTATTCACCACCACTATTCATCGCCGGAAAATACTATTCACCGTCACAAAATTTTTACCGAATCAACAAAACGAATTCATATCCTAATGTTTATCCAGTTTCTGAATCCATCTACGGAGTCATATTTCTAATTAGAAGTCTCTAAGTAAGGTTTTTCAGAACTTACCTTTTACCGAGATTTTCTACTTCAGATCTACGGCGATTCAACGGTTGATTTGAAAAACTAATCGGTCAAAACTGAAGTACTCTTCGTCCTGAATCCAATAACACTTTCAGTTTGACTATCGGAAACCCTTAAACACTCCAAATCGAAAGATAAATTTTGAGTTCACTATTCACTCACTATTCATTACTATGCATCTTCCCGTTTTTTTTTCTTTTTGATATTTTGTCGCCCCTGGTTTCAATTTAACATTCTGCTGCTGTTTTTTTTTAAATAGAATAATAATTATTAAATAATCAATAATAAGATTTTCTTTTATAAAAATTCATATAAATTCTGTTTTTCATCATAAAATATTCCAATTTTTTTTTAAAATTTCATTTCTCATAAACCTTTAGTTAAACTCTTAAATCATGATTTTTCTTGATAAAAATCATAATAAAACAAATTTCAAAACAAATATCTTTATTCATATTAAAAGAAAGAATATTTCTAAAAATACCATAAAAATTCAATAGAGGCCGGTATAATTATTTTAAGCAACACAATACTTCTTTTACTTAAAAGTCCACTTACTTTTAACAAATTATAATTATTTCTACATAAATAAAAATATTTTTGCTAATAGCGCGCCAAAATATAAATTATCATATTTCTTTTGTAATTCTTTAATCCATGTAATAAATATACATATTTTCACCGGTTCTTATCTCTATTGTCAAAATTCTCTTTTTTATTCTACATTTCCTTTAATTGGAATTTTTCGTTAAATTTTACGGTTATTACATTCTTCCCCCCTTAAAGAAATTCGGTCCCCGAATTTTATCACCACAGTTGCAGATAAACACTAATCTCATTGTTCAAACAAATACGGATATCTGACACATATATCATTTTTCCTTTCCCAAGTTGCTTCCTCAGTAGAGTGATTTTTCCATATCACCTTTACTGTAGGTATTTCTTTTGACCGTAACTTCTTTACTTATCTACCCACTATTGCTACTGGTTGTTCCTCATAGGTTAAATCTTTCTGTAACTGAATCTATGGACACTGTATAACATGTGTAGAATCCAGTAAATATTTTTGTAGCATAGACACATGAAAAATTAGATGGACATTACCCAATTCAGATGGTAAAGTTAACCGATAAGTCACTGAACCGATCTTATCAAGAATTTCAAATGGTTCTATATACCGATTGTGTAACTTTCATTTCTTTCTAAATCTCATTACCTCTTTCATTGGTGAGTCATTAAAGAATATATATAGTCACCAACTAATAATTTCTAGTGTTCAACATTCATAGTCCTTATAAACTTTTGACTTGTATTGAGTTTCCAGTATTCTTTTTCTAATCAATTTCACTTTATCAATGACATCTTATAATAAATCTAACTCCACTGAGTCATTTAACAGAACATTTGTAACACCTCTTACATAAGGTTTAAATCTTATAATATCATTTTATTATAGACAAATTCTGTTAAGAAATCTCCTACCTATCTCAAAAACATATGTTTGAAGCATGCTCTTCAAACTAGCATCATCAATTTAGATAATTCATATTCTATTTATTGCATGTTATTCCAAATTAGATTTTCAAAGTTTAACTTTTCTCAATTCACTCACATATTAAGAAACCTATGATGCTCATGTAAAACTTCAAATGATGCCATTGTATATTGGCATGATAATTACTACTATGAGCAAGTTCAACTAAGGACAATTAATTTCTCCCAACTTCCACCACAATAAGATAAAGATACGTAAAGCATAACTTCTAATGTATAAACACATCATTTAATTTTAGTATCAGTCATACTATAATTTAATAAAGATCCTTAGACTTCCTGAATATCTCTCTTGAGATAATACATTCAATTCGTACTTGCCAACATACCCGCCAATGAAAAATTTCACTTGTATCTTTTTTTTACCATTATACTAGTACCATTTTTTTTGTATCTCAGTATATCTTTATTACTTCGGTTTATCCATATTTACAATCTATGGCTTCTTCTGAAATCTCTTTTCTCAACACTTATTTATACGTGAATTTCCAATCTCAACATGAGTCTCAATTTAGTAAGGTATAAATCCTTAACACAAATATCTTAATCACTTATATTATTCTCGAAGATGATTCTCAAAATATTCTCCATGTTTCCAAATTAAAAATTTTTTTTGAGATTAACTTAAATCTTACTTTTCATACTTTACTCCTTAAAAACTTCAACACCGTTAATTTCTTTGATTATATTCGTCAAAGCACCATTAGATTATCATCCATCTATTCTTTTCAAAATCTCTATTACTTTAATCCACTAATCAGTTGAACACCATAATAATTAAGTTCCAAAGATTAGAAATTAACTCTCCTTATAATAAGGAAAAAGAATATTGCATTTAATGCCAAATATTAATGTAGGACAATGCAGCAGAAAATGCGAAACACGTAATAGAGCATGGTGCCAAAATAGGAAGTCAAAAGTTTGGACAAAACATTGACAGGAAATTAAAATCAGTGGCCGTAATTCTTGAAAATCTGTAAACAAAATCTAGCTGCTATTTCAGCAAAAATCGGTGGCCGCAAATTTTGAATATAAGGGTCAAAATCAACTTTAAATCTGTTCATATTCGGTGGAAAAATAGCACATGGAAAAAGAAACACTTTTGTGCTTATAAAAGTCTATGAAAAAAAAAAAAAATACGTAGTTAACTGGTAGGATGCAGTTGATTGCTTCAAAATAAATGTAATCAATCAACTGTAAAATAACTAATCCAAATTAAAATTTCTCAAAATAGTTAGTCGACTGATAAACTAATAGTCGACTGGTAAGAATATTGAGAAAAACAAGATAGATCTTTTGATTGTCCCTCTTCAATAACTAGCTGGTTTGCATTTTTCAATTTTTTTTCTTTATGTGTTTAATATGGGTCACAGTCATAACTACTGTATATATACATGCTTGCTGTCATTTTTGAAAATTTCATCTTCAATTTAGCTGATATTTATCAATCACTCACATAGTTGTTATATTTATGTCCGGCCTATTCACATAGCTATCGTATGTATATCCTTCTCTGAATTCTATAAATACACACGTTAATATCTTTACTTTCATACTCAAAGTTAAAGTGTGTATAGCTATGGAGGGAATCACATTTTGTCAGTTTTGAAATATTTGTGTCTTTTATGGTTCCAGTCCTGGAAAGGACAGAGAATATGTGAAAACAGTACAAAACCTAGGTATGGTGCTGGCCAGGAGAAAAATTTATCTAGTCTATGGTGGAGGTAACCGTGGGTTAATGGGATGTGTGTCTACAGCTGTACATGTAGGATGCTAAGTTCTAGGTATTATTCCTACAGCTCTAACTGCATCTAACATCGTAGGAAAGACAATTGGGGAAGAGTTTAAAGTTGCATCCATGCATGAGCGCATGGCTAGAATGATGAGCAATGCTGATGCCTTCATTGCCTTACTAGGGGGTTTTGGTAATTTAGAAGAAATTTTTCAAATAGTCTCTTGGGCACAACTAAATATGCATCACAAACCGATAGGTTTGTTAAATGTTAATCACTTCTTTGATGGTCTGTTATCTTTCCTTGATCATGCTGTGGAACAAAGGTTTATCCCACACTCAGCACGACGAATTCTCATCTCAGCTTCAGATGCTGAGGAGTTGATTGATGCTTTACAAGCATATGTTCATGTACTTGATCCAATCACAGCTCAAATAGGATGGACAACAGACCATAGCAGAAAGTGCAAATTGGACTTGGATCTTCATCTGTAACTGTAGCAAGATGTGGACATTGCTGTACCACTTTTACTTTCTTAGGGTTATCTTGGATACCATCTTGCTAGCCACATACCTTAAGAAAGTACTATTACTAAGTCAAAATTCATATTTTGAGAACTTAGCATATAACTGATATTCCCTTGGAGTTTGTAATACTATCTTTAAATATTGCTTATGATCCTCTGCACTCTTGAAATATTCTAGTATATTATTAATAATTATAATAATAAATTAATCCTGAGATGGCTTAAATATTCTTTTTTTTTAAATGTTGAGCACCTTGTAGCTGGTCAAACATATCATCTATATGAGGTAATGAGTATTTATTTCACATTGTCACTTTATTCAATTGTCTATAATCTATGCATAGTCATAGTGATCCATCTTTCTTTTTCATAGATAGAACTGGAGCACTCCAAGTAATAGTACTAGGGTATATAAATCCCTAGTCTAACAAGTGTCTTAACTGATCCTTCAATTCTTTGAGTTTAATCGGTGCCATTCTATAGAGGTATAGACACTGGTTGGTTTCCAGGAAGTAAATCAATACCAAATTATATTTTACGTTTTGAGGTAATCCTGGCAATTCTTCAAGAATTACATCAGAAAATTTTCTAACCACTAGAACTTAATTTACAGTGGTATAGTTTATATCAACATCTTTCACCACTGCCAACTATTCTTGGCACCTTTTTGTAGTCACTTATGGACTGCTAAAGCATAAATTAGATTACTGGGTATCTCATTACGATCCCCTTGTATCAAGAAAGAAAATTCTTCAATAATTGAATTTAATCACCTTATAGTGACATTTCAAAATGACATGACATAATGCCAACAAATCCATTCTCAATATCACATCACAGTCTACCATATCTAGACAACCAGGTACAACGGATGTCACATTCAGAAACCATCATATTTGATATATGTCTCAATTCTTTAAATTCTTTAAGACGCATATCTCTTTTACTTTCAAGCTGTAATTGATCCATAGATACCTCTTAAGATGTCACAATATTCAATCTATCTTATACTATAAACTTTAACAACTTAGAATAGAAAGGAATTTGAAACCCTATAGAATCCCTCAGCAGCACCTGAAGTATAAATATGTCCGGCTCATATCGATACTAAAGGTCATACTAAAAAATTCTTTGCTCTGATTGTCACAGGGAAACCTAATACTCTGATACCAACTTGTCACGACCCTAATTTTAGGGCACGTGAAATCCATATACCATACACATATATTTTCCATAAATGTACATAATGACATTCTTTATCATATAAACTAATACATATAAGTTCCCATACACATATACAATATACAGTTTACGTCTATAAACACCAGAGTAACAATAGAAGCAAGGATCCTACCTGTGACGTTCAGAGCAACTATAGAGTACAAATATTTTACAAATATAAAACATTCAGAGCCTAGAAACAATGTAGGCTCACCACTGAAGTACGACCTCTAGTCGATCACGTGGCTGTTGGACCAAACTCTATGTCTTTATCTGAAAAATAGATCCACATCGTGTAGTGAGTTTTACAACTCAGTGAGCAGATAATACCTCCTATGACCTCTTAGGTCAACATATGGATGTACTCATATAATAAAATTTATGTTATCAAAAATTACATTTCAGAAATACATCTACATGGGACCCGCATTTTCAAATTTTCTCTGTTAAAAAAAATCATAATCAGCTCTTTCAAACCGTATGCGGTATTATATGCACAATGCACATGTCAAGTTCAAAATCATATTCAATACTGTAAAATCATTAATCAAATTATGCTATGCATCAAAACATTTCTCATAAAATATTCGGAGGATCCCATATCAGAACCACCATACCAAAGTTTGACCCCTTCCGTACTTTGGTGGTATAGGATTTGCCTAAACTCAGCATCCCGCTGAGGTTTGCCCTACTACCATTCAAGAGGACATGCGAAGGGACTCTCTATGGGTCTTTCCCAAGCACATAGCTAGGGAAGGCAAAATAACATCTCATATAACTGGCATCTCGCCCATATATAGGAGGCATTCCGCTCTCCTTCACATATAATCTCCCGTGTGTTGGCCCTCACACGAGGCTAGCACCACCTCCCCTGCTAGCTGAGGCAATCAAGGTGCGCACCAAGGCTAACATCACCTGCTGTTAGCAGACAGTGTTTCCAATAGGATTCCTCCACAGAAAATACTATATGCACATATGCCATATAATCCAGTATAAATTCTCAATATAATACAGACTTTCAGTCTCAAAATACTCATATGTCAAAACTTCCCATTCAGGGGAAACATGTATACATGCCCATATCCGAGGTAAACATATCACTGTAAAATCAATGTCACATGTATAACATATTTTCTTTGACATGTAATGCGAAATACATGTAAAAATCACATGTTCAATGTATTTCAAAATTCATCTGTTATAAATTACCCATTCAGGGTTTATCACATATATATGCCCTTTCTCTAGGCAATCATATATCTTTATAAATCAATGTCACATGTATAAATATTCACTTTATCATTTAATGAGAAATACATGTGAAATTATATACACCATGAGTTCATAAATCCATTTTCAAAACTATACTATTCTTGAACTGTATTTCAAAATGTAAGCATATCAGATCGTTTTAATGCATTTCAGAAACATATCACAGTGTGTATATCTCATAAATATAATCATATACATATTCAAGTATCAAGAAGAGTATAGGCAAGTCATAGGAAGAATTATCTACTCACAGGTAAGGGCTTCAGATTGGACAGCCCTAAAATCCTCGTTTCTTGTCTGAATTTGACCAAATAAGCTTCAAAAACGTGTCCGGAGGGTCCAAAAACTTTAAATGAGCTTGGTTACTATTCACCGACGAAAAATACTATTCACGCTGGGAATCACTACTCACCGTCACTATTCATCGCCGAAAAATACTATTCACCGTCACAAAATTTTTATCGAATCAACAAAACAAATTCATATCCTAATGTTTATCTAGTTTCTGAATCCATCTACGGAGTCAGATTTCTAATTAGAAGTCTCTAAGTAAGGTTTTTCAGAACTTACCTTTTACTGAGATTTTCTACTTCAGATCTATGGCGATTCAACGGTTGATTTGAAAAACTAATCAGTCAAAACTGAAGTACTCTTCGTCCTGAATCCAATAACACTTTCAGTTTGACTATCGGAAACCCTTAAGCACTCCAAATCGAAAGATAAATTTTGAGTTCACTATTCACTACTATACATCTTCCCGTTTTTCTTTCCTTTTTGATATTTCGTCGCCCCCGGTTTCAATTTAACATTCTGCTGCTGTTTTTTTTAAATAGAATAATAATTATTAAATAATCAATAATAAGATTTTCTTTTATAAAAATTCATATAAATTCCGTTTTTCATCATAAAATATTCCAAAAATTTCTAAAAATTTCCTTTCTCATAAACCTTTAGTTAAACTCTTAAATCATGATTTTTCTTGATAAAAATCATAATAAAACAAATTTCAAAACAAATATCTTTATTCATATTAAAAGAAAGAATATTTCTAAAAATACCATAAAAATTCAATAGAGGCCGGTATAATTATTTTAAGCAACACAATACTTCTTTTACTTAAAAGTCCACTTACTTTTAACAAATTATAATTATTTCTACATAAATAAAAATATTTTTGCTAATAGCGCGCCAAAATATAAATTCTCATATTTCTTTTGTAATTCTTTAATCCATGTAATAAATATACATATTTTCACCGGTTCTTATCTCTATTGTCAAAATTCTCTTTTTTATTCTACATTTCCTTTAATTGGAATTTTTCATTAAATTTTACGGTTATTACATTAAGCAAGGGAGTTACTTCATTATTTTAGACATTGCAAGATGTTGAAGGATGTCACGCCCTTAATTTTAGGGCACGTGAATCACATTTATTATGAACATATATTTTTCATAAACATGAATATCCCAATCTTTTATCAAGGAAACAGATACATATAGGTTTTTCCATACAGATACTATATACAAATCAAGTACATATACATCAGAGTATAGTAGAAGCAAGGATTCTGCTTGTGACGTTCAAAGCAGCTCTAGAGTACATTTACATTACATTTGTAAATACTGAGAGTCAAGAAACAATTTAGACTCACCACAGAAGTACGACACCTAGTCGATCAAGAAGTTACAAGACCAAATTCTGGGTCTTTATCTGAAAAATATGTCAACCACGTGTAGTGAGTTTTACAACTCAGTGAGCAGACAATACCTCCTATGACCTCTCAGGTCAACATATGAATGTACTCTTTATTTTTAAACTTATCACATTGAAAATCACAATTCAGAGATACATCCATATGGGACTCGCATTTTCAAATTTTTTCAGTTCAAACCACATTCAAATATCTGTAACCATATATAATACAATATGATCTTAAATCAAACTTAATATGCATTAAAAATTCATCATTTTTATATAATGCTCAAGTATGTCACAACTTTCAATATACTCAATAGATAAACATGGAATGTGAGTTCATTACCCTTTTGCCTCCTCACAATACCATAGTCACAGTCACAATAGGTAATCAGGAAATGTGAGTTCATCACCCTTCTGTCTCCTCACATTACCACTGTCATCATCACAATAGGTAATAAAGGAATGTGAGTTCATCACCCTTCTACCTCCTCACATTACCACTAATACCTCCTTCACAATACCGTCTCAAGCCATATAACCCATCAATATTCATCTATATATATATATATATATATATATATATATATATATGTATAAAAGTGCACATCCATCAAATGCAATGCATAATTATCAAATAACACGCCATGAGCTTTATGCTTGCCATTCAATCATATTCGGCAACTTTATAACTTTACATAACATTCAAAACAGAGCTTTCAGTCTCAGTATATTCCTCTGTCAAAACTTCCCAATCAGGGAATCACGTATACATGCCCAAATCCGAGGCAAACATATCACTGTATAAATCAATATCATGTGCATAACATATTTCATTTGCCATATAATGAAAAATACATGTAAAAATTTCATGTTCAATGTATTTCAAAATTCATCTGTTATAAATTACCCATTCAGGGTTTATCACACACACACACACACACACACACACACACATATATATATATATATATATATATGTCCTTTCCCCAAGGCAATCAAATACCGTTATAAAACAATGTGTCGTATACAATATATTTCATTTAAAATCACATATTCAATGAGTTCAACAATCTCATTTTTAAAATCATACTCTTTTTGAACTATATTTCTGATAGTAATCAATTCCAGATACCTTAATCCATTTTAGATACATATAAAAGCACAAATCATTTGTAAACATAATCAATTATACAATTAAAGTTCAAGAAGAGTATATGGCAAGTTATAGAAAGAGTTATCTACTCACAAGGTAGGGCTCCAGATTGGACAGCCCTAAAATTCACTTTTCTAATCTGATTTTGACCAAATAAGCTTCAAGAACGTGTCCGGAGGGTCTAAAAACCTTGGAAACAACTCTGGGAGTTTGGTCACTATTCACTGCCACTATTCACCGCCAGAATCACTATTCACTGCCAATATTCATGCCGAAAATCAATATTCACCGCCACATAAAAAGTTACCAAATGACTGAAAGAAATACATATCCTAATACTTATCTAGTTTTTGAATTCATCTACGGTGTCAGATTTTCAATTGGAGGTCTCTAAATAAAAGTTTCAGAATTTACCTTTTACGGAGATTTTCTACTTCAGATCTACGGCGATTCAACGGTGAATTTGAAAAACTGATCGGTCAAAATCGTAGTATTCTTCGTTCTGAATCCAGTAATACCTTCAATTTTGAGATCGGAGGTTAGTAAGCATTCCAGATTTAAAGATAAAGTTGAAAGTTACTATTCTATACTATGCATCTCTCTCTCCGTTTCCCGTTCGTTGCTCTTCCCCGGTTTCCTCCTTTCGTTCTTTTTAACATTTTTTATAATAATAATAATAATTTAATAATTAAATAATAGGATTTTCTTTTATATAAATTCATATAAATTTCGTTTTTCATCCAAAAATATCTCAAAATTTCTAAAAATTTACATTCTCAATAATCTTTAGTTGAACTCTTAAATCATGATTTTTCTTGATAAAAATCTCAATAAAACAAATTACAAAATAAATATCTTTATACATAATAAAAGAAAGAACATTTCTAAAAAAATGACAAAATTTATTAGAAACCAGTATAATTATTTGAAGTAACACAATAATTATTTTACTTAAAAATCTACTTACTTTTAACAAAACATAATCATTTTTAAGCAAATAAAAATATATTTACTTTTAGCAAAATACTATCATTTAAAAATAGAGATTACGCGCCAAAACTTAAATGCTCATATTTTCTTTTGTAAATCCATGTAAAACTTATTTTCACCGGTTCTTATCTCTATTTTCAAAATTCTTTCTTTTATTCCAAATTTTTTTAATTGAAATTTTTGTTAAATTTTACGGTTATTACAAAGGAAATCACGCTTAGAATGAGCAGTAAATCTTGTGCATGCTATGATTACGTAATGTAAATACGTGATTGGTTTCTTGTTTCCTATTTTGTAAATAATTCAACTTGATCGTAAGAGAGATATTAGGAAATTCAGTTGTATAAATCTGTACCTCTCCTTCTAAATGAATATATATGAAAATCATAAACTTGTTCATGGTATCAAAGCATTGATTTGAACAATACCAAAAACCCTAGTTGACCTCCATGGAAAATGAAAAAGCAACAGGCACGACTTTAGGTGTCACTTGGGACAATTCCAATCACCAACTATATCTCCACCATTCTGATCAACCTGGTGCGATCCTCGTGCCACAACTTCTGGTGGAAGACAATTATAGCACATGGAGTCAATCCATGACTATGGCCTTAACTGTCAAGAATAAGATCGGGCTCCTAGATGGCTCAGTCAAGGAGTCGGATAAGCAGAATTCAAATGAATGGCAACAGTGGAATTGTTGCAACAATTTAGTCAAAACTTGGCTACTAGGATCAATGTCCAAGGATATTGCCAACAATGTGATTAACTGTTGATGAGTGAGTTTTATACTCATAAATTAAATATTTTTATCTTATCTTTTTGTTTTAATTAAGCATTTATCTCCCTTATTTGTCTTTAATTTTGTGTATTTTTATAGATGGAGAGAAGAATAGAAAATGTAATTAAATTGAAGGAATCAAAGTTAAATTGTGATTATTTGGAAATGATGTCTATAAATCAAACAAATAAAATAAATTCATTAAGGATGGTTGAGTAAGGAGCTTTATCTTTTTGTCTCTTGAGACGCATCCTAATAGATATATGCATCAATTCAATCTTGATTTATGACCACATTTCTAAAAGAATTGAAACATAAAGATTCAAGGAAGAACATTCAATGATAAAAATTTGTTTGCTGCTTGCTTTTCAACTTGATCTTACTACAGTATTTTCGCTGTATCTCAGAAAATACGTATATATTATGTAAGAAATTTGGTATATGAATAGATGACATAATTTTATACAACTTTCATATTTATGTGATCAACAAATTCATACATCAAAAGGGTCGAAATTGGGCTAGAACAGAACATGTTTACTGTTGCAATCCAGTCCAACCTTATTGTAGTATTTGGGCCATATTTCAGAAAATACATATTTAATGGATACGAAAGTTTGTAGGTGAATAGCAGATATAATTTGATACAATTTTTATGTTTAAGTGGTTAGGACATTCAGACACTAAAAGGGCCACAATTGAGTTAGAACCGAACATGTTTACTGTTGTAGTTTAGCTTAACCTTGCTACAGTGTTTTGGCCATAAATAAAAAAATATGCGGCCCATTTTTCTCCACCTTATATGGACGAAAAGATAATAAAAATATATACAACTGTTTTGTTGATAGAATCAGTAGATTCGGTGGCTATCAAGGTGACATATCACGATGACTTTTGGGGAACATAATGCAACACAACTTGTCAACTTTAGTGCAATTTGCTACCCACCATTTTTGTTACCTACTTCCCTTATTTTGTCTATAAATAAAGACATCTTGTGAGCTAAAGAGGGAGAAAAAAGGCTGAAGAGTGAGTTTAAGAAATCTTTGTTGAAGTTCTAAGTATTTGTAATATTTTTCTCTCTTTATACATTTTGTATCTTTACTTTCTTTCATAAGTTTTATCATGCTTCTTAATCTTTCATTTTGTTTTCTTACCTTGATTATGGAGAACTAATCTCCTAATGCTAAGGTGAAAGGGTGAAACTCTTGGTATGAAAATAATAATTTATCTAACTCTTAATTTTAATGTTTATACTTGATGTTGTATTTATCTTCTTATTTAATTTCTTGTTATTTACTTTCTTAGAGGATGACTTTATTGCCCCTCTGTTATTTATTTTCTGCACTTTTATTATTTACTTTCTTGTTATTTACTTTCTTAGAAGATGGCTTTATTGTCCCTCTATTATTTATTTTCTGCGCTTTTATTATTTACTTTCTTAGAGGATGGCTTTACTGCCCCTCTGTTATTTAGGATAGAGGCATGTACCTTATGTTCTAGTACATCTCATATTACACAATCTTATCCATCCATACCAGCTTATCAAGATGCATTCTCTGAGCAAGTCAATTCTTTTCAATTTTATAGAAAGTCATCAGACAGCCTGTTTGCACCTATATATAATTCAAATTGGAGGAATCATCCAACGACATTCTTTGGAAGATACTCTACTGTAATTCATGCAATCAACTTAACAAACTTTACAATCACACACTCAATCTATTTCAAAGCTTGAAACACAATATGGTCAAATAGCCAATGTTGTAGGAGAGAGAGAGAAAAAAAAATTCCCCAGTCAACCTATTCCTAATTCTAAGGGTCAATTTGAAGTAGGATCATCAACAAATCCTAATGAGGAAGTGAAGTCTATAACAACCCTTAGATTTGGAAAAGTAATTGATAATCAAGTTCACATGCTTGAAACTAAAGAGCAGAGTCAGCATGAACTATAAATCAATGACTCAAGTGAGAATAAAAGTGAACATATTCCTTGTGTCCCTAAAGCTCCATTCCCACAAAGACTTGAGATAAATAAGAAAGGTACTCAATATAGTGACATTTTAGAGGTGTTTAAATAAGTAAGTATTAACATCCCTTTTCTTGACGCTATCAAACAAGTACCTACTTACTCAAAATTTTTGAAAGATCTTTGCACGGTGAAAAGAAAGACTATTGTTCTGAAAAATGCATTTTTGACAGAACAAGTGAGCTCTTTAATTCAACAAAAAACTCCTGTCAAGTACAAAGATCCCGGTTGTCCTGCAATTTCTTGTGTTATAGGTGACCATGTGAGTAACCAAGCCTTACTTGATCTAAGAGCAAGTGTGAATCTGTTGCCGTACTCTGTGTATGCAAAACTTGGGTTAGGAAAGTTAAAACCTACACCAGTAACCCTTCAGTTAGCTGATAGGTCCACAAAAATTTCTAGAAGTGTCATAGAGGATGTGCTCATTAAAGTTGATAAATTCTACTTTTTAGTAGATTTCACTGTTCTTGACACTGAACCTGTTGAGAATACAGAGACACAAATTCTAGTCATTTTGGGTAGACCATTTCTTGCAACATCCAATGCGATCATTAATTGTCGAAATAGAATTTTGAATTTATCTTTTGAAAATATGACTGTGGAACTTAATGTTTTTAATGTCTCTCGTCAACCTGTGGATACTGGTGATTTATGTGAGATCAACATGATTGAGAGTATAGCTGATGATTCATTTTTAAGTTCTTTTTATGATGACCTTTTAGAAAAATATTTGGTTTACTTCAACATGGACAAAGATGAGGACTATTTGATCAATGAAATAAATTTCCTGTTAGAGACTACTCCATTGATGGATACCAATGAATGGAAAGTCAAAATAGAGACACTTACATCTTCTGGGTTTGTCCTATTACCATCCATAGAGAAATCGCCCTAGGTAGAGTTAAAACCTTTGTTAGATTCTCTAAAATATGTGTTTCTAGGACCTGCTGAGACCTTACCTATTATCATAGCATCAGACCTAGATAGAGAACATGAAGTTGAACTCATAAAAGTCCTCAGTGAGCATAGTGAAGCCATAGGGTGGACAATAGCAGACATTAAAGGTATTAGTCCATCAATTTGCATGCATAGCATACATTTAGAGGACAATGCCAAAACCTCAAGAGAGCCACCAAGACGTCTGAATCCAAACATGAAAGAAGTAGTGAGAGCTGAAGTGATTAAACTTCTTGATGTGTGTGTTATTTACCCAATTTTTGATAGTGCATGGGTCAGTCCTGTTCAGGTAGTTCCTAAGAAGTTTGGCATTACTGTAGTCAAGAATGAAGATAATGAATTAATTTCTACTAGAGTACAAACTGGCTGGCATTTTTGTATTGACTATCGCAAGTTGAATGCTGTAATAAGAAAAGATCATTTTCCACTTCCTTTTATAGTTCAGATGCTAGAGAGGTTGGCTGGACATGCATATTATTGTTTTCTTGATGGATATTCAGGTTACAACCAAATTCACATTGCACCCGAGGATCAAGAGAAAACTACATTCACTTGTCCTTTTGAAACTTTTTCCTATCGTCGCATGCCATTTGGATTGTGCAATGCACCTACTACATTTCAACGTTACATGATAAGCATATTTTTTGACATGGTAGAGCGATTTCTAAAAATATTCATGGATGATTTTTCTGTGCATGGGTCTAGTTTTGAAGAATGTTTACACCATTTAAGATTGTTCTTAATTAGGTGTAAAGAAAAGAATCTTGTTTTGAATTGAGAAAAATGTCATTTCATGGTTAAAAAATGAATTGTTTTGGGACATATTGTGTCAAATCAGGGGATTGCAGTAGATAAAGCTAAAATTGAATTAATTTCCAGTCTTTCACCCCCTCGGACAGTGAAAGAGGTACGTTTTTTAGGCCATGCAGAGTTTTATCGCAGATTCATCAAAGATTTTAGTAAAATCTCCAAACTTTTGTGTAATTTGCTTACAAAAGATGTACCTTTTATATTTGATGAAAAATGCTTTCAAGCTTTTGAGAAGCTCAAATCCCTACTTACCTCTGCACCCATCATTAAATGACCTAATTGGAATCTTCCATTTGAAATCATGTGTGATGCCTTTGATTATGCAATTGGAGCTGTTTTGGGTCAACGTCTAGAAAAGTTTCCTTATATGATATACTATGTTAATAAAACTCTTAATGATGTTCAACTGAATTATTCTACATCAGAAAAAAGAGTTACTAGCTGTGGTATTTGCATTAGACAAATTTAGATCTTATTTATTAGGATCTAAAATTGTAATTTTTTCAGATCATGCTGCACTTAAGTATCTTCTTTCTAAGAAAGATGTTAAAGCGCGTTTAATAAGATGGATACTGTTGTTACAAGAATTTGATTTAAAAATTTGGGATAAGAAATGATCTGAAAATGTTGTGGCTGATCACTTGTCTAGGCTGATAGTTGAATTGGGTGACAATAACTTGCTTATCGGAGACTCATTTCCAAATGAACAACTCATGTGTATTTCTCAGTTACCTTGGTTTGCTGACATTGCTAATTATCTTGCCACAGGTCAAATGCCTACACATTGGTGTAAGCAAGATCGAGTAAAATTTTTAGCAGAAGTAAAGAAATTCTTTTGGAAAGATCCATACTTGTTTAAGTATTGTCCTGATCAAATCATTTGGAGATGTGTTCCTGAGAGTGAGCAATATAATGTTATTTCTTTTTGTCATGATCATGCTTGTGGAGGTCATTTTAGTGCTAAAAAAATTGCTGCAAAAGTCTTGCAATGTGGTTTTTACTAGCCATCATTGTTCAAAGATGCCTATTTGTATTGTAGTTCTTGTGAGCGTTGTCAAAAATTGGGCAGTATTTCACAGAGGAATATAATGCCTTTAACTCCATTCTTATTGTTGAGATATTTGATGTCTGAGCAGTTGATTTCATGGGTCATTTTCCTAATTCTTTCGGTAATTTATATATCTTTGTTGCTGTGGATTATGTGTCAAAATGGGTAGAGGCTCTTGCATGTAAAACAAATAATCACAAGATTGTGGTAAAATTAGGCTCTTGCATGTAAAACAAATAGTCACAAGATTATGGTAAAATTCTTGAAAGAAAACATCTTTTCGAGGTTTGGCACACCACGGGCTATCATTAGTGATAGGGGGAAATATTTTTGTAATAAGCATTTTGAGCAGTTAATGAAAAAATATGGCATTACACACAAAGTTGTTACCCCATACCACCCACAGACTAGTGGTCAAGTTGAGATTTGAAATAGAAAAATTAAAAATATTTTGGAAAAAACGATTAACCCAAGTAGAAAAGATTGGTCTTTGAAACTTTCTGATGCTTTATGGGCTTATCGTACTGCTTTTAAAACCGCTATTGGAATGTCTCCTTACCGACTTGTGTATAGCAAGGCCTATTATTTACCTGTTGAGTTAGAACATAAAGCTTATTGGGCCATCAAACAATTTAACTTTGCTCTTGACAAAGCAGATTCCCGCAAGAAGCTTCAACTCAATGAATTGGAAGAAATAAGGAATGATGCATATGAGAATGCAAAATTGTACAAGGATCGAATGAAAGTTTTTCTTGACAAAAATATTTTAAGAAAATCATTTAATGCAGGTCAAAAAGTTCTTCTATATAACTTTCGTTTGCATTTATTTTCAGAAAAATTACATTCTCGGTGGTCAGGACCATTCATTGTTCGTACTGTTTATCCACATGGTGCAGTAGAGATTGAAAATCCAAAAAATGGTGATGTATTTAAAGTCAATGGCCAAAGATTAAAATCATTTTTGAAATTACACAACTCAGAGGTAGAGGAGACACTTCTGCGTGATCCTGTCTACCAGGATTGATTTACTTCCTTTGTCAAAAATTGCTATGCACGCTAGTTAGGTGAGATTTTTTTATCTAGTTTGCATGAATTTGTTCCCTCATTAATATTTTCTTTTGAATTGCTATTGTTTTCTTGGTTTTGTTGCTTTTGATCTTTCTTCAAAAAAAAAGTTGAATTGAAAATGGAAGACATAATTGCAAACTTGAAAAATCATTTTCCTTTTCTTCCACCCAATGCATTGTTGAAAATTTATAAAGCACAGGCTGAAAGATTAAGGTTGATGATGATAATAGGAATACTTGCTGATATTCATTGGCTAATTGAAGCTAAGGTACGATTAACAGGTGAGTTTGCAAATGGTTACATCTCTTACATGCCAGGTTTAGGAAAAAATAGTTTTTCTAAAAAGCGTAGAGCTAAAAAAATGGGTGTCTGCCATAAATGTGGACGTGAAACTTGCAACACACGTTGCCATTCTTTAGGATGGGTTCATGTAAATCGAGAAGATAAAATAAAATTCATTAAGGATGGCTTGAGTAAGGAGTCATTGGATGATGAATTCATCTAACATCTCTTGAGACGCATCCTAGTGGATCTGTGCATATTGGGATTGTTGGTTTATGTCGTCATGTTAAAAAAGAACAAAAATGATACAGTCTTGGGAATCTGACATTAAAAGACCCTGTTTTCCAATTTATAAGAAAATTGGATGGGAAGCATATCCTCGACCATTAGAGGGCGTTTAAGCCGTTATTGGACATAAAATCAGAGGAAGATGTGAGCCACAATCACAACTACTGTACATATGCACGCATGCCATTATTTTTGAATTTTTCATCTTTAATTTAGCTGTCATCCATCGGCCTACTTATATAACTATTGTAATTATGCCACCGTCTTATCCGCATAGCTGCTGTAAGTATGCCTTTATCTGAATTTTATAAATGCATATATTATTATCTTTATTTTCATACTCAAAGTTAAGGTGATTGCAGGTATGGAAGGAATCAAATTTCGTCAATTTCAAAATATTTGTGTCTTTTGTGGTTCCAGTCTTAGAAAAGATGAAGAGTATGTTAAATCAGCATAAAATTTGGGTATTGTACTGACTAGTAGAAAAATTTATTTAGTCTATGGTGGAGGTAGTCGTGGGTTAATGGGTTGTGTGTCTACAGCTGCACATGTAGAAGGATGCCAAGTTTTTGATATTATTCCTACAGTTTTAGCTGTATCAAACATCATCAGAAAAACAATTGGGGAAGAATGTAGGGTAGCCTCCATGCATGAACGCATTGCTAGAATGATGAATAACGCTGATGTTTTCATTGCTTTACCAGGTGGTTTTGGTACTTTGCAGGAAATTTTTCAAATAGTCTCTTAGGCACAATTGAATATCCACCATAAACCCATAGGTCTGTTGAATGTTAATAATTTCTTTGATGGTTTGCTTTCTTTACTTGATCAAGCTGTAGAACAAAGGTTTATCTCACACTCAACACAATGGATTCTCATCTCGGCTTCAAATACTGATGAGTTGATTGATGCATTACAAGCATATGTTCATGTTCCTGATCTAGCTACAACTCAAATAGATTAGACGGCAGGTAGCTGCAGAAAGCGCAAATTGGATTTGGATCTTCATCTGTAACACCTTTTATTTGATTGAATATATTTTTATTTTCTGGTTAGTTTACTGCAGGTTCATATTTTCTTAGATCTCCTTCCAGGTAATATCTCTTTCAATTTTTGTTGTTTGTTTTGTGCTTGTCCTTCTTTCTTCGAAAAAAAGGACGCGAGTTTCTAGCCTCCTATCTCTGTATAGGTTCCAGCACCTAGATTTCAAGAAAAAAAATTGAGTGATGTCTTGGGAATAGGCAAAACTAGCACCAATGATGAAAATAATTTAAAGTGCTTGTAACCTTAGGAAAATAGATGAGTTCTGAGTGTTATGTGTGAACCTGAACTCATTTGTAACCTATATTTTACTTGAGAATCTTAATATCCTGAGCACTTAATCTTTTACATTTGATTGATTGTTTATTCAGAAAAGATTTATGTGATTCAAATATGCTAAGTGATCTCATAAAACTCTAGAACTTATTTGATTGTCAGTTGAAACGAAATTCTAGACTACTCTCTATTTAATAAATGAATTAGGCATTGTTGGAATCGTTTGAATCTTTCAAATCAACTTACACATTATGCCATCCCTAGTAACCCATTTTGAGCCTATATTTATCCGTTCTTGTACACCTATATTATTATCTATCCTTTAAACAAAAATATTTCTAAATTTTACCTTTCACTCACAGGAATGATCATTTGAAAAGCTACGGTTCATGGGTGAATGGAAAAAGTTTAAAAAGAAAAAAGAGAAAAAAAATAGAACTTTCCAAATAAATAAGTTTGGGGGTGTTTACAAAAAAAAGTAGTATGAGCAAATAACATAAGGATGAGGATAAGTTTGGTGATAGAATTCAGATGATAATATCAAAAAAATTTGGGAGGACTTAAATGATCATGTATGTTATAGAGTGAATTAAGCTTATGGAGTCTCAAATGTAAAACTCTGGAGATCTGTTTTAAATATTTGATTATGTAAATTTATTTGAATGCAAAAAGTCCAATGTCATAAGATTATCACACACACACTTGGGATTCAATAGTAAACTATATGTTGCATTTGAATTAAAGTTTTACATAAACTTGGAAGTTTGATATTTTCCTTGGTTGCACATTTTAAATCCTTGAGGAATATTTAGTAAGTCAAAAACAACTTAAAACTCACTCATATTTTAAATTTTGAAGTTTGTGTGTTTTGCTTAAGAACAAACAAAAGATTAAGTTTGGGGGTATTTGATGAGTGAGTTTTATACTCATAAATTAAATATTTTTATCTTATCTTTTTGCCTTAATTAAGCATTTATCTCCCTTATTTGTCTTTAATTTTGTGTATTTTTATAGATGGAGAGAAGAATAGAAAATAGACTCAAATTAGAGGAATCAAAGTTAAATTGTGATTCTTTGGAAATGAAGTCTATAAATTAAACAGATAAAATAAATTCATTAAGGATGGCTGAGTAAGGAGTATTATCTTTTGGTCTCTTGAAACACATCCTAATAGATATATGCATCAATTCAATCTTGATTTATGACCACATTTCTAAAAGAATTGAAACATAAAGATTCAAGGAAGAACACCTAATGTTAAAAATTTGTTTACTGCTTGCTTTTCAACTTGATTTTACTATAGTATTTTGGCCGTATCTCAGAAAATACATATTTATTATGTAAAAAATTTGGTAGATGAATAGATGACAAAATTTTATACAACTTTCATGTTTATGTGATCAGCAAATTCAGACATCCAAAGGGCCGAAATTGGGTTAGAACAGAACATGTTTACTGTTGCAGTCCAGTCCAAACTTACTATAGTATTTGGGAAATATTTCCAAAAATACATATTTAATGGAAACTAAATTTTGAAGGTAAATAGAAGATATAATTTTCTACAATTTTGATGTTCAAGTGGTCAGTAAATTCGGAGAGTAAAAGGGACAAAATTGGGCTAAAACCGAACATGTTTATTGTTGCAGTTTAGCCTGACCTTACTGCAGTGTTTTAGCCATAAATCACAAACTACGTGGCCAATTTTTCTCCACCTTATATGGATGGAAAGATAATGAAAATATCGACAACTTTTATGTTGATAGTATTATAAATTCGATGGTTATCAAGGCTATATATCACGATGACTTGCGGGACACATAATGCAACACAACTTGTCAACTTTAGTGCATTTTGCTACCCACTATTTTTGTCACCTACTTCCTTTGTTTTGTCTATAAATAGAGACATCTTGTGAGTTAAAGGGGGAGAGAAAATGATGAAGAGTGAGCTTGGAAAATCTTTGTTGAAGTTCTAAGTGTTTGTAATATTTTTCTCTCTTTATACATTTTGTATCTTTACTTTCTTTCATAAGTTTTATCATGATTCTTCATCTTCCATTTTGTTTTCTTACCTTGATTATGGAGGACTAATCTCCTAATGCTAAGGTGAAAGGGTGAAACTCTTAATATGAAAATAATAATTTATCTAACTCTTAATTTTAATGGTTATACTTGATGTTGTATTTATCTTCTTATTTATTTTCTTGTTATTTACTTTCTTAGAGGATGGCTTTATTGCCCCTCTGTTATTTATTTTTTCTGTTATTTTTTTTTATTTTTCTTCTGAGAGGACGGCTATGTCGCCTCTCTATTATTTATTTTCTTGTTATTTACTTTCTTAGATGATGGCTTTATTGCTCCTCTGTTATTTATTTTCTGCACTTTTATTATTGACTTTCTTAGAGGATGGCTTTACTGCCCCTCTGTTATTTATTTTCTGCACTTTTGTTATTTACTTTCTTAGAAGATGACTTTATTGCCCCTCTGTTATTTATTTTCTATACTTTTATTATTTACTTTCTTAGATGATGACTTTATTGCCCCTCTGTTATTTATTTTCTGCACTTTTATTATTTACTTTCTTAGAGGATGGCTTTACTGCCACTCTGTTATTTATTTTTTTCACTTTTGATATTTATTTTCTTATTATTTCCTTTCTCAATGGCTGATTTTACCGCCTACTTTATATTATTATTATTGACTTTGTTTATGTATTTTTCTTCCTTTTTCATCTTTTTAATTTTAAATTTTATAAAGTACAAATCTTGATAGATTGTAGACAATCTTTGGCACAATAAATACTTGAATTATTTTTTGATTTATTGTAGACAATATAATGATTGGCACGATGTATACTTGAATCCATTTTACAAAAGTTATTACTATTAGTAATACAATAAAAGAAGGTAAATATACTTTATCTGTAAATCAAAGCGTGTTTAATGTAATATATCTTCCGAATGGAACCTCATTTATGTGAGGATTCCATTTGAGTAATAAAAGAGTTAAAATTTATTATTATTTGATGTACCAAGAATAGATCCTCTAACCTTAGCATGTTTCTTACTTTGAATACATTCATATTTAATTTCAATATTTTAGTTCTTTACAAACTCTGTTCAGTACTCTTCTCACAAAACAAACATTCTAGCAATTAGGTTAGAAATATTTATTTTGGATATGAATTAAATTTTCTCAATTGGCAATCCTCGTGGTATTGACCTTGGATACTACTAAATCTATACTCCAATATATTCGTGTGCTTGTGAGTTTTATTAAAAATAACAACAACTGTAAGGATGCAGCACACATGTGGAGAGACTTGAAGGAGCGTTTCTCTCATGTGAATATTGTCCAACTATTCAACGTTGAAAACGAGATCCATAATTGTGTACAATGAAGCATGTCTGTGGGTTTCGATTTTACGAAGCTAAAGGGATTGTGGGATGAACATGACACTTTTTGTTCATTCTCGACCTGCACATGTAGTTCGATCAAAGAAGTTGCTGCATATTTGGAGACACAGAAAATTATGAAATTTCTCATGGGACTTAATGAATCACACACTGGTGTTCGCAGTAACACTTTACTACAAGATCCACTTCCTACGGTGAACAAAGCGTATTCTTTGGTACTTTATCATGAGAAGCAAGCTGAAGCAACGATTGGAAAATCACATATACAACCAGATGCTGCTACTTTTGCTGTGAAAAATTCAAGTTGTGAATTTGAAGGAGAAAGAGGCGAGTTAAGGTGCACCAAGTGCAAGAAGACAAATCATATTACCAAAAATTGTCGTGCACATCTCAAATGCACTTTTTGTGGTTGGAAAGGGCACACGATTGAGTATTACCGCAAGAAGAAAGCTGCGACTGAGACTGAATTTAATATGATGATTTCCAAGGGAAACCAAGCTACTTCATCTATGACCGAAAAGAAGGAAATAAATTTTCCTTTCACAGCCGAAGAATGCAAACAAATACTCAATGTGCTGAAGACCAAATCATTTTCTGCCAATAGTGTTGGTAATTACACAACCCATAATGAGCTCTTAGGTAAAGATTTTTCACTTATCTCTCATGGAAAACAAAGCACTTGGATATTAGATAGTGGCTGCACCAATCAAATGATTCACAATCCTGATCTCTTTACTCACTCGAAACCCGTTAATAATCACACTGTGGAATTGCCAAATGGGTCATAGGCACAAGTGACGCATATTGGCACAATTGTTCTGTCACCTGATTTAATTCTTGATCATGTTTTATGTGTCCCATACTTTTGATTGAGTTTAATCTTCATTAGCAAATTAGCCTCACATTCTTCTTGTATAACCATCTTCTTATACAACTCTTGCATTATACAGGACCTACGTTCGGGGAAGATAATTGGGATGGGAACTGAATAGGAGGGTCTCTATCATCTTGATCAAGTCAAGAAAGGAACATGCAATCATGCTTAAAACCATAATCCAACCCTTTAGCATCAACGTCATGGCCATCCATCAACTAGAGTCACTACATTATTTTCTTTTGCAAATTTCAAAAATAAAATTTGTGATATTGACAAGTGTTTAATTTTCCCTTTAGCCAAACAAACAAAGCTTCCATTTTCATCAAGTTCCATTACTACTACACCTCGTTTTGATTTAATTCATGTTCATATATGGGGTGGTTATAAAATTGCTTCTCTTTTGGGTGCAAAATTTTTCCTTACTATCGTTGATGATTACACCATATGCACATGGGTTTATCTTATGAAACACTATGAAACACAAGTCTAACACTAGAACTCTTCTAGTAGATTTCATCAATATAGCAGAAAATCAATATGATTCAAAAATTAAAATCGTTCGTAGTGACAATGGGCCTGAATTTAAACTTGGAATTTTTTATGTAAACAAAGGCATACTCCATCAAACAAGTTGTGTTAATACACCCCAACAGAATGGGGTGGCAGGACAAAAACATATACACTTGTTGAACATGGCTCGTGCTTTACTCATTCAAGCTGGGCTTCTTAACCGGTTTTGGGGGGATGCAATTCTCATTTCTGCATACCTTATCAATTGCACCCTTACCCCCTTTCTAAATGGAAAAACCCCATATGAAAAATTACTTGACAAAATTCTTAGTTATTCTCATTTGCGTGTTTTTGGCTGCTTATGTTTTGCCTCTACCCATGCATAGGCCAGATCAAAATTTGATCCACGTGCTTCAAGTTGTCTTTTTCTAGGATATCTTTATGGACAAAAGGGCTATCGTGTCTTTGACCTTGCACAGCAAAAAAAATAATTTCCCATGACATTATCTTTTTTGAACATATCTTCCCCTTCCATAATAACATCCATTCTGTTGCAACACCACAAGATTCCCATCCATCACAATGTCCTTCTTCTGATCCATTTCTTACCTTTGATACGAACCCTTATGTAGAACCCATTTCCTCTTCCATTGTTAATGAACTAACACCACCTACTATCCCAAATAACCCTCTTCCAACCACACCAAATGAAGACACTAACATCTCTTCTTCACCTATACTTTCTTCTCCGATTGACACATCTTCTTCTCCTACACCAATAACTGTGCCACCACAAACAACCCACCCGCCGCAGCAAACGTTCTACCAAACATCCTTCTTATTTACAAGACTTTCACATCGAAGCAACCCTCCCTTCAAGGACTGCACTATCATCTTCTGCAAACTTGGTTACACCATCAGGTACTGTTCACCCTATCTCTCATTTTCTATCTTATACTCACCTTTCTCCTACACATAAAGCATATATCACTTAACTTTCTCTTCTTTAAGAACCCATAAGTTTCTCTCAAGCTGTTCAATTTCCACAATGGCATGAAGCCATGAAATCTAAGATCACTGTGTAACAAGCTACTGGGACGTGGAGTTTGGTGCCTTTACCTCTTCACAAACGTCCCATTAGGTGTAAATGGGTGTATAACGTAAAGTTAAAGGCTGATGGTACAGTTGAATGATATAAATCCCGGTTGGTGGCCAAGGGCTACAATCAAATTGCCAGTGTTAATTATAGAGAGACTTTCACTTCGGTTGCCAAAATAGTCATGGTTCGTGTCTTGCTTAGTGTGGCAGCTCTTCGGCGTTGGCATCTTCACCAATTGGATGTCAATAACGCGTTCTTGCACGGCGACCTCGATGAGGAGGTGTTTATATCCCTGCCTCCTGGCTTCAGACGAAAGCGGGAGAATTGAGTATGCAAACTTCATAAGTTGCTGTATGGTTTGAAGCAGGCTTCTCGGCAATGGTACATTAAACTATCCACTGCACTAAAGGCTACAGGATTTCAACAATCCATGTTGACCATTCTCTATTCGTTCGAAGCTGGCAAAATAGTTTCTTGGTGTTTCTTGTTTATCTTGATGATGTATTATTAGTAGGGGACAATTTGAATGACATAGAAAACATCCAGCTTTTCTTGTCCCAACAGTTCAAACTCGAGGATTTAGGACAACTCAAATATTTTCTCAGTATAGAAATTGCCCAGTCTCAATGTGGAATCTGTTTGTCACAACATAAATATGCTTTGGAAATTTTAGATGATGCTGGATTCCTGGTGCTAAACCTTCACAGATCCCTATAGAACAGAATATGTCTCTTACACAATTAGATGGAGAGCTTCTTGATGATGCTTCAGTATACAGAAAGCTAGTAGGAAGACTAATCTATCTAACCATAACGAGACCGGACTTGACTTATGATGTACATATATTAAGTCAGTTCATGGATAAACCACAACAACCACACTTAGAAGCTACTTATAAAGTGCTTAAGTACATTAAACAAACACCAGATCAAGGGATTTTTTTGCCATCTAAAAGATTACTTCAGTTGCAAGCTTTTTGTGATGCTGATTGGGCTCGGTGCAAAGACACAAGAAGATTAGTTACTAGTTATTGCATCATGCTTGGCCAGGCACCAGTATCTTGGAAGACGAAGAAACAAACAATGGTATCCCATTCGAGTGCAGAAGCAGAATATCGATCCATGGCCACCACATGCTGCGAAATCACGTGGTTGATAAACATCCTAAAGGATTTAAAGGTAAACCACACGCAACAAGTGCCCTTATTCTGTGATAATCAGGCAACCATGCATATAGCTTCAAACCCAAATTTCCATGAAAGAACGAAACATATAGAGATAGACTGCCACTTATTACGGGAGAAGATTCAAGAAGGGATGATACAAACAGCTTATATTCGAATTGCAGAGCAACCAGCTGATATATTTACTAAACCATTGGGCTCGACACAATTTGAGATCTTACTTAACAAGTTAGGTGTCATTAACATACACTCCAACTTGAGGGAGAGTGTTGAAGGAAATCACGCTTAGAATGAGTCGTAAATCCTGTGCATGCAGTGATTACGTAATGTAAATACGTAATTGGTTTTTTGTTTTTTATTTTATAAATAATTCATCTTGATCGTAGGAGAGATATTAGGAAACTTAGTTGTATAAATATGTACCTCTGCTTTTAAATGAATATACGACAATCATAAATTTGTTCACAAGAAATAGAAGAGATTCTTTTCCACAATTAAAATTGATCTACGGAAAGGCTTATAATAGGGTAGCTTGAGAATTTCTCAAGCAAGTGTTGCAAGCAATGAATTTTCCAAATGACTATCATAATATAATTATAGAAGATTTAACAACGGCCTATAAATCACTAGGTGTGATCTTTTGACGAGAGAGATAGGTAGTTTAGCAAAAAGGTCTTAAGTTCAAACCTTTAAACTTGTATTGTATAAAAAAAACAATAATTCAGGGCAAAGTAATTCTTAATAGGAAACTTTTTTAACTGTATTCTTTTTAAAAAAGTCAAACAAAAAGTTTCACTATCTCTTAATCTATTAATTATATACATAAATATTTTCTCTTATGTTCATAGTTAGAAGAGTTAATCTGGTAAAATCTCTGATCTAAAACTTAATCTATAGCCTCTTGTTATCAACTATTTTATGTGCATAAATGATTTTATTACTTTTATGAACACTACCATGAATTTCTACTCTTACCTTCAAAAGACTTTGGATAACTTTGAAAAGTGCTCTAGACTTTTTGTTAATAGGAAAATTTTGAAATCAATACTCCTTGCAACTTTATTAGATTGTTGAGAGAGGCTAGCCATTTTAAAGAGTTAGGTACCCTTTGGAAATATCTTGATTTCTTTGTGAATATTTCCAGTAAAGATCAAAGGAATGTCAGAGAGTTAATTCAAAAACTTCAAAATAAATTGGCTAGGTGGAAGTGACAACTTTTGTCATAGGCAGATTGAATGACGCTGATAAAATCTACCTTGCACTCTCTAGCTAGTATGCCAAATGTGTTTCAAACTTACCAAGCAAGAAGCTCAGCAGTGTGATCAAATATTGGCTAATTTTTACTGGGGAGTAAATGGGTCTAATCGTAAAATTCATTTCACTTGTTCAAAACGCCTCTGTCAACATAAATCTATAAGAGGATTGGGATTTCCCTCCTTTAGCATTAAGAACAATTCGCTTCTAGCCAAAAATAGAGTTTCAGCGCAACAAAGTTTTCTTCTTCAAAGTAGTTTCTATTGTTACTGTTCTGGGGCTGCTATTATCCATTATAGACCGCGGCAATTCTTCTCCTTTGTTTCTTCTCTTTTATTTTGTCGTGCAAAACTGAATTTTTTTTGTCTTTTTTGATTTGTTTTCTTTTAGATAAATTTTAGAGTTTTTAATGCTTCAACTTGTATTGATATATCATAACAATGTTTATTATGATTGAGTTATTAATGAATTTTGTTTTTGTTTTGGTTTAAATATCTTATAATATTTTTAAAAAATTGAATTTGATTCAATAAATAAATGAAAGTGATTATTTTACTATAGCACCAATAATAGTTATGATTTTTATTTAAGAGTTCAAGAGATCAATAGAGTTTTTATTCATTTTTTTAGTTTAATAAAAAAATATAAACATCTATTTATTATTATATTTGAAATTTGTATAACTCACTGGAATTTTATTTTATTTTTTACTGAAATTTTGTCATTTTATTTATAAAAAAAAAAAAAAAAAAGAACGACGCTCTTCTAGCAAAACAATTAATGAGAATCTACAATCAGCCCCGTAGTTTTCTACGCAGGTTATTCATAGTAGGTATGGATCTGAGGATTTCGACGGTCCAATTAGAAGCCCTTCAAGTATATTCCCGATTTTAACACGGTATCAATTCAGCTGCAGATTGAAACCAATTAGAGATGGAAGATCGGTACCTATTAATTAACAACAGTCAATGGTTCGTACCTCTCCTCCGTCCTATTCCTTTTGGAATTGACACGGTAGCTGACCTTATTGATTAATGAACCTACCAATGGAAAACTGACATTTTACGTTGTATCGTACAAAAAGTTATTAAAAAATATCCCAATATCCAGACTTGGTGCCAGTGACAAATTATTTTAGAATGGTAGCTTTTTTTTGGCATTTATACTGCAAATTCAGGGTACAGAATATTGAAGGGACCTGACTCAAACTTTCACACGTTTGATAAGATAAAATAAAAATATATAAAATATTAAATTAAATAAAAATAAAATAAAATATAAATTTAATAAATTTTTATTTTATTAAATATTTAATACATATTAAAATAAATATTAGTTTATTTTATTTTGTATTTATAATAAATTAAATAAAAAAATATAATATAAATTATATAAAATAATAAAATTATATATATAATTATTTAAAATTAATTTTAATAAAATTTTTTATTACTTTAAATATTAAAAATAATCTTAAAATATTATTTTATATATATTACTGAAAATAATAAATATATATGATTTTTATATTTTATTTATATTTATATTTATTTTAATTTAAAATATTAATTTATTTATATTTTAATTTTAAAATAATAAATATATAAAAAATTTGAAACATATTAAAAATAATATAAATTTAATTTAAATAATATTTTTTATAACAATAATTTACTGTACATATAACAACTTTAATAATAGTTTGAAATTTATTTTAATTTTAAATTATTTTTTAATTCAAATAATATTTTTTCTTATTTTTTAAAAATAATATAAATTTAATTATTTTATTTTTTATTTTTAAAATTTTTATTATTACTGATATAAAATTCGTAAATTTTTATACAAAAAGAAGAAACAATTTTTTTATATTATTCTGTTTATAATTCAACTTATTTTATAAAATAATAATTTTAATTAAAAGATAAAATAGAATAAAAAATCTAATAATATTATTATATTTTATTAGTATTTTAAATATAAAATAAAAATAAAATAAAATAAATTATTTCATTTTATCTTTTTTATTCTAACCACCAAATAAATTCTCATGAGATAAAAATAGACATAAATTAAAAGCATCTGTGGAAGATTAAGCTTCCCATGCGACTGCTGCTACTCATTCGGAAGCTTCGTCACAACTTCCTTCCTCTGCAAGATAATCGTTTCATAAATGTTGGATCATTGTTCAGAGTTCTTCTAGTATTTCGTGCTAATCAGGTACAGCCACAATCTACTAGACATTGGTTTCATTTATTGTTTTTATCAATTACAGAAAAAGAAAGCTGACGAGTCAGTCTATCAAACTGAAGAATTTATTCTCGTTTGTTGGTGCATTTAAAATCACCATGAAAATAGGGTTCTTCGGTATTAAAAGTGGTAAGGTACCGTTTGAAATGAAAATAAAAATTTGAAAAAAGAATAAAATGAAGATATTAATATTAAAATTACGTTTAATATAATATAAAAATAGTAAAATAAAAATATCATTAAAAAATAAAATTATTAAAATAATATCATTTTAATTTAAATATTATAGATAAAAAATAAAATAATTTATTAATAATATAAATTTTGAATTAAATTTTCTTAAATAATATTAAAAAATTTAATTTAAATATATATATTTTAAATTATAAAAAAAATAAAATAAAATATTTTAATTTTTTATGTTTTTTATTTTTTATTCTATTACACTACTCACTTTTTACTTATTTTTTAAAAATAATATCATTTTTTTTTATAAATAATCGTTAATCAACATTCTGTTAAACTCACATTGTTTACTGATTCCGTCAACCAAACAAAGAAAGAAAATAAAAATTCTAATTTCATCTCCTTAATTTTATGTACCAAACAAGACCTAAGTAATTTTAGTGCTCTCAAAGGAAGTTAGGGGAAGTAAATTGGACCTTCATCCTCTTATTCACGAATGAGCTCATTCGCATTTTCAAATTGATTGACGAAGGAAAAACAGTGTATATGTTGCGTGTCATTGGACCCAGAATCACAAGGCAACTAATGAAAGTCTCTAATTTACACTATATAAAATTAACCATTAATCAAAGCATCTGATTCTCATTAAGCTGTTTTAACCATGTCAAAGCGTTAGATTTTTTAAGTAATTGAATGGGAAACGGTAATATCAAAATCCAATAAATCATCCTAGTAGTGAATAATTTACAGATCAACTTGTCAGTGCCTACCCATTTGTGTTCATGAGGCAGCTCGCTGGCTTTCGTCCATTGCTAACATACTACATTGGGTATAGTAAATAGCTGCAGTAGCTAACAAAGACGGTCAAAACTCGAGCATTTTGTATTCCACCAAGCAAAGCTCAATCATGAAGAAGGACTACAACTCCATTGGTTTAGTTATAAAAAAAAGCCTTACTCGATGGTGACATACATTCAATTTTTGATTTCTATGTCTTTGAACAGAGAAATATTAAGAGATAAAGAAATAAGGAGAAAGACGAGAGAGTGAGCGAGAGAGAGGGATAGGATGGAGACTAAGGGATGTGGAGAAAGGAAAGGCAATGGGTTGGAGAGAGAAAGGTAGGAGATGGGTAGAACGAGGCAGACCAGAGAGAAATTGTAACCTAAAAAATGCAGAATTCATGATAAATCATCAGACAGTTGGGCGCATGGTTTAGCCATGTCAACAATTGTTTAAAGTTGTCATCCCATTTCACAAAAAGGACTATACTGAAAATGATTTTATCTTGTGAAGACCCAAAAGACAGGGTTTGAAAATAAATAACCAAATTGAGAATATTTGCATCGAGACCCAAATTGTCACTTCAATCTAAAGTTCATAACCCGCAGCACATGATCAAAATTAAAACCTAAGATTGAATTTTATGCACTGATACAAATTATTTGAACATTTGGCCACATAATAAAACCCCTTGTATGAGTCAACGAATGTCACAAAATAGACTACTTGCTGGAGCCATTCTATAGAAGGAAAATAGTATTTTCACTAATATATCAATACAGCAGACCAAACATAACCCATTATTACCTTCAACAAACAACAGATCATGACTCTTGTGGCGTCTCAAATCTTGTTGGAGTGTCAATTCCCATCATACAGCAAAGGCCAGATATCAATATTATTAGCAAAACTATCCCCTGGATCATCACAAGCAGTGATATTAGAACGAGACATATTGCAGTATTTCCAAGACCCACAGCAAATAAAAGTTGTTACACTAGGAAAACTCACAGAAGAAAACCTACAACTGAGAATGACCCCACTCCAGGAAATTATTAAATAAATGAAAATAATTATGAAAAGACATCATCTGTGCCTGTATCTACCAACCTACTACAGTAAACTATTTAGTAACATATGCCGTGACACACACACTCTAAAACAAAATGAAAAGCATAATAAACAGGTGAAATTAACCAAAAAACCTAATGACAGACTACAGATTTTGTGAGATGAAATCAACAGACCAGGTGAAGGGGAAACAGAAAATACACATTTCACAGTCCGTTAAGCTCAGAAAAAATCTTGGCGAATTTCTACAAGTCTACACTTGGTTTAGAGCCTTTCAGCAGTTTAAGTTCCCCATTTACTCAAGGCTAGTTGCACCAAACAGATCATTTTCAGGAGTCCTTCCAACATTTCAACTCTAATGTTCTCTACATGTTTATTATGAACCTTAAATACTGAATGGGCAGAAAAGATAATCTTGGCCTTGCCTACATAGGGAGAGATATGGAATTAGGCAGATCCCAAAGCAGAGAAAAAAAAGTATAACTAAGGCAAGAAAGAAACAACTAAGCTAGTTCAATAATGTATTTATGAAAGGGTTCAACTACAAAAGTTCAACAAGCAAGCATATCATGTTTTAAATCCTCAAGACAATTTATCTGTAGGGATTTAACAATGTCCTTGACAATTAAAGATGCATAAATGATCAATACTATAGTTTTATAATATTTTCACAATCTCAGATTGGTTGGGGTGGGAAGACATAAAATCTACCGGTCAAGATGCTAGATATGTCCAGGTATATTACAAGCTGTGCATCTTAATGCGATATTATAGTCATATTGTTTAAATGGGAGCATGCCAAATTAGGAACAATCAGCAATTGACACCAGATTCTAATAAGAGGATAGTTTAAGGACCATAGCACCAACAGAAGGAAGAAGAACCCCCCCAAAAAAGGAAAAACAAAAACTAGCAGCAGGTCTTCTATACTCTGAAAAACAAATGCCGGAGTAGCATGTTCACAGAGGATGCAAGAACTACTAGCCCCAAGTCAGCATCCTATTGCAAAGGTAAAAATGGACCCAAAAAAAGCTTACCACTAAAAGTCCCTCCAGAAGCGATGCTTTAATCTTGCAGACTTCATCACAAAGTGTGAAATTGGCTGATCCATTGCCTGGGGTACTTTCTGCAAGAAACCTTTGTAGTTCCCTGTGAGAAGGATACCGGATTGACCTGGAGGGATCTGACACATAGAGAACTGAGTATTTAGCTCCAGACTGCTCCATAGAATTGACAAGCTCAGATAAAATATCACCTGCCAATATACAGAGAAAAAACATAAATATTTAGCAGATAATACAACCCTATCAAGAAAATTCATAACTTTGCAATAGATTGATTACCTTCAGATTGTGTCTTGTCAACATTTTTCATGGGTAGAGAGCCTCCATTGCAGAAGACAACCAAATCTGTTGGTCCTCTGTGACTCTCTTCCATCCTCTTGCTCAGAAAATCCTGTCAATTATAACAGGCGACAAAGAGCATCAGATCACCATTGCACTATCCAAAATTCATATGAATCATGCCATATGATTTTGTTCATTACTTGAATTGAGTGCAAATCCACACTCTCTTCACGATTTGCATCTTCCATGGCACAAGATCCAAGGAAAGCAACATTGCCAATTCCTAAACCATTTCCACAGGCTTCAGCAAATCCTGAAATCAACAGATTTTCCAATTTTTCCTCCTCTGATGCAGAAACATAAGGGAATGCCATGGAAAAGTTGGATCTAGTGAAAGAGATCTGTTCATTAGAAGGGAACAGTGATAAGTCAAAATTTAGAAAATTAATTCTTTAAGAGTCATGAATCATGTTTACTCTACATGAAAACTCGATAGACAGTATGATGCAATTCTCTCACCTTGAGCAAGTCTAAAAGAGCTGGGTCTGCATGTTTGTTCAAGCTTAAATCTGAAGATTGCAACTACAAGGGAGAAAAATCAACAAGCAGCATAAATAAATATTGCATTTCATGCACTGTTAATGATAATTGTAGGAAATGCTTATTGAACTATCACATTTAGATGGCCAAAGTATCAGTCAGGTAATCATTTGTTGTTTTATTATATAAATAAACAAAAGGAGTTATTCCAAAATCTGATACAGAGAGCAGGGCTACCATAAATGAATATCAAGAAATTTATCACATGAGAGGATGATGTATATTAGTTATTCATATGACCACTAAAAAAAAAAATATCAACAACATTCATGGATAGGAATCTCTTAACTCTAAGATCAAGCAAACAGGGAATACAAATATGAAAATTGTAACATGAACTACTCAAAGAGATGCTTCAAAAACATTACCTCTCTACCAACAAATAGAAGTGCCAGATCCAGAGGTTCCTGAATTTTCTTTCCTTTACACTATGCAAGACAAGAGAAAGTTAAAACCACTAAAGCAACAACAAAATTAAAAGAAGCTAGAAAAAAGAGAGTTAAACTGGCTTTCAGCCTTTACTTTTAGCTCAAAGATTGAGAAGAAAACGAAGAGAACTTTAGTATACATGAAATTCGACTAGTCATGAGGAACTAGAGAATTACCAGTGAATTTGACCAGCCAGCTTGAGATATGACAGAACTTGCAAGATCTTTAGGAGAAATGGTCTGATAGTTAACAGTTTCCTCTGGTCCATTGTTTGAAACCCTGTGATGACCACAATATAAATAAATTGTTGATTTGCAGTACCATATAATGGAAACAAGAGACAAGAATACTTAAGCACCACTGAAATATCCAACCCTGTTTCTTATGTGGAAGAAATTTACCAAGGCATCTAGCATTTTAACAATGTTTTTAGTTGCTACTGTACACAAATAGGACATAAAAGACCTGACATGGTTCTCCAAAAATTTATTTAATATTTTTCTTTTAAAGCACATCAACCCTTCCTCTAGATGCACATCCTATGCTAAGGATGGCAACAGCATGGATAACCATATCATCTGGCCTTAACAATACCTGATAACCTAGATTACTCTAGAGAATTACTTGAGACAAGTATTTGACATAGAAACTTCTCTGTAATTTTTGATAGCATGCTGTGGTGCATGGTGCACCACCATGGCAGTTCCACAACCCCACAGCTGTGAAGTTGCATATTCTATATAGTGCAATGTGGCATGGGCCACATGCAAGTGGCTCATAGTACAGGCCACAGGTGCCATGTGAAAAAGGGGGCAATTTCAGGAATAGGCCTCCTTTCATTGAGGATTTTTCTTCATCGACATAAGAAAGGCTCAGTTCCTTTCTCCCATTCTGAATAGGTTTGTCTCACTCAGATCAGGCAGAGTAAGAACTGCGCCTTCTCTCTCCCTCATCAGGCAGGCTATCAGTTCCTTTCTCCCTCTTTATTTGTTCTTAGTTCTGTTCATCCTCCATCTCTCCTTCTGTTATGTTCTTGGTTTCTCTTTCTCTCTTTCTTCCTCTCAGAATTTTTGTTCTATCCTTTCTGAACTCTATCTCTGTTCTTCAGTTTTTCTTTCCTCTTTCTTCTCAGTTTCTTTTTTTTTTTTGGTACAACAAAGAGTCCAATGGACTAGATCAAACAGGGCCTAGGTGTGGTTCTGCCCTTTAGGTCCTCCACTAACAAATGACTTAAACCATCTGGTGGCTTCTCGAAGGTTAGCAATCCGATCCCTTGATGCTAAGCTTTACGGGCCATCCAGTCCGCAGCCGCGTTCGCTTCCTGAAGAGTATGTATAATCTTCACTCTCCACTCCTTCTATAGAAAAGAGTTGATTTGTGCTAACAAACCAGTGCACGGGTGGGTGTTGCTGCATCCCTTCTTGCAGAGTTCTACGGCAGTCATAGAATCGGATTTTAAGCCTCAGCCCTTTGTATAATAATTCTTGCTGTCATCTAAGCAATCATTACAAGCCTACGAAATATGAAGACATCATTGGCATTCTTCTCAATTTCTAAGGGTCTGTTTGGTTTGACTATTTTCAATTTTTATTTTCATTTAAAACTAAAAATAGGCATGAAAACGTGTTTATTTACTTTTTTTATTTTCAGGAAATGTTTCCTGAATTTCTAAAAATTCTGAAAAAGTCAAAAACGTTTTCAAAATTTTCAGTATTATAGCGCATTGTAATAGTGGCATTTTTACAATTATTTCAAACTATATACACAATATTTTATTGTTTATATAATTCTAAAGTGGTAAAAATGAAAACAAAATGAAAATACAATCATATAACTAAAAAATAGTAAAAATGAAAATACAAACCAAACGTATTTTAAAAATGTGAAAACTAAAAAATAAAAACTGTTTTCAGAAAATGAAAACAGAAAACGAAAATATAAAACATTTTCGCAAACTAAATGCACCCTAAATCTCCCTTTTTTTCTTCTCTTTTCAAAAGAGTGACTTTTTTTTATTTATTCATCAAATAATTTTCAATACTCAATTTTTAAATTCAATTCCAATTGCTAAACGAGAGCTAATGCTGACCTGACATTGAAATATTGTCACTTGAATTATCCCAGCAAAAAGGAATGTTGTGGTTTGCAATTTTTGGGGTAAAGTTACAAATAGAGGAAAGGTATTACTATGGCAAACAACACTTTATTTGAGGATATAGAAATACTACAATATGTAATTCATGCCCAGCACGTTAGAGAAAATATTAGAGTATATTAACAAGAAAAAATGAGATACTAAAAGACAAGCAAATTTGGTGCTCAATATGAGGATCTTGACTTCATGGAAAATGAGACTGCAGATGATATAGCTCAAATGCCAACAAGTTTAAGCTGTAAGAGAGGTCGTAGAGAGAAAACCTTTCCCCCAAAAGAAGCCCTAGCAAAAAGGACCATAAGAATTTCATTTTGCTGTGGATTCCAAGGAAGTAGAGCAACCAGGAAAAAATACTGAAGGAAAGAAGACAACTACAGACGATGCTTACAAAAGGAAGCAAGGGGAAAAGCATGTATACACTAATAGTTAATGTTGAGAAGCCACCAATAGGATAAATCTATGAGGCTATTAGTAGAGCTAAAGAATCTACTGACAAGACTTTTCAAGCAAAATGAAGAGAAATACATGAAATTTTTTGAAATTATTGATTGAAGAGAAGAGGTGCAACTTCATTGACCTTTACATGCAACTTAGTATATCTTGAATCAAGATTTTTTTAAGCAAATCCTTAAAATGAAGTGAAGTTGGGTTTGATAGAATGCACAGAAAGATTAGATAATGCTCCACAAGATTGCAGAGGAGTTCAGTAAATATAAAAATGCTCAAGCTACATTTGGGACTCCTTTGACCATTAGAAACAGAACAACAAGGTCTCCAGGTAAATGAAATAGTCCATTACATAAATATTTTAGCTATACTTATCCATCAATTCATCTCTTAATTTTGTCAGATATATATGAAATTAATAAGAAACTAAATTCAACATCTATGCAGTGGAGTATGTATGGTTTATCTGCTCCTCATTTGAAATATTTTGCAATGAAAGTTCTAAGACTTACATGACTTGGGGTGACACAGCCAAAGCTATTGTAATTGACACAAATTTCAAGGCCAACAATAACAAAGAAGAACACATTAACGACTTCCTCTTCTCCAACTGTTGATTTTATTGATGAAGAGGAGGCAAATGCAGAAGTCAATGAAGAGCTGGACTTTCAAGGATTAAAGATTGAACAATAATGATATTTGTGATGATGTTTCCTTTGATGATTATGATTACAGCCTTAGACTCCAGCACTTTAGCTTTGACATGTTTATGACTTAACTGTTTGATATTCTATATTACTATACTATGCTTAATACATTAGAATTTGGATAAATGTTGGGGTTAGTATAAGCTATGTTTAAATTGTGTAAGTGTGTGCGCGTGTGACCACTGGCATCCTTCACATTTTATAATGGACCAAAGAAAATCTCTTCCTCTTCTAAAAATAAAATAAATGCAAGGACGTTTAAACGATTTTCTCAAAACATGAATATCTAAAAACTTAAATTAAATAACCTTGCACTTATTGTCAAAGCACAAATATTGACACTAAGAGGCATGGATATTGATACTAATACGGATACAACAGAATATGAACATTGCAACAAGACACAACATGTCGGGTCCAATTATATTTTGAAAGGTTGTGTCATACTGGATACGAGTATGGGACAAGTATTGGACATAATACATCTTTGGTTTTTAAGTATCACTACTTCATAGACCACACACCATCAACAACTATGATGGCAACAAATATTGCTACCTCCAATTATCAGTAGTTCTACTAGCTCACCAATTCTAGATTCCAAGTACGTGTTTGAAGGCTCATCAGCCAAGTTTTTTCCTTCTCTGCTTCTTCGTTCATGTTTTCCTCTTCTCAACTACTGCTCAAAGCATGATTTATGCAGGGACTCTCCACATCCACACTCTCTAGAACAGTCCTTTAATCTCACTTGTCTTGTTTTCTACTGACTTGCTTTTTACAGATATGAACAATACACATACTTTAACAGTTTGCAAAGTCAACAATTCTTTCTCTTGAGTTCACCTCACAAAATCCCACCTTGCCTTCCAAAATTTCTAACTTTGCTGTTTTCCAGAAAGTTCAGGTTCTATATCCCAAAAATTTAGACATTCTATTATCTCTTAAACTTTTACCTTATTCCCAACTTTAAATCCCTTTCAAGCTTCCTTGAATCTATCTGATGTTAGAAGTTATCAAGAAAATTAAAGCCCTCATTGATCATATAACACAACCAAATTAACATTTCCAACATAACCCAAACTCCCCATTCTTGATTCCTCCCTTACAAGTAATCACACCTCAGGCCCATCTTTTTTCACCTATAAAATCCCTTCCTTCCATCTGATATCCTTTGGCCACCTGAGTTCTCCACTGCCTTCAAGCTACCCTGCTTAAATCTATTTTTTACCATAACCTACATCCTTGTACCAAACAGCCTTGAATTTTGCAACTACTGACTTTGATGGCATTAACTTTTTTATTTACAACTAAAGAAATCAGAAACTTGGCAATCAATTCTGTATCCCCAAATTAAGCTTCCAGGATACCTAGTAGTTTAAAGCTGCGCCTTAAGCAATAAAAACATTTGCAAAACTACCCGTCATACTATGCTATATTCTTACTTATTTCTAGAGAAAACCGTTTATCAAAACTAAGGGAGGCAAAAGGGATAAACAAAATGAAGAAAGTAGGCACACCGATCATGATGGGGCGACCAAAGGAATGCAGGCACCGTGGAGGACGAGGCCAACAAGCCATTTGGAACCAAAGTTACAAGAAGCAAAGCAACCAGCGGCACCACCATCATTGGTACAGCTACTGCGTTTATCTTCGCCCTGCACCACAAATACGACGAAACCCACCTCGTCAAAAGAATCCCAGATTTGGAAGAATAATTAGCAGGGGAATGCAAATTAAATAGATAGACAAAACTGGACCGTTGAAGTCGCGTATTATTGATCAATTCTAGATCAAAACATCTAAATGAAAGTTCGAAATTGGAAAATCTTTCAAAAGAACCCAGTATCCGGAACACGAGATTAGATCGCACCAGTAAAAGTTTTGACTGGAGAAACAACGATTTAGAGAAAGTGTTTGTGACCAGAGAGGGTTCGGGATTCAAATATCAAATTCAGAAAAACCGACAAGAAAAAGAGGAAGAAATCAAAAGCCACCGATCATTAGATCGGATAGGGTAAGAAAGATAGGAGCAACAATACCTGACTCAGCCGAGTCACCTCGTCCTGTAATTTCAAGGATTCTAATTTCTAACACAAACTGCAGAGCCAATCTGTGTGCTGGATCCTGATGCTGCTCAAATTTTAAGATTAAACAGGATCATTGGTAAATGGATCCGGATGATATAAGTGAGTTAAATCACCAGTAATACTCATGTCGATTTTTTTTAATAAAAAAGGGTATTGTGTTTTTATTTTGATCAATGGTAAAAAAAAAGAAAAAAGAAATGTTTGCTAATAATATTAGCAGGAGTTGGTATTTGGTACACCGGCGGTGGACAATTTTTTATCCACCAGTGATGTCCAGATCATGACACATGGCAAAAATAATTTTAAAAATCATTATTCTTGCCACGTGTCGTGATCTGGACACCGCTGGTGGACAAAAAAATTGTCCACCGCCGGTGTACCAAATATTTTTTCTATTAGCAGTACTTTTGATGCTACGACGATAAAAGTATGATTTATTTAATTATTTAATATTGATATTTTTATTATTATTTAAATACTGTAATTAATTATTTTGAGTAATTTTAGAAATTGTTTTGCTGAAATTTTTAGAATTACTTAAATAGTTATTGTTTGACTGTCTGTGTTTAGATAATTGTTATCCTTCTATTTTTAAGAAAATAGTTATTATTTAAATGTTTGAGTTTAAAAAAAATTATTATTTTGTTATTTTTATTTTATTGAGATTAAAATTTAAATTTCAATATTTTATTAAATTAATTTTTTTTATTTTTGTTACCGGCTTTAGAATAATAATACAATTATTCTCATTATTATTAATAAATTAATGTATAAACTATTTTATTATTTAATAGAGTTTTCTAATGTTTCCTTCTCTGCATGTAGTTGTGTTGCCAATATTTTAGAAGGTCTTCTTTGTATTTTTTAAAATACTTCTTTTTCTTCTTTTAAGATGTTAGTCAATTATATTTTAATAAAATTTATTATAATTTTTATATATTATTAATTATTAATAATTAAGGGATATGTTGCATCTTAATTTATATTTTTTGTCTAATATTTGTAAGTTTAAGTTTGATCCGGTTAATATATGAAATAATCTTTGTCTATCCCAAAAAAAAAAAAAGGTAGCTGAGTTGCTAGAGCGATGAAATGGCTTCGTAAGACCCAGTTGATTGAGAATTTCCGAGGATTCTCAACACCAGCTCAAACTCCTATGGTTTCTATCTATTTAAGAAGAAAAGAAAGAAGAAGAAGCTATTTTGAAGAGAATATAAAGGTGGAACATGATATATTAAGCAAAAAACTTTCTATTTTCAATAAATTGTACTTGATCTACTCACTTGCCCTTGAGAATTTGGAGCTCTTATTATAGCCCTAGTTAACCTCGTTTTGCGTTTAATGCCCCTTTCTGCTTTTGGAATCTAGCTTCGCGTTAACCATGCCCTAGAACTATCTTTTCTTGGAAATTTGTTACAACCTGACGGATCCTTGAAGAACTCCCATGTAAATTCCCTACCTTGCATGCAAGCATTAATACTCCAGTCAAAAGCCACTTGAAACAAGGAACTCGCATAATTCAACTTTACTCGCGTTCTTTATACCTCGTTGATTCTCACACCTTCAGACCTCTGCTGTGAGTAACATGGATCCAGACCTGAGAGATAATAACCTAAGGGAAATAGGATGGATCAAGCTACAGTAAATGCTTGATTTTGCATCGGACAAATCGAATGCAAAAATAATAATAATAATAATAATAATAATAATAATAATAATAATATGAAACGTGATACAAAATTAAACATCGGATTGATAATTCGCTGTAAATTTGCATAGGACAAATCCTAATATTAGCATTGGACTTTATATGATATTTTAAGTTTCATGCTAAATTCAATACATATTTGATGTGAAATTTTGCATTAGATTTTTTCTGATACTAAGTCCTATATCAAATTTGATGCAAAATCAAATGTGAAAAGGTCCAATGTTAAATTGTGCAAAAAAAATTTAAAAATAAATCTACAATCAAAATTAAAAATAAGATTCAAATAATCATTAAATTTGCTATCTATAAGGAAAATAGGAGTAACTTACCTAATTCCAAGATTTGAAGAAAGAAAAACAAAGATATTTCATAATGCAGCACATTTTGGCATAATTTAAGATACCGCACATAGCCAAAATGCAGGATAATATTACTCAACAGACAAGTAAATCAGAACAATTAAAAAGCTCAGACATTGATTTGTAACTGCAGAATATTTGCAACTTGCAGATGCTATTTACAGTGCTTATCGTAAATTGGTCCTAGCGGGATCTGAAGGTACTCTCTCCACTGTAAGTCATGTAAAGAAAGCCATCATCATCTTTATTTTCTTCATAAATAGCAGACATCAAGGCAGCTGCAACAAACAGCAGCAGATTTAGTTCATAGTCACTGCCAAATGAGCTAAAAACAAAACTCAGAATGAGCCATAACCATTTACCAGTTGGAGTGAAGGATGATATTTCTCTGCAATGAGCTTAATCCTCTTACAGATAACATGAACAACCTGATCAAATAGTCAAATAAGATGGAACAAGGTTGCTACATCATAACAAAAAAGCAACAAAACCAAGTGAAAATTCACTAGTGCACAGAATCAGGTCAACAATTTTTACAGATGAAAAATAACATCTAATCCTTGATAGTCGAGAATATGAAAATAAAGTAAGCTTTGGTCTTCCAAAATTAGTCTTCTAATTGCAGGCAACAAGATACTCAAAAAGTTACCAAACTTTCATTAGATTCACAGTCTAACAAATCTGGCCAATCCCCTAGGTAACTCATCATGGGCATCAAAATACTAAAATTCAACTAAACAATAAATTTGCTCTCTCTTCATAAGGAAAATAGGAGTAAATTATCTGGTTCTAAGATTTGAAGAAAGAAAAACAAAGATATATCATAATGTAGCACATTTTGGCATAATTTCCAACAACTATGCAATGCATAATGTAGCACATTTTCATTGGTTTCATTAGGTGGTGATTGAGAGACAGAGTGCCCTTTTTACTAAAAGTTGCTTGTCAAAAGTATGATTACATGTAAATTTCAGTTTGCAGTTATATCTTCTGTATTTGGCAAAATAGGCAGATAATGCTACATTATAGGTGTCATAGAATTTTCCTTTGTAACTCGAGCATTTTTTCAATATATATCAATGATTCATTTTTCTAAATTACGAATGTTGTCTTCTAAAATTAAAACTACCTATGAATACAATATTGACACACAAAAACTGAATCTTGAGACAGCTCCAACTTTACATACAGGATGACATATCCTGGAGTTTGAAGACTGTAGGATTTTTAACAGTTTAGAGTAGTGCTAAAGGCAAATTGTGACATAAGATTATTCCCTTTTCAATAAAAGTGCATATCCTGTATTTTGAACTCGGTCCTTTCTCTATGTATATGTGATCATTACCTTGCACAGAGCATAAACAAGAAATTTGTAAAAACAAATGAGAGAAATAAGGCAGATAAAAGGTTGAAGGTTAAGGAACCTGACCATATTGTTGCATAAAGGTTGACCAAAAATATGGCAGAGTTAATCAGTGTTTGATACTTAGATGGCATGTTAGTTGAAGTGACCAAGCCCTATAAATGGCCCAGAAAAATGTAATGAGAGCGTCCTTGGGATCATGTGCAAACTATGTAGATAATAGCAATGCCAATGACTGAGAAAACTTACGAATTCAGCTTTATCTGCTTTTGATTCAAAGATCAGGGATATCCTCCAACACACTTCGATGTTTCTATGTAGTAATATGACAACAGAAAATTTTGATATTATAATTGTAATAACCGTAAAATTTAACGAAAATTCTAATTAAAAGAAATTTAGAATAAAAGAGAAAATTTTGAAAATATGAGAATTTATGTTTTGACGCGTACTTTTTATTTTTAAATGATAGTATTTTGCTATAAGCAAATATATTTTTATTTATGTAGAAATAATTATGATTTGTTAAAAGTAAGTGGACTTTTAAGTAAAAGAAGTATTGTGTTGCTTAAAATAATTATATCGGCCTCTAATGAATTTTTATGGTATTTTTAGAAATATTCTTTCTTTTAATATGAATAAAGATATTTGTTTTGAAATTTGTTTTATTATGATTTTTATCAAGAAAAATCGTGATTTAAGAGTTTAACTAAAGATTTACGAGAATGAAAATTTTTAGGAATTTTTGGAATATTTTATAATAAAAAACAGAATTTATATGAATTTTTATAAAAAAGAAAATTTAATTATTAATTATTTAATAATTATAAAAAAAAACGAAAGCTGATAAATGAAACTGGGGGCGACAATTTCAGAAGGAAAGAAAGAAAAAAAAACAGAGAGGAATAGTGTTGCATAGTGAGTGAATAGTGACCTCAAATTTTATCTTTCAATTTGGAGTGCTTAAGGGCTTCCGATATCAAAACTGAAAGTGTTATTGGATTCAGGACGAAGAGTACTTCAATTTTGACCGATCGTTTTTCAAATCAACCGTTGAATCGCCGTAGATCTGAAGTAGAAAATCTCGGTAAAAGGTAAGTTCTGAAAAACTTTACTTAGAAATTTCTAATTAGAAATCTGACTCCGTAGATGGATTCAGAAACTAGATAAACATTAGGATATGAAATTGTTTTGTTGATTCGGTAAAATTTTTGTGACGGTGAATAGTATTTTTCGGCGGTGAATAGTGGCGATGAATAGTGACTAAACTCCTGAAGTCATTTTTTAAGTTTTTGGACCTTCCGGACTTGATTTTGGGGTTTGTTTTACTGAATTCAGATCAGAAACGAGGATTTTAAGGCTGTCCAATCTGGAGCCCTTACTTGTGAGTGGGTTTTTCTTACTATAGTGCATGTTTTACGAATTCGATTTATAACTCTCTCGTATGATTTTAACTAGTTGGAATGTATGCTAAATTGTTTTACCGCTTTGAAAACCAATATGTTCTAACCATGTTAAAAATTATAATTTTTAATCCTAACTGAACCCTAGATATGCAGGGCAAGCATCTAGGCTGATAATTTTCCATTGAGTTAGATTTATAGAAATGTGAATTTAGTCATAGAAATGAACTAAGTTAGTCATGAAATGATTTGATGCATGGCGAACATCTATCAACGTCTACGGACGATCTAGATTTAAAGGAAAAGTTTATGATGATAAAGGTCTCCATGGGAATCCATGGATGAGACATATTTTAGAATGGAGTTTTATGCATGAAAAGAGTTAGATGGAGAATTGTAGCTTTATTATAATGTTATTGAAATATTTTACTTTAAACTCTGTGAATAACATATTTTCAAATGTTTTTCATTGGAGGAACCCTTTCAGATCACTGTTAGCTAGCCGCAGGTAGTGCTAGCCCTGATGCACCATGGTCATGCGGAGGCTTCGGCCTAGGATATTGTGGTGGGCTCATGACCGCCTAAGTCACAGAATTTAGGGTGGACTTATGTCTACGCCTACAGTGATTACCCTCCCATTGCTATGTGCTTGGGGAAGATGATAGATCTGTGAAAAAAGACCTCCAATAGACTAGTGCATTTTTTCTTAAAGATTAAATATTTCTAAACAATCTCATTCATCATTGTGATTGCATAAATAACTTCATTTATTACTTACCATGCATAATTGATTTACTTTACGATTACTGATTTAAATCCTGTTTTATCTTTTGAACATACATTTAAACTGTTTAACTTTTCTTTCAATAAACAATGGTTAAATGCTTAATGTTTCTATTATTATCTTTACACTTTGATTTCAATTATTAAACTCATTGCGAAACATTCGTGCTTGATTTGCCCTGTTTCTGTTATAGTGTGATTTATCCATTCACTGAGATGTGGTCTCACCCCTCTTCTGTTTCCTCCCTATAGAAAGTCAAAGAGACTTTGATCCAGCTACAGCTTCGTAGGAGGCTGAATATAGCGTTGGTGAGCCCCAGTTTGGGCAAGGCTCTTTTGTACTGTTTGTCTAGTTTAGTTTATGTCTAGTGTACCTCCATGAACTTACAAGCAGGATCATCGCTTCTTACGTATTTTGATGTGTTGTTTGGAAAATGGTTTTATGTTTTAAAACGATGTTTGTATTATGAAACCATGGACCAAGTTGAATCACGGATGTTGGATTCATGAGATATATATATATATATATATATATATATATATATATATATACAATATTTTCTTATATTGGATGTGGCATATGTGGCCAGTTATATTTATTATGTACTCTGGATTGTGTGCTGGATGTTTGTGCACGCTATGTGTTAGGCTTGTGGCTAAAGGGAAACCCTTATGTCGCGCCGGTCATGTGTTCCATCATTTGGGGCTGTGACAAAGTGGTATCAGAGCTTTAGGTTTTCCTGTGTTCATGGAGTAACGGACCTTTAAGTAGGACTTTGAGTATGGGTGTGAATCTGAATATGCTTATACCCACGGTGCTGCTAAAGGGGTTCGATAGGATGTTGTCTTTTTGTTCAAGTAAGTCAGTTTATAATATGCTATGTTGGCATAGTTAAGTAACGGTTGTGCTATCTCTGTTTTATAGCGAGATGCGTCTTAAAGAATTTAAAAAATTGAGACAGATACCAAATATGATGGTTTCTAAATGTGACATCATGATGGTTTCTGAATGTGACATCCGTTGTACCCAGTTGTCTAGATATGGTAGATTGTGATGTGATATTGAGAATGAATTTTTTGGCATTATGTCATGTCATTTTGAAATGTCACTAGAAGGTGATTAAATTCAATATTCTTGGAGAATTTTCTCTCTTGATACAAAAAAATCTTAATGAGATACCCAGTAACCTAATCTCTGTTTTAACAGTCCATAAGTGATTACAAAAAGGTGCCAAGGATAGTTGGCAGTGGTAAGAGATGCTGATATAAAGTATACCACTGTAAATCAAGTTCCAATGATTAGAGAATTTTCTGATATAATTCCTGAGGAATTGCCAGGATTACCCTGAAATAATAAATAGAATTTGGTATTGATTTATTTCCTGGCCAGCGTCTATATTTTCATATAGAATGGCACCCACTAAACTTAAAGAACTGAAAAAGAAGTAGTTACAAGACAAGTTAGACAAGGAATTTAAAAGCCCTAGAACTTTTACTTGGAGTGCTCCAGTTCTATTTGTGAAAAAGAAAGATGGATCACTATGACTATACATAGATTATAGACAATTGAATAAAGTGACAATGTGAAATAAATACTCATTACCTCATATAGATGATATATTTGACTAGCTACAAGGTGCTCAACATTTTTTTTAAAAAAATTTGAATTGATTTGATATATGGATCTCATCAATTGAGGATAAGGGAAGAGGATATTCGAAAAATTTCTTTTAGGACTCGTTATGGCATTATGAGTTCTTAGTGATGTTATTTAGTCTGACAAATGCCCAGTTGCATTCATGGACTTGATAAAAAGAAAGGAGTATTGAAGCCATCCCTGGATTAATTTGTTATTATAATTATTGATAATATACTAGAATATATTCAAAGAATTCTGAGGAGCATGAGGACATTTAAAGAATGCTTCGCAAACTCTAAGAGAACACTAGTTATATGCTAAGTTTGCAAAATGTGAATTTTGGCTTAGTAATGTTATTTTCCTAGGGTATGTGATTACTAAGGATGATATTCAAATTAATCTTACAAAGGTAGAAGCAGTGCAACAATGGCCACACCCTATCACAATTACAAAGATTCGTAATTTTATTTGTTTATCAAGATATTACTGTAGATTCGTTAAATATTTTTTTCAAAAAAAAAAAATTGTTTCTCCTTTGACGAGGTTGACAAAGGAAGCAATAAAATTTGATTAGTAAGATGAATGTGAAAGAAATTGCTAGAAACTAAGAAATGTTAGATTACGGCGCCAGTACTGTCTATTTCTTTAGGCACTGAAGGATATACAGTATGTTGTGATACATAGAGAATGAGATTAAGGTATATGTTGATGAAATATGGTCGAATCATTGCATATGTATCTAGATAGCTTAAGCCACATGAGCAAAAATTGTCAGACTTATAATTTGGAAATAACAGCAGTAGTTTTACTCTCAAAACTTGGAGGCATTATCTGTATGGTGATACATGTAAAATTCATACAGTTTCAATCATCTTTAGTTGAGTAGTTGAAAAAGGCACAGGACGATGATGCCTATTTATGTAAGAAAATTTAAGAGGTCAAGAATGGCAATAATATTGAATTTATTGTAGACTCTGAATGAATTCTGAGATTAGGCAAGCGATTGTGTGTATTTAATAAAGAAGAACTTAAGGAAGAAATTTTAGAGGAAGCCCATAGATCCATATATACAATTCATCCTGAGGTAACTAAAATGTATAAAGATCTAAAAGAAATTTATTGGTGGGACAGTATGAAGAAAGATATAGTTGATTTTGTATCTCGATGATTAACTTGTCAACAGGTAAAAGTAGAACATCAAAGACTTGCAAGATTACAATATCAGATAGAGATACCTGAATAAAAATGGGTGATTATTGATAGGTTCAAATTTATCTTTGAATAAGATAGTAAGACTTCATAAGGTATTGATATCGATTATATCTGATCGAGAACTATAGTTCACAGATTGTTTTTAGAGAGCATTTTAAGAAGTTTTGGGCAGAAGTTTTACATAAAATATCATAAGTTTTCTAATAGGTGAGTGAGTAAATGACTATTTCGTTTGTCAAGATTGTGACTTGGGTGGTGTTTGATATTTGGATAGTATGTCATGAAAATATATGAATGTGTGAAAAGTGAATTGAAATGGATAAGTGGCAGACATGATATGAATAGTGAAAGTAAGATATGTTAGGATTGCTTAAGGATTGGATAGTGATGGAAAAATGTTATAAGAGGAGGATGTGAACATATTGGGTTTACTGGAAGATAGATAAGACAAAAGTAAGAAATTTGTGATTTCAATTGGTTAGAAGTGACTAATGAATGAAATCTTGGAAGAATATAACTTAAAATAGTGAGTTTGGACACAGAACTATATAACGATTTTTAGATGAAAGGAATAGAAAAATGATGGCCTTATGGTGCTTTGAGGAATGTAATAAAGTGAATTAGTGGTACTGAAGTTCTTGAGGGATAAAATATAGAAAGTAGGATTTAAATTAATCTTTGAATTATTAATTTGGAAATATGGAGAATATTCTGAGAATCATGTCCGAAAATAATGTAAGTAATCAAGATATTTGTGTTAAAGGTTTATACTATGCTAAATCGAATTTAGTATTTAAGATGTGAATTATATTGAGATTGGAAATTCACTTATGAATCATTGTTGAGAAAAAAGATTTCAGAAGAAGCCATAGATTGTAAATATGGATAAACCGAGGTAATAAGGATATACTGAGATAAAAAAAATTGTACTAGTATAATGGTAAAAAGAAGATACAAGTGAAAATTTTCATTAGCGGGTATGTTGGTAAGTACGAATTGAATATATTATCTCAAGAGAGTTATTCAGGAAGTCTAAGGATCTTTATTAGCTTATAGTATAACTGCTACTAAAATTAAATGATGTGTCTATACATTAGAAGTTATGCTTTAAATATCTTTATATTATTGTGGTGAAAGTTGGGAGAAATTAATTGTCCTTAGTTAAATTTGCTCATATCAGTAATTATCATGGCAATATACAATGGCATCATTTGAAGTTTTACATGAACATCATATGTTTCTTAATATGTGAATGAATTGAGAAAAGTTAATCTTTGGAAATCTGATTTGGAATAACATGCAATAGATATAATATGACTTATCTAAATTGATGATGCTAACTTGGAGAGCATGCTACAAGCATATTTTTTGAGATTGGTAGGAGATTTCTTAGCAGAATTTGTCTATAATAAAATGATATTAGCAGATGTAAGCCTTATGTAAGAGGAGATACAAATGTTCTGTTAAATGACTCAGTGGAGTTAGATTTATTATAAGATGTTATTGATTAAGTGAACTTGATTAAAAAAAAATACTGGAAACTCAATACAAGTCAAAAGTTTATAAGGATTATGAATGTTGAGCACGAGAAAGTATTAGTTGGTGACTATATATATATATATATTCTTGAAGGACTCGCCCATAGAAGAGGTAATGAGGTTTTGAAAGAAAGGGAAGTTACCCTCTCGGTATATAGAATTATTTGAATTCTTGATAGGATCGATTCAGTGGCTTATTGTTTGGTTTTACCACCTGCATTGGATAATGTTTATCCAGTTTTTTATGTGTCTATACTACGAAAATATTTACCGGATTCTACACATGTTATACAGTGTCCATAGATTCAGTTACAGAAAGATTTAACCTAAGAGGAACAACCAGTATGGACAGACAAGTAAAGAAGTTACAATCAAAAGAAATATTTACAGTAAAGGTGATATGGAAAAATCACTCTTTTGAGGAAGCTACTTGGGAAAGAGAGGAGGATATACGCGCTAGATATCTGCGTTTATTTGAACAATGAGATTAGTATTGATCTACAACTATGGTGATAAAATTCGGGGACCGAATTTCTTTAAGGGGGAAGAATGTAATAACCGTAAAATTTAACGAAAATTCCAATTAAAGGAAATTTAGAATAAAAGAGAGAATTTTGAAAATATGAGAATTTATGTTTTGGTGCATACTTTTTATTTTTAAATGATAGTATTTTTCTATAAGCAAATATATTTTTATTTATGTAGAAATGATTATGATTTGTTAAAAGTAAGTGGACTTTTAAGTAAAAGAAGTATTGTGTTGCTTAAAATAATTATATCGGCCTCTAATGAATTTTATGGTATTTTTAGAAATATTCTTTCTTTTAATATGAATAAAGATATTTGTTTTGAAATTTGTTTTATTATGATTTTTATCAAGAAAAATCGTGATTTAAGAGTTTAACTAAAGATTTACGAGAATGAAAATTTTTAGGAATTTTTGAGATATTTTATGATGAAAAATGGAATTTATATGAATTTTTATAAAAGAAAATCTAATTATTAATTATTTAATAATTATAAAAGAAATGAAAGCTGATAAATGAAACTGGGGGCGACAATTTTAAAAGGAAAGAAAAAAAACGGAAAGGAATAGTGCTGCGTAGTTAGTGAATAGTGACCTCAAATTTTATCTTTCGATTTAGAGTGCTTAAGGGCTTTCGATATCAAAACTGAAAGTGTTATTGGATTCAGGATGAATAGTACTTCAGTTTTGACTAATCAATTTTTCAAATCAACCGTTGAATCGTCGTAGATCTGAAATAGAAAATCTTGATAAAAGGTAAGTTCTGAAAAACCTTACTTAGAAATTTCTAATTAGAAATCTGACTCCGTAGATGGATTCAGAAACTAGATAACCATTAGGATATAAAATTGTTTTATTGATTCAGTAAAAATTTTGTGACGGTGAATAGTGTTTTCCAGCGATGAATAGTGGCAATAAATAGTGATTTTTGGCGGTGAATAGTGACTAAACTCCCAAAGTCATTTTTCAAGTTTTTGGATTTTCCGGACTCGATTTTGGGGTTTGTTTTACCGAATTCATATCAAAAACGAGGATTTTAGGGCTGTCCAATCTGGAGCCCTTACTTGTGAGTGGGTTTTTCTTACTATAGCGCATGTTTTACGAATTCGATTTATAACTCTCTCGTATGATTTTAACTAGTTGAAATGTATGCTAAATTGTTTTACCGCTTTGAAAACCAATATGTTCCAACCATGTTAGAAATTATAAATTTCAATCTTAGCTGAACCCTAGGTATGCAGGGCAAGCATCTAGGCTGATAATTCTCCATTGAGTTAGATTTATAGAAATGTGAACTTAGTCATAGAAATGAACTAAGTTAGTCATGAAATGATTTGATGCATGGCGAACATCTATGCGACGTCTACGGACGATCTATGTTTAAAGGGAAAGTTTATGATGATAAAGGTCTCCATAGGAATCCATGGATGAGACATATTTTAGAACGGAGTTTTATGCATGAAAAGAGTTAGATGGAGAATTATAGCTTTATTATAATGTTATTGAAATGCTTTACTTTAAACTCTGTGAATAACATATTTTCAAATGTTTTCCATTGGAGGAACCCTTTCAGATCACTGTTAACTAGCCGTAGGTAGTGCTAGCCCTGGTGCACCATGGTCATGCAGAGGCTTCGGCCTAGGATATTGTGGTGGGCTCATGACCGCCTAAGTCACGGAATTTATGGTGGACTTATGTCTACGCCTACAGTGATTACCCTCCCATTGCTATGTGCTTGAGGAAGATGATAGATCTGTGAAGAAATACCTCCAATAGACTAGTGCATTTTTTCTTAAAGATTAAATATTTTTAAACAATCTCATTCATCATTGTGATTGCATAAATAACTTCATTTATTACTTACCATGCATAATTGATTTGCTTTACGATTACTGATTTAAATCCTGTTTTATCTTTTGAACATACATTTAAACTGTTTATCTTTTCTTTCAATAAACAATGGTTAAATGCTTAATGTTTCTATTATTATCTTTACACTTTGATTTCAATTATTAAACTCATTGCGAAACATTCGTGCTTGGTTTGCCCTGTTTCTGTTATAGTGTGATTTATCCATTCGCTGAGATGTGGTCTCACCCCTCTTCTGTTTCCTCCCTATAGATAGTCAAAGAGACTTTGATCTAACTACAGCTTCGTAGGAGGCTGAATATAGCGTTGGTTAGCCCTAGTTTGGGCAAGGCTCTTTTGTACTGTTTGTCTAGTTTAGTTTATGTCTAGTGTACCTCCATGAACTTACAGGCAGGATCCTCGCTTCTTGTGTATTTTGATGTGTTGTTTGAAAAACAGTTTTATGTTTTAAAACGATGTTTGTATTATGAGGCCATGGGCCAAGTTGAATCACGGATGTTGGATTCATGAGATATATATATATATATATATATATATATATATATATATATATATATATATATATATATATACAGTATTTTCTTATATTGGATGTGGCATATGTGGTCAGTTATGTTTATTATGTACTTGGATTATATGCTGGATGTTTGTGCACGCTATGTGTTAGGCTTGCGGCTAGGGGGAAACCCTTATGCCGTGCCAGTCATGTGTTCCATCATTTGGGGCTGTGACAATAATCCTTTAAAATAAATGTTGACTTGTGTCATAAAAAAGGGATCAAAATTTTTAATTGAAGGAAAAGAAGATATCCATACCACAGATATTAGTACTTTCCCAGTGTTTCCATACAAGTTCACCCATGAACTTAGAAACGACTTCAAAATTATATTAAGCAAACTAATAGCTAAGTAATGGTAGAAGCACTTGATTGAGAACACCTGGTCCACCTTGGTTCCTTCATTCTCTTCTACAACTGTCACATACTCATCCCTGTATCTTTCAACATTTTCTTAGCAAGCCCAACGTCATACACTACCCAAAACTAAATCATAACAAAACTTATAGTAAGCTTATAAATCATGATCGATCCATATGCACAATATCTTCCATGTTAAAGCTACATCTTGTAGCTAAAAATATACCAACTCTACAAATCTCTTACAAGAGAATCCAAGGGCCCCTACAAAACCCTTTTACACCATTTAGAAAATGTTGTATATCCTTATAATTGTTTAACCTAAAGAAAGTAGGACAAAAGTGACACGTTCGCACCGACTACTTTGGGTAAATTCTGCTTCTCAACTGGTCTAATTTGATCTTGAATTATGAAAACCTCTACTCATTGTTCATTTCTCTTGACTTGATCAACTAGTAATCGTGTTATGGTTTCTATAGCCCTATGTAGTCCTTGTAAACTATCAACAACTTTAGCCATAGAACATACTTCTGGCTAAGGATGAGGTATCACTCCTCCATCTTCCATATCTACATCTTCTAATATTGCCTCTAAGTTAACCACTTCCATGACCTCTCAAAGTTGTTATTACAGGTCAAGCGGATGCCTTGTTAGACGACTTACAAACTGTAACTCTTCTAGTAGCTACTCATGTTTAGGTTTTAGGTTGCATCATCTCGTTGTACTATATAACGCAAAAATTTATTTTAGAATTTATACTTCTATCACAAATTATAGAAGAGAAACTAACTCAAAATAGAAAGAATTTTGACACTCCATAAAAATTTTAGCAGTGTCTTGATTATAAATATGCCTAAGTATATATCTATAATCATAACTCGATTAAAGAATCATTTACTCCATTAATCACAAAAAACTTAACGTTCTGATTCCAACTTTGTAATAATCGAAAACTAGAGTTATGTGGTTGACACAAAAATCGAGACTAATCCCAATTACTCAAGCCTTTAAAAATAAAATAAACTAACAAAACAAAATCATTGTAATATAACATAACACATTTCATATGTTTTCCAAAAAATATTTCCAATTGTACAACTTTGGTGATGAGTGTTTCACTCTTCGACATTAATTAATTAAAACATATCACAAATAAATTTACAAACATATATAGATTTTTCAAGTTTACAGACATTACATAGACAAAACAAATATGGGGCCCACTAAGGTTGAGAGTAGGGCTCATCAAGAGTATATGTCTCTATTTAGCTCTTTGTTGAAGGATTTGGCTCTAAACTTTTATATGGAAAAAATATCAAATTGTTTGGGATAAGTTTTACAACTCAGTAAATAAATAATATATATTATAATGGAATGGGATAAGTGTAGCACCTCGAACCTCGAAAATCTAAATCGTAAAATGTTCCTTATTATCTATAAATTCTTGACAATGACCACCTAGCTCATACCTTAACCTATTCACTTATATTGTTTGTTATCATTCTTGGAAAAACGTAAAAGTGCTTTATACTATCCAAAGCATTTTCAAATTTCATTTCTTGATAGGCAACTAGCTAGGTATGATATGCATTACTTACATCATAAAGGATCTCATGCCATAATAGAAAGGGGTACAGTCCATAACTTATATTACATCATATTATAAGCTATCTAACAGGGACATGGCACTTAACTTAGCCATCCCACGTAAATAATACACATCCAAAGAAACTACAATCATGATCATATGAGTCATCCTTGAGACACCTGTTACTCACTTCTTGCTGGAATACCTGGAATGTGATTATGTGGACATAAAAAGTGAGATGACAATCTCAATAGCTAGCAAGTTTTTTTTTCAGAAAAATAGTGCACATTCCATTCTTTAAAACATCTCAAATTATTTCACTGAAACATAAGCACTGACCGTACATCATACATACGGCATCTTGGTCACACGGACCCATAACATCATGATCTACTTACCTAGTGCAGTCAATACGGCCATACCTGCAAAGGGCTATACATCTCCTATTATTGGCCAATCGTGAGGAAAATGAGGCTTACTTGGCACCCTTTTGTGCACCCCCTTAATTCTCGAGAATGCATACATAACATATCTTTAGACCATCATTCATCATAGCATAAAAGTCACGCAATCAGTGAAAATTCATAAATTCAAGTTCATAAGCATAAAGAGTGTTTTAAGGAAAAGTTAGCTACCAAAGTTTTTTTTCTTTAGAAAAATAGTACACATTCCATTCCTTAAAACATCTCAAATTATTTCACTGAAACATAAGCACTGACCATACATCATACATACGGCATCTTGGTCACACGGACCCATAACATCATGGTCTACTTACCCAGTGCAGTCAATACGACCATACCTGCAAAGGGCTATGCATCTCCTATTATTGACCAATCGTAAGGGAAATGAGGTTTACTTGGCACCCTTTTGTGCACCCCCTTAATTCCCGAGAATGCATACATAACATATCTTTATACCATCATTCATCATAGCATAAAAGTCACGCAATCAGTGAAAATTCATAAATTCAAGTTCATAAGCATAAAGAGTGTTTTAAGGAAAGGCTAGCTACCTCAATTCCAGCATAATCACTTCCTTTCCAAGACTGCCAAGGTTACTACTAGCAACTCAAACTAAAACATACAAGAATTCTTGGTTAATGCATGCATATTAGGTCCTAAAGCCATAAATACCTAGTTTAAGAGTTTCTGTTCCTCAAAACAAAGCTATGATTTTGTTGAGATTTGGGGTTGTTATTAAATATGATAAAAGTCCTCTAAAAATTCTAAAATTTTGTATGGAGGAACCTTTACATGTTTATTTTTTTTTTAATTTTCTCAGCTCTTAAATCTTCCATTCAGCCCCAAAAACTATCTCTATACTCAGGACAGTACAATTTAGTTTCAGTTTCATTTCTATTCTGTTTCACATCCATTTGGATTAGTAAAAATACTTCAAAATTCATGATATTTTATATGAAGCATCCTAGAAATGTTATATAATCACCGTAGCAATTTAAAATAAAAAATAATTCTTTTGAACCCTCAAATAACCCAAGTTTTAAGGCTGTCCCCGGTTATGGCCTGTTCTGCCTCATTTTCATACTACCAAATTTATACATTTTATTATATGACTTAACCTGCCCATAATTTTCTACAATTTGGTAGGATGATTAATTAGGATCCCTTTAACATGTCATAAAATTTTTATACAAAATTTCAACATCTACCCCTTCAAAAGTTTGTCTTTCCATCAACAGTCAAAGTTGTCTAGGAAATTGTCCTCAACACTATTTTAATTGTAAAAGACCTAGTTGTAGGTTCTCAAAAATCATGAAACTTTCTAGAATTGATTATGAATATTTTAAGACTCTGATCACCAAAAATTAGAGAATTTAAAGGTCATTTACTAAATTTACTAAGCCAATATTTTCGGGTGCAAAAAGGTTTCTATTTTCTCAACCTAACTCTTCTATGCTCTATGACCTTTACTCACTAATCAGATCCTAACTCACTCATATGGACTCAAAATTTTGTGATTCTAGTGGCTATGTGACCATGAGAAATATATCTACAACTTTCATTTTTAACCACGACTTCATATTCCTTATATATTAGTCCCAGAAATTCAAAAACAGAAGCTATTCTTCACCAGCCTGGATTCCAGACCCGATTTTGACCTCTCATCACTCCATGGACTATAACTCTCTCATTTTACATCCGATTGATGTGATTCCAAATGCTATGGAAACCTAAAACATAGGACTACAACTTCTATGTTGAACATATTTTCATATTTTAGACAGAAAGTCCTCGATGCAGGCCCAAAATTTAACCTAATAAACTCAAAACCGGATTTTTATAAAAAGGCAAACTTACCTTATATAAACCTACTCCTATGGCTCTCAATTTGCAGCTCCCTTCTCCTCTTGGTTTCCTTTGCAACTTAGCAACGTTTCTTGCACCAAATATGGGTCGATGAAGGCTTTAAACCTCAACAATAACTCTCACTCTCACTACCTTATGGTGAGGGAAGACAACTTTCCATTTGTTTCCTATTTTTCTTCACTCTCTTCCTCCTCTCTCAACCTTTTTCTTCTTGCCGGCACTCTCTCCCTCTTCCTTCCTCTTCCTCTTCAATTTTTGGGCAATTTGCCTATCTCATTTCTCCTGCTAGCGTGAGGCAAGGTTGAGTGATTCTGCTGCTACCAAAGATGCAAGCTACTGGGCTCTAAAGGTTGTTGGAGTTCCTGAACTTTGCAGGGCAGGGGAGTAGGTTTTGCTGCTGCTCTCCACATGGGTTTATGCATGTGTAGCTCTATTATATTATGTTCAAAAGGTGGGTGGTTGTTTTACACGTAAGAGGGACTTAGGTTGCCAAGAAAAACTACTGCAATATACTCTGTTTTCCTGGCGTGAAGCTGTTGCAAGTGTGTGAGTTTCTACTACATGTGGGGCAAGGTTTTCTGTTGGGTTTTGGTGCAAATGTGGCATGTGATTTCTGCTGCCATGTGGGACGTTTTGTGCTTGATTTTGGTAGGGCAAGATGGCATGAAGATGCTGCCATGTGGGTGTGAAAGTGTTGCCATGTAGGATGCCTTTTTTCCTGTTTGATGTGGCGCTGGTTCTGCTGCCTTTGTGGATGGTTTTCTCTGCTTGCATGTGGCGCTAATTCTGCTGGTTTTGGTGGAGCAAGGATGGCTTGTTTCTGCTGGGTTTTGGTGGAGGTGTTGCTGCTTGGTTTATGGAGCAAGAGTTGGACGTTTTTCTACTTGGTTTAGGAGCAAGGGATGGTGTGTTTTCCAGCTTGCATTTCCTACGTGCATGTGTGTCTTTACCCCACCCAAAGCTGCTGGTTCCCTTTTTTTTTCTGGGTTTAACTCCTCACGTGCATGCATGGGTGTATATTATGATATGCATGGTTTGAATGAGAGAAATGCACCTATATATGTATACACGTAGAGCTTCTCCTTTGGCATGTGTAAATATATATATTGCATCACATAATGCTTCTTCCTTCCTTATTTTGTTGCTAATCCTAAATTAGTAGCATCCTGATAAATATATTTGTATCATGTTCCTCTAATTTATGCTCCAAAAGTATTTTATTTATATTACTTCTAACCATGAAATGGTACCATATTTTTATAAAGATTTTTATTGTCATCAACTACCCATTTTAATTCTTGTTCATATATGTCTTAATTTATGACTAACCCTAGACTAGTAATGACTAAAAAAAATGTATTTGTGTCATCTCTCAATCCCTTATAATCTTAAGAATTTTTATTTACATTAACTATGTTACCTATTTTATGTTTGCCTTATAATCATATAACTAAGCATCTTGATTACTTGTCATATGTGTTTTCTATTCATCTTTAAATTTATCTAACTTTATTAAAGGCTTAGGATGTTACAATAAGCTAGTAGCATGAGTTTTTTTACAAATAAGTAGAGAAAAATTAGATGTTAATATTGTTATAGAATTAGCACAATTTCCTCGAGCTCTTATCAAGAGTTCAGTTCATTTCCAATACCATAATCCAATTTCATAATCACAATTTCCAGCAAAGATATTTAAATCCATAACCTCAATAATTCAAGAATCATAACCACATAAGCATTTCTAATCATGTTTAACAAATACTATTTTTGTCTTATCAGTAATAAAAATATTTCAATGTCATCATAGCTATCAGCAATCAATATCATATATCAATTCATATTAGTTTCATCAAAATTGGAGAGTTTTAGTAAAAATGCTTGTCGTGGAGTACTTGTGCTCCAAAATTTAGGAATAATTAAACTAGATAATGTTGTGGCTTTGCAACTAATTGAAGCATTTCAAAATAAATAAATTAACCATAAGGATATTAAATGAAACAAATAAAAGCAAAGCATGTTAGGTATAATGTAGATGGTCAAGGAATAGTAAAAAGTGTCATAGTAAGCTGTAACATCCTTGATTTCGTTTCTTTTATTAATAAAAATACATAAATATTTAATTAAAAAAATAAAATTTATTAAAAATTTTATAGATATCTAAGAGAATATAAGTTTTAAAAATTCTTCACCTTATGTGTATGTATAGAAAATATTTTTCACCTGAGGCTAGCTCTAGTCACTACAAAAAAAAGGCTTTCAACGGCGACTTTAGTCGCCACTGAAAGTGAAAAAATCATTGCTAAAGGGTTTTAGCAACAACTTTTAGGCGCTGTCTAGCCGTTGTTAATAATGCTATTGCTGAAAGTTTTTAGTGGCGACTATAGTCGCCACCGAATCCAATGAATATCGCCACGTTAGAATGCTTCAGTCGTCACGAAAGGAGAGATACTTTTAGTGGCAACTTTATATAATCACCACTAAAAATAACCTTTAGTGGCGATTTAAGGTCACCACTTAAGGTTTTGGTGGCACCTTAAGGTCGCCACTAAAAGTTTCAATATTCATTTTTCGTGGCAACCATAAGTCGCCACTAAAGATTTAATATTCATTTTTCTAGTTCTGAATTTTAGTGGCGACAAATGAGGTCGCCACTAAAAATTACTTTTCGTGGTGACAATAAGTCGCCAATAAAGGTTTCAATGGCGACTTTGTCGCCACCAAAAATCTCAATATTCAAATTTTTTTTCTCTAAGATTCAATGGTGACCTCTTTAGGTCGCCACCATAGGTTCAGTGCAAACTTTTTTTTTATTAATAAATTTATCATTTTATATTATAATAATTAAAATTTTAATAAAAATTAAGATAAATAAAATTATTGATAAAATGATAATATTAACATATATCAAATGTAGCAACTATTATACACTAATATCATGTCAATTCCATGTCTAAAAAAACATCATGTCAAGTAAAAAGAAAGCAATACACAGCTAAATATTAACAAAAACAATCAACTCTGTGCTTCATTTATCGATATTGGTGCTGTAGTACTGGTCGTATTAGCTACAATGGTTGGAAGAGCACTACTCGGAAGAGTTATTGGAAGTTGTTCCTGTTTAATCAAATGTAACAAATTAATATAACTTAAAAAAAACAAAACAATATCATGTAAGAAACTTTCTATAATCAAACACAATTGAAAAACAACATTATGCAATAGCCAATAATATTATAACTATAAATACATGATTGTACCATCATAGCTTAAAAAAATGAATTAGAAGACATTATTGAATAGGAAATAAGTTAAATTGGCCAACATTAATTTATTCCAATAATTTTTCAAGCAAAACTATTTCAATATTTAATCTAATAAACATAAAGCATATTAAATAATACTTCATTCATAGTTTATAAACACAAAAATATACAGTGACCAAGTCATACTTCATCCGTAGTTTTTTTGGACGTGAAATTCGTTTATCATTAAGGCTTCAATTTATATACACTTTTAACATCTTTTTCATTTATTTAGTTTTAATTAAATAATAATTTAGCTACATATTTTTGATGATATGATATTCTACTAAAAATGACAAAAAAAGCACAAAAATTAAATATAAGTTATTGAAAGAATGTAACAAAAAAAAGATGTTAGTAGGCCAAACACACTATTGGCACAACAGTATAAAACTCGATAGAAATATATCTTCCGAAATTTTTTTTGATAGCCTTGTGCATTTGTAACAATAGTATAACTTATTACAATAAATCAAAGCCTAACGCCTAAAGGAAAAGAACAGTACAAAAAATTAGCATCTAATATAACATTATGTACTCAATATAAAGACAAGAACCAAATTACAGAGGACCCAAAAATAAGGGGATGTGACTAACACATTTAAAATCCTATAGATGCCCTAAAAAACTCTTATTTCATTCTCAGCTCAAAAGTATTATATCAAGTAAGAAGAATAGCAAATTTATCCTTTTTAATTTCTTTTTCCAATAAAAGAACAATACATTAGAAATGAAAGAGATTACAGAAGAAGACAACACATTTAAGACTGTATTTATGGGAGCCTTCATTAACTCTGCATTCCTACTAAGACCGAATGTATCATATCAAGCAAGAAAATAGCATTTTTCCTTCATAAAAGAAGAATCCATTAGAAAGAAAAGGAATTTCAGAAAAAAAAAAGAAAAGAATAAAATGTCCTCCTACAACCTAGAAAATAAAAACAAAGAACAGAAAGCATAAAATATCAACTGATAAGAATTGGGCTAGTCCTTCTACATATCCTATAAACCAATCCGGTTTGTAGTTTAGAGGAGAGGAATCCAAAAAAATTTCTCTAACAAAAATTTACCATAGCACTAAAACAACAGCTCAAAAATCATTTCGAAAAATAGAAGCGAATAAATAATACTCCAACAATGACTACCATACATCTTTTCTCAACTAAAATTATAATGTGAAGTAAATATATTAAGATCAAAACTGTTGCAAAGCAAACAATAGAAAAAGCACAATCCCAAGATCAAATTCACTATAGCCTAGAAATATCATTGATGCAGAAAAAGTAAAAAGAATTATGTAATAGCCGTAAATTTAACGAAAAAGTTCAATTAAAGAAATTTAGAATAAAAAAATATAATTTTGAAAATGAGGATTCAAATTAAAGAAAATTTGAAATTAAAGAGAGGATTTCAAAAAGGAAGTTAGAACCCAGTAAAAATAAGTTATTATTTACATGGATTAAGAATTATAAAAGAAATATGAGAAATTTGCGTTTTGAGGCAAAAATGCAATTACCTAAAAGTTTTGGGGTCAAAATGTAAATATGGAAAATTTGCAAGGACCTCCCTCAAAAATAGAAAATTTGCAGATTCGTCCCTTAAGATATTTTAAACCCTCTACAGCAAGAAAACTAGAGAAAATTTAGATTCCTTCCTCTCTCTCCCTATTTTCTCTCTCTAAAATCCCTAAATCTTCTCTCTAGGATTCTCGCACTTCCGGAACTCGGATTTCGACACCACCACCACCAACGGACTCAGGACGAAGAGTTCTTCAAATCCATCCGATTGGTTTCTGAAGAATTGGCCGAAAAATTGAAGGGAAAATCGGCCAAAAAGGTAACCCTCGAAACTCCTATTTTTAGTTCTCAAACGCAGAAACTAACACCGTAGATCGATCCAGAAGGCACCGAAACTCTTGGATCTCAAATTTCAGGCCGATCCACCACCGCACGTGCCCCCACGTGCCAAATCTTTCTCGGCGAGTGAAGCTCACGCGCAGCTCCTTGGGCGGCGCGTGTAGCGCGTGGCAGCCGGATCTCCTTGCGTTGACCTGCGTTGACCGAGCTCCCGGAGGCCAAATTTCGCAAATCCGGAGTCATTTTTAAGGTTTTCGGACGTTCTGGACTCGATTTTGGGGTTTATTTTGCTGAATTCGAATCAAAAACTAGGATTTTAAGGGTGTCCAACTTTGTACTTCAAAGTGGTGAGTAGATAATTCTTCCTATAGCTTGTTTTTACTCTTCTTGAACTTTTCATTGATAAATGAGTATGACTACATGTTATTTATATGTTCATATGTTTCTGAAATGGTTTGAAATATTTGAAATGATTGAGAAATGATATCTGGTTCAAGAAGAGTATGATTTTTGAAAGAGATTTTGAAATGCTTTGAATATGTTATTTCTAAATGCATTTCGCATTATATTGCAAAGAAAATATGATATGCATATGACATTGATTTTATAATATTATGTTTGCCTTGGATATGAGCATGATTATATGATTTTTTTTTCTGATTGAAAAATTTATGATAAAAAATTTTGTACTGAGACTGAAAGCTCTGTTTTGAAAGTGATAAGTTGCTGAATATGATTGTCTGGTGAGTTATATGATAATTATGCATTACATTTGATGGATATGCAATTATACATGTTTATATATATATATATGTGCATTGATGAGTAATGACGGTATTGTATGGCTTGAGACGGTAATGTGAAGATGGTATTAGTGGTAATGTGAGGAGGCAGTAGGGTGATGAACTCACATTCCCTAATTACCTATTGTGATGATGACAGTGGTAATGTGAGGAGGCAGAAGGGTGATGAACTCACATTCCCTGTTGATCTATTGAAGTTGTAGTCAGTGGTAATGTGAGGAGGCAGTAGGGTGATGAACTCACATTCCCTGATGATTGTGGCTATGGTATTGTGAGGAGGCAAAAGGGTGATGAACTCACAATCCATGTTTAGCTATTGAGTATATTGAAGTTGTGGCATACTTAAACATTCTATAACAAAATTGATTTTTATTGCATGTCAAATTTGATTTAAGATCAATTTGTATCATATATGGGTACAAGAACTGAGAATATTTTGAAAATGCGGGTCCCATAAGGATGTACTTCTGAACGGTAGATTTTAATATGATAAAATTTTTAAAATAAGAGTACATCCTTATGTTGATTTGAGAGGTTATAGTGGGTATTAACTGCTCACTGAGTTGTAAAACTCACTACACGTGGTTGATATATTTTTCAGATAAAGACCCAGAATTTGGTCCTGCGGCTACTTGACCGACTAGGTGTCGTACTTCGGTGGTGAGCCTAACTTGTTTCTAGGCTCTCATTGTATTATATTGTAATATATTTGTACTTTAGAGTTGCTTTGAACGTCACGGGTAGGATCCTTGTTTCCGTTGTAATAAGTGTAGACCTGGCTTGAATAATTAGCTATACTGAATCCTGTTATGACATATTATGTGGTCGATTGTAATTAGTATTGTAATTTTGTAAATATATGGTAATACTCGGATATGTTATATTGTGAAATTATTTACATGTACATAATGGTAAAGTTTATCGGATATGAGAGATTTTCGCATCCCTAAAGTAGGGGTGTGATAAATTAGAAATAGGTGAGTACTTCTATTTAATGAACCCAAACTCCAAATTTTATATTATCAAAATAAGGAGCCTACAATGTACATAACACATTCATATTTAAGCTATGCAAAATGAATGGAGACTTAAAACACATAGCAAAAAGAAATCCCCAAAAGTAGTCGACATTTACTTAGTTTAGTTTCCATCACAAAACATATAATAATTCAAAAATATGTATCCTATCAAACTGAATATAATAGGGAGTTTAAGAGAACAGAAACATTATCTTATACACATTCCCAAAATTCCTCAAGAATCTAAAACAAGAGATTTAAGTATGAGGAAGCCTTTAATTCAAAATATTAAAGTAATGTCTCTAAAATAGGTATCTATATTAATTAATTAAACATATATTAGTTACAGTCATTAGAAAAATTAAGAAACCAGAAGTGATTTTGAATCAGAAATTCCTATAACGCATTTCACAAAAAAATCCAAAACAATTAAAATTGTCATTCAAGCTAACTATTAGCATATTTCACTTAATTGCAGGTCAAAATCATTGGCTTCACAAGGCTTGGCAACACAAAGAACATATTGACAGTAAATGAGCAATTTCCTTAGCCAACTCTACGCTAACAAAAGAGAAACTATCGTTGTTGATGGCTATAACAAAACCAACTACTTGTCCACTGCTAATTACCCTATCTCTCATATCTTCTTCTCTAGCCTTAGCTTAACATGCATGCTCATAGCAACAAGGGAATATTTATTAAGTTTTAATAATGTAAAAAAAAACAAAATCCATACATGGAATGTATCAACCTAGAAGTCCATGGGCAAATGATCCTAAATTTTGAACTTAATGGTCTTGAATTGAATGAATCAACATTAATCAATGTGCTACATGGGATAAATATTTAAATAATTTAATAGCAATTCCAAGATCAAAATCTTAAGCTTAAGCACTAGATCCATATATATTCTCAGCTTGATCAAGGAAAATACCTGTTGAAGAGATGTTATTAGAGAAGTCATCTGTGACTGTAGTCTTTCCTCTAATTGTGCTTGCAATTGTGCATGCAAAGTCTCTTGCAACGTTGCTTTTATTCTCTCTTCTTGTAATCTTGCCTCTTCTCGTATTGCTTCTTCTCGTCGCTTCATCTTCTCACGTAATTCTATAGTTACCTCTTCAAGTATTTTCTTCCTTTGCACCTGAAGGTGTTCGGAAGTCATTCAATTAGTAGGTCTCTTAGAGGGAGGTCTAACTCCATATCCTTTGCCACGAAAATACCTTGTCCTCTGACCTATAATTTGGGTTAAGATCTCATTATTGCTTAGACTGAGATTGTCTTCCTGATATTATTTAGCCATAATCTTTGGTAGTTAGCCCTACGTATTTAAGGAGCAAAAATTTAGAGTGGAATTTAGAGTAAAAGCAAATATATAAATCTTAATTTGTAAAAATTTAATAAAATTAAAGTATACATGAACTTCTTGAGATTTTGCATCAGACCATATAACCTCCCCATCTTTACCCTTACGGGCTATGTTGTAGCTCCCAAATCCGGTCAATTGATGCCTTCTCTCTCGTTTCAAGATTTCTCTACAGTAAAACATTTCAATTTTAAAGAAACCATGCTCACAAGTTTATATATAATAATAGCTACTTGTAAAATCATACCGTTAATTATTCAACTTCAGCAAATGACCAATTTTTGTGTGTCTCTGCACATAGTATTTGACATATATACATATGATCAATTTTTTGATTTTGGATTCAAGATTGCTACAGTTTGATTTTGGAAAATGGGTAAGATTCTTGAAATCTTTGATATTTTCACAGTTATGGACATTCTATGCTTGTTAAAAATATATAGGCTTTTAAATATTTTCTATTCATGTTCACAATTAACAAGATATCTAAGATTTTGGTGCTTTGCCAAATATAGGTCTTAACTTTCTTATATGGTCACATCTAGAGATCTTATTCTTTAGAATGAGATTTTTCATATTACGTAGTTCCTCATATTATATTAGGTATATATGCAAGTACGTAGCTTGCTTACACATCCGAGGTCTTATATAAGGTTTTTTTTTCTTTTTTTTTTTATAATATCCTCTAATGTGATTTTGGTAGAACGTAACTATTCAGAATATGCACACTAACAATTTTTTATTCAGTTTTCCAGTTTCCACACATTGACTCAATCAAATTAAACTATACGTACCCTTCTACTGATTTGCATAGATACGCTATATGACATAGCCACCTTGTTTCACTATGGCAGCCACCCCACCAACTGCCACACCAATTTTGAGTCTAGCCATCGACCCACCAGTGGTCGTGATACACCATTGACAACCGAAAAATCCTCATGACTTTCAACAACTTACATCATGGAGAACAAGTACATGTAAAAACAAGACTGAATGAGTGCAACAAAGTAATGCAAACTAGCAAAGGTAAAGAAAAACATACAATTCAGGGTTGACACTTCTGAGTGGAAGAAGATTCAGCTCGTTTGTTTTCTTACTTCTCGCAATTTCAGCATCACATATCTCAAGCTTTGCTTTCAAATCAACAGCCTCCTATAAGCACCCAAATAAAGATATGAAGTATCATTATTTGTACATAAGAAAACATAACATATTTGGACTAAATATCAATCAGAAAGTAATATGAGAGCAAAGTAACAATTATACTGCAAGCCTCAAATGTAGTGTAGATGCTATAAGAAATTTGATCATATTGAAATGTTTTGCAAGTTCAATTAAGGCCAAAGTTCAAAGCAATTCAAGCAAAAACAACAAGCTAATGTTTCCAAGAGTGAAGCAAAAGATAGTATTTTGTAGCATCTCAATTTTCTACTCATGACATAGAAGACGCTTGGATTTTTTATAGTGGTTGCACAAACCACATTATTAACAACTCAAGGCTACTCAAAGAGCTTGATACTTCAGTTTACATCCCTCAATATAAAAAGGTTTTAGCCTAAGTGGTGGTTAACAAGTGTTTAGTGCCTTCTCTTTCTCTAACACTCTAGGGCCAATATATATATAAGTACAATGTTAATTATGCTTCTGCTCATGACAATGAAACCCTATTTGATATTGTGAGCTTAAAGGTATGCTTAATACACTCAACATTCTATTTTTTTTTCATGTATTTTTTCTTCTTCTTTGGTGCTAGTCTGTCACTAACTTGTAGGCTCCAATCGATATCCCTATAGCTGATAGATGCAGGATAAATCATTTGGCAACTAGTGTTATAGCACTATCACAAGTTCAAGCAATTCATTAATTTCATTGAGTATAAAAATCTTAAGATTTTACCACTCTATATTTTTTGTCCTGATACATATATATTCTTATCTTTAGGCCTACTAGAGTACTGATAAACTTTGTTAAACTTACTTTTCTTCTCATAGAATGTTAAATCATGCTCATCTTTTTGCACTTCCTGATAAATTAAGTGATGGAGTGATGGGTTCACAGGTTCAGTGACTAAAGAAGTACAACCAAGACACTTCCACTATTGGGTTGACCTACCCAAGTGTTGGTGCTATAATATTGGGCGCTTTTGACACAAAATTTTATGAGATTGGGACACCTTCATAGGATCCTTGATCTATAGTTATATAACCAGCAAAAGCATTAATGCATGCTATAAAATCTATAAATCCTGGGCTTGCTTGCTAGATGGATACTTTCAACCACCCCGTGCCATATTCTAACCCAGTATGGCTGCTAGTCTCAGAATCAGAGAAAGACATAAGACAAAAGAAGAGATCTATAGATGCATTTTCTATTGAAGAACAAAGCATGAAAAATTTATTACAATACTGGTAGTGAAATTAAAGGAAGCAACAATGGTGCTAAGAAGAGTGATTACTAACCTCTTTTAGGGGCTACAAAGCTCACAACCATGACCAAAACTCGGGAGCAGCTTTAAATGAAGGAAAAGAACACCAAGGTGGAAGTCAAGGTATAGGGAAAGCTCTAGAGATTTTCTATGGAAAGCTCGGGTTAATGGAAGGAGTAGATCGAGACGGAAAGCTCTGGAGATTTTAGCCAAGGTACAAGAAAAGCTCTGGAGATTTTCTGCGAGAGAGGCTAAGAAGGAAAATTGTAATAGCCTTAAATTTTAAAAAAATTCTAAATTAAAGAAAATTTTGAATAAAAGAGAGGATTTTGAAAATTGAGATAAGAACCGTTGAAAATATGTTTATTTACTACATGGGTTAAAGAATTACAAAGAAAATATGAGAATTTATGTTTTGGGGTCAAAATGCAATTTCTTGAAAGCTTCGAGGTCAAAATGTAAATAAGAAAAATTTGCAAAGACCTCTCTCTAAAATTGAATTTTTTCAAGAAGGTCCCCCAAGATATTTTAAGGGCCTCAGCCACTCAAAAAAGTAGAAAATCCAGATTTCTTCTCTCTCTCCTCAAAATTTTCTCTTATGAAACCCTAAAATTTCTCTATAAGATTTTATTGCTTCTGAATCTCAGATTTTGACACCACCACTACCAACGGACTCAGGACGAAGAGTTCGACAAATCCATTTGATTGGTTTCTAGAAAATTGGCTGGAGATTAGCCGAAAAATGGAGGAAAAAAATTATCTAAAAATGTAATATCTGAAACTCCTATCTGTAGTTCTCAAACACAAAAACTAATACTGTAGATCAATCTAGAAGGTGCCGAATCCTTAGAATCTCAAATTTTACGACCATCTTGCCTTACATGCGCCCTCACGCACTACTTCTCCTTCGATGTGTAACGCCTATGTGTAGCCTCCCTGGTGGCACGTGTAGCTTATGAATCTAGACTCTATTGCGTTGACTTACGTTGACGGAGCTCCTAGAGATCAAATTTCGCAAATCCAGAGTCATTTTTAAGGTTTTTGGATCTTGCGAACTCATTTTTTAGGTCTATTTTGCTAAATTCGGATAAAAAACATAGATTTTGGGGTTGTCCAACTTGGTACCCTAACTTTGTGAGTAGATGATTCTTTCTATGACTTGCCTTATACTCTTCTTGATCTTTAAATGTGTAATTGAGTATATTTATAAGATATTTACACTTTTATATGTTTTTTAAATGGATTAAATTATCTGATTTGTTTACAATCTGAAATATAGTTCAAAAAGAGTATAGATTTGAAAATGGATTTTTGAGCTCATGGTATATCTGATTTCACATGTATTTCTCATTAAATGATAAAGTGAATATTTATGCATGTGGCATTGATTTATAAAACTATATGATTGCCTCAAGAAGGGGCATATATATATGATAAACTCTGAATGGGTAATTTATGACAGATGATCTGTATTAAGACTGAGATTCTGTATTATATTGAAAGCTCTATTTTGAATGATATGTAATATGTGCATATGATTATTTTGTGGAGGAATTCTATTAGAAACACTATCTGCTAACAGCAGGTGATGTTAGCCTTGGTGCACCTTGATACCTCAGTTAGAAAGGGTGGTGCTAGCCTCGTGTGAGGGCCAACACACATAATATATTATGTGATAGAGAGCGGGATGCCTTCTATTGGGCAAGATGCCAGTTATATGAAATGTGATTTGCCTTCCCTTGCTTTATGCTTGGAGAATTACCCATATTAGAGTCCTTTCGCGTGTTCTCTTGAATGATGGTAGGGCAAACCTTGGCTGAGATGCTAAGTATAGACAAATCCTACATCAACAAAGTACGGAAGGGGTTGAATTCTGATATGGGATCCTCCTAATATTTTTATAAAAAATATTTTTGATACATATCAATGTTTGATTAACGATCATATTATATCATATATGATTGCAAATATCTGAATGTGATTTGAACTGAGAATATTTGAAAATGCAGGTCCCATATGGATGTACTTATGAACTGTAATTTATGATATGATAAATTTTAATAAATGAGTACATCCATATAATGATCTGAGAGGTCATAGAGGGTGTTATCTGCTCACTGAGTTGTCAAATTCACTACACGATATTTTCATATTTTTTAGATAAAGATATAGAGGTTGGCCCTGCAACTACATGATCCACTAGGTGTTATATTCTTTGGGTGAACCTACGTTGCTTCTAAGGCTCGAAATGTCTAAAATATTATTTCATTGTAATCTAGAGTATACTCTGAACGTCACAGGTAGGATCCCTACTTCTATTGTAATAATGTTAAGTGTAGTTTTGGCATGTATAACTAGCTATACTAGAAACTTGTAAACATATGTTATTTTTCGGATATATGGTATTGTGAAGCCATATGTAAATAAATAAGAGTTAAGTTATCTGTTAGTGGTGTTATTCACGTTCCATTAAATTGAGGCGTGACAAAAGCAATTAAAATGAAAAAGGGAAAACAATGGGGGAAGGGGAATTTTTTAAGTGGAAGAAAGTAAGAGGCTCAGAGGCTCATTTGGTACATGCTAGCACGAGCTCATTCTAAATTTTGACTGGTTTTACGGCTTGTAGGGATAAGTGATGTTAAGCTAGTTTGCAGCAAATTAAGGTTTGGTATAGCTAGCTAGGGTGCTAATTTATATTTCACCGTTGGAAAATTTAATTAAAAAAGGATGATAATTTATTTTCATTATTTTAAGATTACAATGTCATTAATAATATGGGGTGGGTTTGAAGAAAAAAAGAATTTTAGCATTTTCTCTCTCTCTCTCTCTCTCTTCATTTTGTGTGTTCAAATAACTCTTTTATTATATCTTTTTTTAAATAAATTTAAGAATTTTTAATTTTTTAATCTGTATGTTTTTAGATGGCTTTAAGAATTTTTAGTATTTTTATTTGCTTTTATTAGAAAATTAATATAGTGTTTCTCTCCTATTGACTTGTTAGTAGTTTTTTTTATTTAGGTATTTTATGATGTTATAAAAAAATTTAATTCTAATTCAAGGAATAAATGAAAAAAAATGGGTTGAAGGATAAAGTTTTTCAAATTTCTTTTGAATTTTTTAACGAAAGAAATATAAAATGCGAGAATTTAAAAAACAAAAAAATAAAGTTAATTTAAAAATTATTTAAATTGTGAATTTAAACAAATCGACAAAGTAAAGTTAATTAAATATATAAATTTATAAACCAAAATTGTTAGTTTGGGTTCACATTTGTAAATAATTGTATACAAATTTGTATTGGTAATCTCTAAATGGTGTCTCAAAATGAAGGCGAAAATATCTTGTACGATCAAGTGATAAATAGTTTGAATATTTTATAAATGTGAGTTTAAATTTTTGTGTTGTAAAAAATAAAATTATATATATATATTGTAAAATATAACAGCTGATAAAGACATATATAAAAAAACTAAATACATCTAAAATAAATTTTAAGTGTAGCGATAATTAACATAGTAAAATAGGAGTTAGCCACCTTAGATTAGATAGAAATTAAATTTTTTTTCTTTTCTATCGAAACGATTGAAATATTTTTATTTTTGAAGTCACCGAAACACAACAGAGTTATCGAAACGAAACAGAATATTTATTAAGAAATTATATTATTTCAATTAAAATTATTATATTACGAGATATTTCGATAAAATACTTTTATTTCGATAGAAAAGAACAAAATTAATTTTAAAAATAAAAAAATAAATAATTTAAAAATAAATAAAAGTAGTATCACATTACATTCAACACTAAGTTGTTCAAGTATGTCTTATTCATCACTCAAGTTTTTTCTCACAAGTTAAAACATTTTTGTTAATTTCTTATTCTCTCCTTTCATGCTCATGATATTACTTTCCTTTATTGTCTTTATTTTAAAGAAGAAATTAAAAAAATGATAAAAAAGAGAAATTGAGATAAAAAAAAAGGTACTTGAAAGAAATACTTGAAAATAGAGATATAATAATAGTCACGTGGAGACAGAGCAAGACTTAAAGATAGATATTCCAAAAGAATTAAGAAGATAGAAAGATAGACGCAAAAGAAATGTTGTTATTAATGCTATTGAAATTTTATACATTAAATTAAGACACTAATTCGAATTAATTTTAATATAATTTTATATATTTATATTATTAATATTATATTAAAATTTTAAAAAATATTTTTTGAAATCAATTAAACATTTTATTTTTGTGGTAATTTTTTATTACTATTTATTTATTTAATTTTAAGAAAATCACGATATGAAATATCTTTATAAACTTATTATAAATTTAAGCATAATTAGTTATATTTAAATAAGTAGAATAATTATTTTTCTAAATTTTTTTAATAGTTTATTTCTTTCAACTGAAGTACTTCTTCAATTTTATAATGTGCATAAACCTTGATTATAGATTATTCTAAAGTCACTTCTTTATTATATATCTATTTATTAAAATTATCTGATAAATTTTGATATGCTCCTTTCATTCTGTTAGGGGCTCAATTTATTTTTCTAGTAAAAAATGAATTTGCACTATTAATTTCTACCAACAGTTTAATTTCAATTGACGAAAGAAGTATAATTATTTTATTTATTTTTCACATTACTGTAGAGAAGTTTTTAATTGATTTCAACTTTCGATTTTGAAGAAAATCATATGGTAATCTAGGACGAAAAAAATTAATAATAATGACACTTTCTAACAATAAAAAGATAAAATTAGACAAAATTTAATAAAGATAAAACGATCCAGTGATATGAACAAAAAGGAGATTAAAAGATAACATTAATAAACTTAATAATTTTTTTGCACATGTAGTCGCAAACATCAATTCTGATATCCTTCGTTATATTTAATTATTTAAAATAATTAATTATATTATAGTTCAAAACTTCAAATGTAAAAAAAATTACGAAGTCAATTCCTAACAAAAATAAAAAAGGCACAACCACAAAGAATAATTTAAGTCTGAAATCATTAAATTTAATTAATTATTTCATCATCCTTTCATTATTTGTATAATGACTTTGTAAATTGTTTAATTTAAACCCCAAAGTTGCTTCTCTTTTGAGTGATTTTATTTAGACATACAATAATTGTGAGAATTATTTAAGTACAATTTTCATACTTGAAGAGATATATGCTCAGGAGTTTCAGGAAAATATATTTGAATTTTTTTTAAAATTTGTCTTTAACTTATTTCAATAACAATCAATTTTTTTCCTTTATCATTTTTTTAAATTAAATAGTTATTTTGATTTTTCAAAGATATATACATTATTAATTTGATTTTTAAAATTTTACCTTATTAATTTAGTATTTAATAAAAAATTAACTCGAGTTAAAAAAATTTAAATTTATTTAACTACATAAATTGTTTACTTTGAGTGGCGACCTCCTATAGGTCACCGCTAAAAGCGTCTGTTTAGTGGCGACTCGTGAAGGTCGCCACTAAAAGTGCTTTTCAATAGCAACTTTATATAGTTGCCACTGAAATTTCATTTTTTTTGTAGTGAGTGGTTGGGGGTGGGGGATTGGGTAATGAGTTGCGTGTTTGACTCCCTTTAATATACCAAAAAAGAAAAAGAAAATGTTTTTAACATTAAGGAAATAGATAAAGAGATGAAATTTAATAGAAAAAAAATTAAAAATAACGTTTTAATGATGGGTGAAATTCTTGAGTAAGGAAGATAAATTTTGAAAGAAATTAAATGTCTTAAAAATTTAAGAAGATTAGATTAGGATAAGTTTTCCTAATTTAAGAGTTAGAGTTTCTAAGTTTAACATCTCTACCCATATATTTGAGAATTCACATATGGACACTTCATATAGAGTTTTTCCACTTCACATGAGTTTTTAGCAAGTCAATTGAATAGCTTAAACAAGAGATATAACATAGACTTGGACTAGGATATAGAGGTTGAACCGATAGCTCAAAAATCATAAAAGTGTGTTCAAGCCCTCTATGAGAGGTAGGAATTTTAGTCAAAGCAAAAGAAATGAGCAAGAATGAGCTCAAATCCAAGAGGGAAAAATAAGAACTATGTGATGAAATGGTAGTATAATAATAATCAAAATTAAGTCACGTGGCATTAAGACAAAACATCTATATCCTACACTCATAATTTCAGCAAGCCATGTGATGATATATTAGGTAATAATACATGACATTAGAATAAAACATCCCTATGCTACACAAATAATTTTATCTAAGTAAGGGAGACTTAAGAGTTGAAAAATTTTCACTTAGAAAGGTAAATCTATCATACTTGAGTGAGACAAAAAAAAAAAGAAAATGAATTATTAAATTAAGGGGACCTTACCCCTTGTCTTGAGAATATTTTATCATAATTTTTAAATAACAAATCATCTTTTTACTATGCATATCTTGACTAAGGGAGAGGAAGACAAGAACACGATTTATCTTAACCCAAAAAATAACCAAGTGCATCCTAATTGTGATAAGGTAGACTCATAATTATGAGAGGAGGACCACTTGATAATTTATTTAAGCAAAAACTACTCTTATAAAATTATAATTTTGTCCAAGTGAGGGAGATGGAAAAATAGAAGTAAGGTAGAGTAAGGAAAAGAGAGAAAGAGAGGAGAAGAGAGGAAGGAAGAAAAAGGAGAAGTCTAGATGGCTAGTACTCAAAGTAAGTTAACTTAATCTCCACTTGAATCCATCTTTTCTCTTTATCCTTGGGGTTCAAAACTCACCCTCCCTCTCTTATTCAAGCTGCTAGAAAAGCTAAGGAAAGGGAGGAATCATGCCACTTCCTTCAAGAGGAAACAAGAAAAAGAATTCACTAAGTGAGTTAGGGAGATTTTAGGTAAGTTTAACAATGTCTCTTTTTGAAGAAAAGTATTGAAATTTATAACATTTATATAGAATTTTGATCTTAGAATTTTGATGAAATTTATAATATTTGCTACTTTGATAATTGGCCATGGATGTTACTATATCATGTTACATGTTTATCTTGCATGTAATGGATGTTTTGAATACTTCGGTTAGTGTGAAAAATTTTGTATAAGTATGGCTATGGGTAGCAAAATTTAAAAGTTTTTATGCTATTATTATGTATATTTGAATATGGTGAAAAATTGATAGAATATGATTAGATTGATAAAATGAGTATGGCCTTAAACATTTAGAAGAAGACCATGAGAAATTTTTATTGGGAAACACCCTTAATAATACATGATTTGATTTCTGTTTTCTTGAGAAGTAGCATGATGGAATATGTTAAATCAAGTGTAAAAAATTTAATTAAAATTTTAAAATGAGTAATCTTATGATTAGATGTAAATTAGGAAGAAAATGGAAGAATAAAAGGATGAATTAAAACCTTAGGAAGGATTTAGTTAGAAAACTAGATTTTGGAGTAACCAGGAAAACTTATGTTTTTGAAATTCTGGGAAGCATTGGTTATGAATTAAAAGAAATGATTAATATAAAAAATGTTGATATATGTCTCACTAATTTTTAGCCACTAGAATCACCAAATTTGATGTTCAAATGAGGGATATATGGTTTGATTAGTAAGCAGTGGTCAAAAAATGGTTAATTAGGGAAGAATCTGTTAGTTAAGGTTCTGTGTTTAAATTTTTGGGAACAATCTGTAGGAAATTAAAAGAAATGGTTAACATAAAAAATATAGATATATGTCTTATAGATTTTTAGCCACTGTAATCACTCAATTTTGATTCTATATGAGAAAGGTATGGTCATATTAATAAGCAATGATAAGAAAATGGTTAATTAGAAAAGAATATATTAGGTAAGCTTTTGTGTTTGAATTTTTGAGAACAATATGTAGGAAATTAAAATAAATGATTAACATAAAAAATATAGATATATGTCTCATGGATTTTTAACCATTGGAATCACTTAATTTGAATTCTATATGAGGGACACATGGTCTTATTAGTAAGAAGTTGTTAGAAACTAGTTAAGAATCTGTTAGGTAAATTTCTGTATTTGAATTTCTAGGCAAAATTTTTAGAGAATTCAAAGAAATAGTTAATATGAAAAATATAGATATATGTTGGACAAATTTTTAGCCACTAGAATAACTCAATTTGGAGTCCATAGGAGGGAGATATAGTCAGATTAGTAAGTAGAGGTCATAACATACCCAGGAAGAAATAACATCGAATTTGAGGGAGTAATAACACTAAGATTCATTAAGATTTCACTAAAATGTTCAACATAAGAGTTTTAGAAAATTGTCGTATCTTTAAATGGACATTAAAATCACCTCAATCAGAGTTAAAATGAGGTAATTATGCTCTGATTAGTAAGAAAATGTTAGGCTAGATGAAAACCTATATCAGGGGACAACAAACAACACAGAGCATAGTCGTGTTCCGGGATATGTTCAGGCCATGTTCAGTGCAGGTAAGGGCTTTTTAAAGCTTAGAATATGGCTGTGTTACAAGAAATGGCTAGATCGTGTTAGGAGCTAGTAAAGCTTATTTTCAACATTTGTATACCCTAAATGAACCTCATTAACTATAAGATAATAATAGAAACCAAATTAAAGAAAAATGACATTTAAAATTTGTGAGAACATGTGTTAAAAATGATATAAGTAGGAAGAAAGTGACTAGAGGCCAAGCATAAGAAAAATTAAGAGACGAAAATAATATTTAAAAAAGAAGAAGAATCATATAAATGAAAATAATAAATTATTAGTCTATGCCCTAATTATTACCATTGCATAAACTTATCATCTTAAGTGTGTAATTTTGACATGAAAATATTTTATAAAGTGATATTTCAAAATGATTATGTTCATGGCATGATTGCATTTTACCAATACTTTTTTGTAATGATTATGATTTGATGATAAATTATGGCATATGAGTATAATGAACATACTTGTTATTGAAATCATATTTTTGACTATTAATGTGAAAAGAAAAAAGATGAGCATGGTCACATGGCGGTCTATGTGGTGCACCAATAGGAGACGCCCTACTCACGGTTATAATTATGCTAATGAGAAAAGAAAGAAAAAGTGTGTCATGTCGGACGGAGTAAGAAAATCCTGTATCTGAGAATAGAAAATACTCACCCTGACCAGGGTAGCTTGATATAAGAATAAGTTGATAGCCATCGTTTGATATTCTGAGAATAGTTATTCATGCCATACATGTCATTACTGTACGATTTTCATGTACATAGATAAAGTGCATTTATGTGACTTAAGACATTTGTTTTAACTTATACAGATGAACATGACATGATGAGCAATATTGATGATGATTATGATTTATTGTTGAATCTACTGGGATTTAATTCCCACTATATTTCTATATCATGTTTAGAAAACTAGATATGCAGAATTTCTCTATGGATCTGACTTTTAGTGCGCGTTGGATCGAGTTACTCTATTTTGGGCATATTCTAGTAATTACTAAGGTGTTTGTAGTCGAGTTGGCTTAAATCTCAGTGAAGGTGCAACCACCCGCACTTGTATCTCTGAAATTGGTCAACATGGATGAATAAGATGTAGATATATATATGTGTTTGACTTTTGTACGGACATTTTGATTAATGATGTGTATGTGAACTCAAAATTGTATTAGTATTAATAGTAGACCTTAAATCTTAATTATACTTAGTTAAATCAATTGAATGTTATTATGAGTTAAGTAGTTAGAAGAAAAGAGATAATGATTTCATGAGACTTTACAAATATATATTTAAAAAAATGGAGTTGTTACATAAGCAATATCTATTCATAGTACTAGTGAACTCAGTGTTGTCTCTCACCCTAAAAAGTCTCCAAAGTAATTTGAGCTAAAACAACCTAAAAATGAGTTTAGGGAATCCAAGAACTTAGGACATAACTCTTGAATTGTGAAAATAGACTTTGAAAACTAAGTCAACACCTTGGTTAAAGCTAAATTCAACATCTCTAGTCAATAGTCAACAAGTTGGCAAAATTAATTTAGTAAGCCAAACAAGTTGACTCAATCATAACTCATCTTAGACTCGCCCATGCACTACCACAGACCAAAGGAGATAGTTGTGCGTGGGCCTCACATGTTGGGGAAGCCATTGGGGTGTGTAATGCATGTGGTCTAGGCCTCCTTTAACTAGAGTTTTCTACTCCCATCATTTTGATACCCTTTGGATTGATTAGTGGGGTCATTTTTACCATTTGAATACTCTAAATAAGGATTTTGAAGGTTACCTATTTGTGTACTTTTCTCCTTCATTTTTTGTTAGCTTTCTAACGTCTTTTGGTGGTGGAAGCTACCCAGAAGTATAAATCGTCTCATTCTGAGTTCAATGATATCAATAGTGTAAAAAATATAGGTCTAGAAGTGCTTGATCTAAACATCCCTTGTTGTAATAACTTTTAACTATCAATTATCGATTTATAGTTCAATCTAGCTCTTATGGTAGAAATTCTTCAGTAGTATAAGGTTTTGAGATGATCAGCTTGATTACTATTCCAAATTTTGATTTAAGCTTTAGATGACATAAAATCATAACCCCAATACTTTTTTAGAGAGAGAGTGTGATTGAATTTTGATTTTCTAAAGTTGAGGAAAGAGAAGGTCATAGGTTTATATAAGGTAGGTCCATTTTGTAATTTTGGCTTTTGTTAGATGATTTTGTAATTTCAAATTTTTGCTAGGAAATTTTGTAATATCAAAATTTTCAAGTATTTCTTAAGAAACTATAATTTTTCATACTTTAGCTCTTAATACACCTAATGAGCTCACAAAAATTTTATGCGAGCTAATTACACTTTGGTGTTTATTTTTAAATATCCTAATTCAATATTAAAAGTTAGGGATATTACAACATGCTTGTTGCGAGAATCATTCAACCAAGCAATGACAATTTTTTCTAGTGTGTTGCTACTAGTGAAAAAGAAATATAGGAGTTAGAGATTCTGTGTGGATTATTGGGCTTTAAACAAGATTACCATATTGGACAAATTTCTCATTCTAATAATCGGTAAGTTGTTGAATGAACTAGGTGGTGCCACCATTTTCTTTAAGTTGAACTTGAAATCTAGATATCATAAAATTATAATTAAAGCAAGATATAAGCATAAGACAACTTTTGTAAGTGACAGTACAAGTTCTTAGTCATGCCTTTTGGACTTAAAAATGCTCGATCCATCTTTCAAGCATGAATGAATGAAATATTTTGAGGGTACCTCCGTAAATTTGTTCTTGTTTTCTTTTGATGACATATTAATTTCTAACTTAAACTTCAATTCTAATTTAATCCATTTAAGAGTTTCTCTAGATATGTTACAGCAACATAAGCTGGTTATTAATAGGAAAAAATGTATGTTTAATCAACAAAAGTTTAAGTACCTCAGGTATATCATATCTGAAGTTGTGGAGGTTGATACAACCAAAGTGGACAACCTGGTTAAGTGGCTAATACTAAATGATTTGAAGGCTTTTCATGGAATTTTGGGTTTGAGGGATTATTACCATAAATATTTCAAAGACCATGGCAAAATTACAGTATCATTAACATATTTGCTACATAAAGATGCTTTTAATTGGAGGCGAGAGGCTAAATAAGCTTTAAAAAAAACTTAAACTTGTTGTGACTATAATTCTAATGTTGAAAATGCCAAATTCTTCTTAGCTTTTGAAATTGAAACAAATGCCTTAGGTACTAAAGTAAAGACAGTATATATAATAAGGTAGGCCTATTGCTTATTATAGTTAAGTATTGTCTAGACAAGCAAGGTAGTGTTTAATTTATGATAAATAATTGATGGCCATTGTGTTTATTGTTTGCAAATGGAGCCATTATTTATTGGGACACCATTTTATCATCACAATTTATGAAGGTTTGAAATACTTCCTATAACAGCATGATATGAGCTAGGAGTTAGTCTCAAAATTATTGAGATTTAATTTTGAAATTCACTATAAACCCAAACAAAAAATAAGGTGGCTGATGCTCTTTATCGCAAGGCTGAACCGATGGAATTGTTCTATTTTTCTATTTGGTAAAGTGGGCCATCAGTGGATTGGATGGATAGAGTATAGAAAGATCTATGTCTGACTAGTATGTTGTGCATATTGCTTGTTAGTCAACTAACACTTCTAGGTAAGTCAATAAACAAAGGGTTTCTACTTTGCAAGAGTTGTTTGATCTTACCTAATAATTATGTGAAAATTCTAACTTTACTCTATGAGTTCCACTCCACTCCTATTGTTGGACATTTTGGATACCTTTGCACTTATAAAAAAATGGTAGCCATAGTCTATTGGAAGGATATGAAGAAAGACAATCATACTTTATGGCTTTGTGTGACATTTTTTACCAAAACAAATATCTTGCTATGACTCCAATTAGGTTCATTCAACCTTTGCCTATTTTGGATAAGGTATGGGAGGAGATGTGAGGATGTATTTTAGTCTCAGCAAACCAAGTCTAATGGTTATGATACTATTTTGGCAGTGGTTGATATGTTGTCTAAATATGGGCATTTCATTCCCTTGGCCCATCTCTATACTACCAAAGATGTGGTTGAAATGTTTACTAGAAAAATAGTAAGGCTACATGGGTTCTTAAAATCAATTGTGTTTGACTAAGATTGAGTGTTTATCATCTAATTTTGGAAGGAATTATTCAAGCTAGCTAGAATGACTTTGTAATATAATTTGAGCTATCACTGTTGTTTTGCTAGAGACAAGCCTAAACAGTGGGATAAGTGGTTGCGATAGGCATAATTTTGGTTCAATATGTCCTATAACAGATCTTTAGGGACAATCTCTTTCAAAGCTTTCTATGGAAGGAAACCACTCACTTTATTTTACGAGGAAGACATTGGGTTGGTAATTGAAGATGTTAATGTATTTATTCGGGACAAAAAGATGTGATTTTGGGGGATAAAAGACAAATTAAGGCATGCCAAGAACAAATGTGGTTGTAAGCAAATTGGCATCGAATGGATGTCTCTTATGAAGTAAGAGACCTTGTTTATCTTAAGTTATATATGTATAAGCTATAGGCTATCGCCAAAAGAGTTAATGAAAAACTAAGCCTGTGCTTTTATGCACTTTATAAAGTTCTAGAGAAAATTAGGAAGGTTGCCTACCTATTAGGGTTGCTAGAGACAACACACATTCACCCAGTTTCTTTATGTCACAGCTTAAAATATCACTGCACCCTACTATCCCAACACATCAAACTATATTTTCGTAGTGATAAGTTGGAGATGCAAGTGGAACCAAAATTTCTCAAGCAAGGTTGAGATTCAACACCAACTTGTAACCTTCCACAAAGTGGTATTGATGGACTTGAGAGCTTAAAGCCTGTTATCACAAAAAAAATATGCTAAAAGAGGCAAGGTGGGAGTAATTTATTCAAGAGAGAGATAAGGAAGTTAGCAAGTTAGGATCAGTTATTCAAGAAAGAAATAAGGAAGTTAGCAAAGGTAACTGACAATATAAGTTAGTCAGGAAAAGAAAAAAGAGGGATGGGAAAATTTGAAAACTGTTGATGTGGAAGATTTCTAGTATCTTAAAGGCTGGAGGTGTTGTTTTCTATCTTTCCTTATTTTATTGTTGAATTTCCATCTACATTTTAGTATTTCTATTCTACTGTAAACCTATCAATGTAATTGCATTACTTGGAATTGGAATATAATTCTCAATTTCTGCTTGAGCTCCCATCATTTACTATCAAAGTAATGACGATTCTAGATAATGGTTAGCATAAAGGTGGATAGTAGATTAAAATTATTGAAGAAGAAGTTTGTTGGGATAAAAGGTGAAGTCAGCGTGTTGAAGGACTACATCTTGGAGATGAAGAATGAAGGATTCCTTGGCTGAATTACGTAATCAGCAAAAAATTTTAAAAGTATAATATATTAATTTAATTATTAATATACTAAAGAAAAGTATTTGCAGATGAGTTAATCTTGAATTATCATATAAAGTCTACACTAAATTCATATTAGTGCTACATTTTATTTATAAATTATTATTTAATTTTTAAAAAATTTCTATAATATCTCTATTATATTAATATGTTTTAAAAAATTTAGAATTAAATATTATATCATGTGATATTATAATTTTTTATGTCTTATTAAATTATTCAATGATATTTTAGAGATATTTATATTTTTTTTTGTTATATTATTGTGGGAATATAGAGCCTAATTTAGGGCTCGATTCACCATATCCTAATTATTCAAATCATTATCATAATCCCTATTTTTTATTTGTTTTTTTATATATTGCTTTTGTTTATGAGTATTTTTGTTTTAAGCAAAAATCTACTCCTCAATTATAGGAGCATCCTCTTATGTAAATTCATTGCAAGCTTTGAATAAAACATATATTTCTAGGTCAAATATCTTTCCTGGCTCTCGTTCTCATGGTATTAAAGCTAGAGTAAAACTAGTCTGGCCTCCTATTTGTATTCCATCTCCCTCTGTTTTTGTTTCATCTCTTTTTCTGTTTTGACCATTACAAAGGAGACATGCTAAGCTGGACATGAACCCAAAATTGATGAACGCAACCCATAACCTAAATTTGTGAATTCAACGGCTTGGACCCAAGACCAGATGGCAAACTAAATCGCATGGAAGACAACCTTAATGGGAACGACTGGTCAGGGGTCATCGGCACATGGAGAAACTGGCTTAGACTTACCAATAATTGGAGAGAGCACTGTATCGCACACTATAGGAGGTGCTACAGACCAAGGAAGTGTTTAGGGTAGTGTAATACCAATAAACTAGGGAGGAAACAATCTGGAACCATCTTCAAACTCACTCCACGTAAATATTCATAGACTCGATGAGAGGAATTATGTGGAGTGGGCCTACATTGTGAAATTGACACTTAATGGTAAAGGAAAAATTAGATACTTAACTTGGGAAATTCCCAAACTTGTAGAAGGTGGTCAACAATGGAAAACGTGAAAATATGAAAATTCTCCTATTATTGCCTAGTTAATAAATGTAATGGAACCAGCAATTAGGAAGCCATTTATGTTTCTGCCAACTGTTAAAGATGTACATGAGGCTGTCAAAGAAATATACTCGGATCTTGAAAAATCTTCACAAATATTTAAATTAAAAACAAAGCTATGGCATGCAAAGCAAGGGAACCGGGATGTAACATTATATTATAATGAATTAATGACACTTTGGCAAGAACTGGACCTATGCTATGATTATGGTTAAAAATATTCTAAAGATAACATCCGACTTATGAAACATCAAGAAAGTTAATGGGTATTTATATTTTTAGCAGGTTTGAACAATGAATTAGATGAAGTACAATGTCGTATTCTGGAAAAAAAGCCCTTTACCCACCATCTAGGAAGCATTCTCTGAGGTTCGTGGGAAGAAGCACGAAAAAGTGTCATGTTCAACAAACACCTTTATGGTTCAAAGGTGGAGAACTCTGCTCTTGTTACAAAAAATGTTCATGAGACACTTAAGAAATATGGTAAACGTCCATGGTGTGATTATTGCAAATGTCCAACACTCTCGAGAAACTTGCTAGAAAATATATGGAAAGCCACCAAATCAAAAAAGGAAACCTAGAGGAGATGGGTGTGCATTTTTTTACTACTATATCTAATCAAGAGCAGCATTCATCTTCAGGTCGATTTCTATTCACAAAAGAAAAAAATACATTAACTGTACAAATTATTGAAATCTCGAATGTCTCCCTTATGTTCCTTGGCTAAGAAAGGTAATTATTCGAAAATTATTCTTCTAAATATCAATTTAATCATACTTGGATCATCGATTCAGGTGTAATTAACCACATGACAAGAGTATCTAGTCTTTTTTCATCTTATAGCCCTTGTGCAGGAAATCAAAAAATAAAAATTGTTGATGGTTCTTTATTAGCTATCACAAGAAAAGGTTCCATTGTAGTTTTTCCTTCTCTTACCCTGCATAACATGCTTCATGTTACTAATATATCTTGTAATCTGCTGTCTGTTAGTAAACTTAACATTGATCTAAATTGCCAAACTAATTTCTTTCTAACCCATTGTGTCTTTCAAGATTTGACCTCAGGAAAAATGATTGGCAATGCTAGGAAAGATGGAGGACTATATCTCTTTGATTCAAAATCCAACTCGAGTCAACAATTACCAAGTACAAGTTTTAGTTCATGTTTTAAATATATTTTTGTTTTTGATAATAATGACATTATGTTATGGCATTTTAGGTTAGGGCATCCTAATTTTCAATATCTCAAACATTTGTTTCCTCATTTATTTTATAATAAAGATGCATCTTTATTTCAGTGTGAAATATGTAAACTGAAAAAATACCATAGAACTTTGTTTCCATCACACCCATATAAGCCTTCAAGACCATTCATAATCATATATAATGATGTGTAAGGTCCTAATAAAATAAGTACACCTTTAGCAAAAGATGGCTCATCACTTTTACAGATGATCACACTCACTTGTGTTGGGTATACTTATTGAAAGAAAAATTAGAAAGTAAACATATTTTCAAAAAATTTTACTATATGGTGCAGATTCAATTTCAAACAAATATACAAAGTTTTAGAAGTAATAATGAAAATGAATACTTCAATAGGATTTTGAGAAAATTTTTCTTAGAAAAAAGCATTATTCATCAAAGTACTTGCATTGAAACACCCCAATAAAATAGCATTATTGAAAGGAAAAAAAAAAAATTTGGAGACGGCTAAAGCTCTTCTATTTTCTATGAATGTTCCCAAATATCTATAGGGAAATATGGTCCTAATAGTTGCATACTTAATAAACAGAATGCTTTCCAAAGTTTTCCATTTTAAAACCCATATCCACAAATTCATGCATTATTTTTCATCTATTAGACTTTCATCTGATTTACCTTTAAAAATATTTGGGTGTACTGCATTTACTCATGATCACAAAAGAGGTAGCAAAATTGAACCAAAAGCTATCAAGTGTGTCTTCATAGGTTACTCCTCGAGCCGAAAAGGTTATAAATGTTTTGATCCTATCTCAAGAAGAACATATATCTTGATGGATGTCACTTTCTTTGAAAATAAACAATATTTTAAAGATAATTATCTTCAAAGGGAGAAGTTAAAGGAAGATTCACTTAATTCCTCTAAATTTTTTGACGTTTGTATTTTGCAAGAACACCCACAATCTGCGCATATATCAATTGATTGAAACTCACCATCTGGGCATCCTCATCTTTCCATAAGCAAATCTCCAAATGAGTCTTGGCCTTCATATGAATTTGAGAAAATTTTTAAAGACCAATTTTGTGAAAACATAGAGAAATAGATAATGAAGAACAATCCACTATAATGCCATAACATGATAAATATAGTAAACATGGAACTTGGAAAGGGTTTGTTTACTAAAAAAAGAAATGTAATAACCTCAAAATAAAGGAAAAAAAAAGAGAAGAAAGGAAAACCCTAAATAAATGGAAATTTTGAATGAAAGTGAGGATTATGGGAAATCGAGATAATACCATTGGAAATATGTTTATTTATCATATTGTTTGAGAAATTGTGAAACTAATATGAGGATTTAAATTTTGGGCCAAAATATAATTTTTTAAAAGTTTAGGGGTCAAAATATAAATAACAAAAATTGCAAGGACACCCTTCAACAATTAGAATTTTGCTAACAAGTCTCTCAGATGATTTAAGAGAAATCAGATGCAGAAGTGGCGTGAAGATTTTTCTACACTCTTTCTCCCAAAATTTACTTTCTCTCCCTAAAAACCCTAAAACTTCTCTCTAGATTCTAACACTTCTAAATTTCAAATTTCAACACCATCACTGCCTATGGATTTAGAATGATGAGAACTACAATTCTATCTGATTGATTTCTGAAAATTTGGTCGAAAATCTGTCAAAAAGTAGAGAAAAAATCATAAGAAGGTAAGTTCTAAATCTCCCACTTAAAGTCCTTAAATTAGAAATCTGACACCATAGATAGGTTCAGAAGGTGAAAAAACCTTAGAATATGAAATTTGGCTGCCATCTAACAACTTTTGTATGTTGTGAACAGTAAATCCTGCTATTATGAATAGTAATTTTCAGAGATGATTAATACCTCCACAGTTGACCAGTATTGACTAACCTCCCGAAGGCCAAATTTCGCGAATCCAAAGTCATTTTCAAGGTTTTTGGATTATCTGGACTCGATTTTGAGGTCTATTTGCCAAATTCGGATAGAAAACATAAATTTTAGGGTTGTCCAACTTGGTACCCTAACTTTGTGAGTGGACGATTTTTTCTATGACTTGCCCTATACTCTTCTTGATTTTTAAATGTGTAGTTGAGTATGTTTATAAGATATTTACACTTTTATATGTTTATGAAATGCATTAAAATTATCTAAATTGATTACAATTTGGAATATAGCTCAAGAAGAGTATAGTTTTGAGAAATAGATTTCTGAACTTATGGTATGTCTGATTTCACATGTATTTCTCATTAAATGGTGAAATGAATATTTATGCATGTGATATTGATTAATAATTTTATATGATTGCCTCGAGAAAAGGCATGTATATGTGATAAACCCTGATTGAGAAATTTATGACAAATGAGTTATATTGAGACTAAGATTTTGTATTATACTAAAATAAAAGCTCTGTTTGAAATAATATGAAATATGTGCATATAATTTTGTGGAGGAATCCTATTAGAAACATTGTCTCCTAACAGTAAGTAATGTTAGCCCTGGTATACCTTGATACCTTAGCTAGTAGGGGTGATGCTAGCCTCGTGTGAGGGCTAACACACGAAATATGATATGTGATGGAGAGCGGGATGCCTCCTATTTGGCGATATGCCAGTTATATGAGATGTGATTTGCCTTCCCATTGCTTTGTGCTTAGAAAATTACCCATATTAGAGTCCATTCGCATGTCCTCTTGAATAGTGATAAGGCAAATCTTGGCTGAGATGCTAAGTATAGGCAAATCCTACACCAACAAAGTAAAGAGATTAAACTCTGATATGGTGGTTATGATACAAGATCCTCCTAATAATTATATAAGAAATATTTTTAATGCATATTACTGTTTGATTAATGATCATATTATATCATATATGGATACAGATGTTTGAATTGATTTGAACTGAAAATATTTGAAATGTGGGTCCCATATGGATGCACTTCTAAACTATAATTTTCAAAGTGATAAATTTAAAATATGAGTACATCCATATGTTGACCTAAGAGGTCATAGGAAGTATTATCTGCTCACTGAGTTGTCAAACTCACTACACGATATTTTCACATTTTTCAGATAAAGATACAGAGGTTGGCCCTACAGCTACGTGATCCGCTAGGTGTTATATTCTCTGGGTGAGCCTACATTGCTTTCAAGGCTTGAAATGTTTTAAAATATTATGTCATTATAATATAGAGTATGCTCTGAACGCCATAGGCAGGATCCCTGCTTCTGCTGTAATATTGTTAAGTGTAGCTTTAACTTGTATAATTAGCTATACTGAAAACTTGTAAACGTATGATATTTTCTTGATATGTGATATTGCAAGCCGTATGCAAATAAATAAGTGGTTAAATTTTCTGGTAGATGTGTTATTTGCGTTCCATTAAATTGGGGCATGACAAGAAAAATAGAGATAAAAGAGACGATACTACTCTTCAGCACTGTCATGACTCCAAATTAGGGGCAAATAATGGTAACTCTAACTCCTTGTTTAATAATCTATCCCTTGAATGTGATATACTTATAGCTCTTCGAAAAGGAGTTTGATATTACATTAACCACCCTTTATTAACTTTGTTTCATACTCAAATTTGTCACCTTCATTTACTGTTTTTACTTCTTAGTTATATAGTGTAGAGATTCCTAAAACTGTACATGAGGCTCTTTAAATACTAAAGTTGAAGAAAGTTATACTTAAGGAGATGAGAACTCTTGAAAATAAAGATACTTAGAGTGTTGAAACTTTACCAAAAAGAAAGACAATAGTGTGTTGTAAACAGGTCTCTACCGTAAAATGCAACTCAAATAATTCTATAAAAAGATATAAAGCAAGACTAGTAGCTAAGGGGTTCACTCAAACATATGGGGTGGATACTTTAAAACATTTGCACCTGTTGCAAAATCAAATATAGTTAGAGTGCTACTCTTAATAGCTGCTAATTTGCACTAGCCATTGCAACAAATGGATGTAAAAAAATGCCTTCTTAAATGGTGACATGGAAGAAGAGGTATACATGGAGTGTTCCACAGGATTTGAAAAAAAAATTGACCATAAAGTGTGTAGATTAAAAAAATTCTTGTATGGCCTCAAACAATCCCCAAGGGCCTAGTTTGAGAAATTTACTTAATCAGTAAAGAGACAAGGATACACTCAAGGATAGATTGATTATACGTTGTTCTTTAAATTTTCACAAGAAGGGAAAATTGATGTGTTAATTGTTTATGTCGACGACATCATTCTTACAAGAGATGATATGATTAGAATGGAGTGGCTAAAAAGAATCTTGCATTATAATTCGAAATCAAGGATCTTGGAGCTCTTCAATATTTTCTTGGCATGGAAGTTGCTTGCTCTAAAAAAGGAATAGTGATTTCCCAACGAAAATATATTCTTAACTTTCTAAAAGAAACATGAATGAGTGGATGTAAATCAACTGAGACTCCTATGGATCAAAATATAAAACTGTGGGAAAAAAGGAGTACATTTATAAATACGAAAAGATACTAGAGGCTAGTTTTGAAGTTAATCTATTTATCATATACTAAATCAGATATTGCCTATTTTGTTAATGTGGTTAGCCAGTTTATGCATGCTCTATATGAAGAACATCTTGAAATAATATATAGGATTTTGAGATATCTAAAATTCTCGCTTAGAAAAGGCCTTCTTTTTAAGAAGACTAATAATAGGAATATTGAAGTTTTTATAGATGCAAACTGGACTAAATTAGTCACTAACAGAAAATTTACATAAGGATATTTTATTTTCATTTGGGGTAATCTAGTTACTTGGTGGAGCAAGAAACATAATGTAATTGCTAGAAACAGTAAGCAGAAGCATAATTTAAAGCTATAGCTCAAGGGATATGTGATAAATTATAGGTTTAGAGAACTTTGAAGAAAGCCAGTGGATCTTCCCTTAAAATTATACTGTGAGATGTTAGTATTGCTCATAATCTTTTTCAACATGACAAAATCAAACATATTGAAATTGATAGACACTTCATTAAAGAAAAATTGAAAGCTGAAACCATTTGCATGCCTTTTGTACTCTCAAATCAACAAATAACTAACATCTTTACCAAGAGACTTTCAAGATCACATTTTGAGTCTTTAATTACCAAGTTGGACATAATCCCAATTCAAGGCCCAATTCAGGGCCCGATTCACCATATCCTAATTATTCAAGTCATTATTATAATTCTGTTATGAAATAACTTAAAAGTAGAGAGAGAAGTGAGAGAGAAACAAGAGAGTGAATTGTTCTTTCCATTCATGTATAAGGGGGTATTTATACAAGTAGGTGAGAGAGTCCTAGTAGTGATATACAGCTATAGGATAACTCTCTAGTGATAATTATCCTCTTAGATAATTACTAGAAATAATATCTTATCAGATAAGATAACCGAAAGATCAGGATGATAGACATCCACACAAGATATTCATAACACTCCCTGTAACATCCCGTAATTTTTTAGATATTTTCCTTAGAAATTCTTCACCTTACATATATGCATAGAAATGTTCTAATATTAATGGAATAGGTAAAGAAAGAAAACCTAAGAGGAAATATTAGAAATAAACATGTTAAAGAAAGGTGAAATTCTTAAGTAAAGAAAGATAAATTTTTGTGAAGTTAGTAAAGGTCTTAAAATTTCAAGAAGATCGGATTATGGTAATTTTTCTGAATTTAAGAGCAAAAGTTACTAAGTTTAGTATCTCCACCCGTAATTGGGCTTTAACCTATAGACACTTCATATAGAGTTTTTCTACTTCACATGAATTTTTAGCAAGCCAATAGGATAGCCCAAGGAAGAAATAAAACATAGACTTGGACTAGGATATAGAAATTGGACCGGTAGCCCAAAAATCATGAAAATGTGACCAAGCCCATTATGAAAGGTAGAATTTTAACCAAAGTAAGGAAAATGGGCAATAATGTGCCCAAACCCAAGAAGAAAAATAAAAATAAAAATAAAAATAAAATTAAAGTGATGAAATATTGGTGTAATCAAGATTAAGTGACATGGCATTAAGACAAAAATTTAGCAAGTGGTGTGATTCTACATTCATCATTTTGGCAAGTGGCATAATAATACAAGGCTTTAGGACAAAAACATCTATATCCTACATTCATAACTTTAGCAAGTGGGTAATAATACATAGCATTATGACAAAACATCATTATCCTACACAAATAATTTTAGTTAAGTAAGGAAAATTCAAGGGCTAGAAACTTGCCACTTAAAAAGGCAAATCTATCATACTTGATTAAGACAAAAGAAAAAGGAAATGAATCCCTAAATCAAAGGGATCTTGCCCCATATCTTAAGAACATATCATCATAATTTTCAAAATACAAATCTCCTTTTTCTATGCATATCTTGACTAAGGAAGAGGAAGACAAGAACATAAGTTGTTTGTTTTCTAAAAATTCAACAAAGTGTATCCTAATTGTGATAAGGTAGACCCATGATCATGAAAGGTGAATTATTTGGTGGTCTATATAAGAAAACCCACCCTTACAACATTAGAATTTCGTCCAAGTGAGGGAGAGCAAAAATAGAAGCAAGGTAGTGTGAGGAAAGGAGAGGAAGAAAGGAAGAAAGAGGAAGGAGAAGTCTAGGGGACTAAGTGCTCCAGGTAAGTTTAACAATATTTCTTTTTGAAGAAAACCTTTGAAACTCATAATATTTATATGAGATTTTGATCTTAAAACTTTGATGATTGGTCATGGATGTTGCTATATCATGTTACATATTGATCTTGCATGTGATGTATGTTTGAATACTTAGGTTGGTGTAGATAGTTCTGCATGGGTATGGCTATGGTTGACAGAATTTTAAGTTTCGGTATTTTAATTTCTGGGAACAATCTATAAGGAATTAAAATAAATGGTTAACATAAGAATTAAATATATATGTGTCACGGATTTTTACCCACTGGAATCATTCCATTTGGAGTCCATATAAGGTAGCTATAGTCTGATTAGTAGTCAAAGGTCAGAAAATGAATCATCAGGGAAGAATATGTTAGGATAGTTTCGGTAATTTAATTTCTGGGAATTATTGGTAGGGAATTAAAATAAATGGTTAACATAAGAATTAAAGATATGTGTGTCATGGATTTTTAGCCACTGGAATCATTCAATTTGGAGTTCACATGTGGTAGATATGGTCCGATTAGTAAGCCAAGGTCAGAAAATGGTTCATCAGGGAAGATTATGTTAGGACAGATTTTGTATTTTAATTTCTGGGAATTATCTGTATGGAATTAAAATAAATGGTTAACATTAAAGTTATATATCTATGTCTCATGGAAATATACCCACTGGAATTATGCAATTTGGAGTTCATATGAGGTAGATATGATCCGATTAGTAAGCAGAGGTCAGAAAATGTTTATTCAGTGAAGAGTATGTTATTAATGCTTTAGTTTTTGAATTTCTGGGAATATTCTGTAGGGAATTAAAATAGCACACCAACATAACAATTATAGATATATGGCTCATGGATTTTTACCAACTGGAATAACGCAATTTGGAGTTCCAATTTGGGAGATATGATCTAATTAGTTAGTAAAGGTCAGAACCTATCCGAGAGGAACTATCCTGTACTTTGAGGGAGTAATATCACCTTTGTTTCTTAATTTTTCATTACAATGTTCAACATAATAGTTTTAGATAATTGTTTTATCTTGAAATGGACACCAAGATCACCTACATCAGAGTTAAATTGAGGGAGTTATGCTCTGATTAGTAAGAGAAGGTTAGAAAGGATGAAAACCTGCATCAAGAAAATAAAAAAATAAAATTAGTATTTAAAAAAAGAAGACGAATCTTAATAAATGACTAGTATAGCCATAGTCATTGCCATTGTATGAACTTCTTACCATCTTAAGTGTAAAATTTTGACATGAAAATATTTTATAAAGTGATATTTGAAATGGTTATGTTCATGGCATGATTACCAATGATTTATGGTAATAGTTATATTTTGATGAACATACTTGTTATTGAAAGCATATTTTTGGCTAACATTGTGAAAAGAAAAGAAATGAGCATGGTCACATGGCAATCCATGTGGTGTACCAGTAGGGGACGCCCTACCAACGGTTATGATCATGATAATGAGAAAAGAAAGAGAAAGTGGGCCATGTCGGACGGAGCGAGAAAAGCCCGTACCGGAGAGTCGAGGATACTCACCCTGACCGGGGTAGCTTGAAATGAGAATAAGTTGATGGCCATCATATGATATTTTGAAAATAGTTAATCATATCATACATATCATTATAGTATGATTCTTATGTGCATAGATATAATGCATTCATGTGACCAAAGATATTTTCTGTAGTTTATACAGCTGAACATGACGTGATGAGCTTTACTGATGATAATTTATTGTTGAACTTACTGGGATTTAATTCTCACTATATTTCCATATCATGTTCAGAAAATTATTTATGCAGCTTTTGTTTCTAAGGCTCTGGCTTTTAGTGCACATTGGATCGAGTTACTTTATGTTGGGCAGATTTCAGAATCAAATAAGATGTTTGTGGTCGAGTTGGCTCAGATCCCGGTGAAGGTGCAACCACCCGCACCTGTATCTCCGGAATTGGTCAACCAAAATAAACAAGATGTAAATATCTATGTGTTTGATATGTTATACGTCTGTTTTGATTAATGACATGTATGTGAACTCAATATTGTATAATAATAAAGAAAAAAGAGAGAGGTTGTTACACTCCCCCTTGGATGTCCATTCCTTAAGAATGTGCCTCGTTAAAACCTTACTAGGAAAAACCCTGTGGGATAAAAACCTAGTGAAGGAAAAAGAGTACATCATTCTTTTAAGACGTTGTCAAATAAATATGACAATTTCATTTGATATTCTTAAGTCTTCGAACTCCAATATTATATACCAGCTTCTCAAATGTTGTAGTAGGAAGTGTCTTAGTAAACAAATCTGTTAGATTATCACTTGAACGAATTTACTGAATATCCACATCACCATTCTTTTGAAGATCATGAGTGAAAAAGAATTTAGGTGATATATGCTTTGTTCTATCCCCTTTAATATACCCTTCCTTTAATTTGGCAACACATGCAGCATTATCTTCGTATAAGATCGTCGGGATCATCTTTCTAGACAAGCCACAAGATTCTTGTATGTGTTAAATCATAGATCGTAGCCAAACACATTCTTGACTTGCCTCATGTAATGCTAAAATTTCTGCATGGTTAGCTGATGTGGCAGAGATAGTTTGTTTCATAGATCGCCATGAAATTGCGGTACCCCCGTATGTAAAAAATTAGCCTGTTTGCGATCGTCCATTATGAGGGTCGGATAAATATCCTGCATCCGCATAACCAATCAACTCAGACTCGCGTACATTTGAATAAAATAGGCCCATATCCATTGTTCCTTTAAGCTAACAGAGTATATGCTTAACTTCATTCCAATGCCTTCGTGTAGGTGAAGAACTATATCTTGCTAATAGATTAATAGCAAATGATATATCAGGTCGAGTATGACTAGTAAGATACATTAATACCCCTATTGCACTAAGATATGGTACTTCAGGTCCAAATAGTTCCTCATCTTTTTCATGAGGTCTGAAAGGATCTTTGTTCACATCTAATGACCTCACAACCGTTGGAGTACATAATGGATGTAATTTATCCATATAGAATCGTTTTAACACCTTTGTCACATAATTTTCTTGATACACAAAGATGCTATTATTTAAATATTCAATTTGTAATCCAAGGAAAAATTTAGTTCTTCCAAGATCCTTCGTTTCAAATTCTTTCTTTAAGCAATTAACAATTTTTTGGAGCTCTTCAGAAGTTCCAATAATATTTAAATCATCAACATAAACTGCAATTATGACAAACTCATTTTTAGATCTTTTTATAAAGATACATGGACAAATTGGGTCATTTCTATACCCTTCTTGCAACAGGTATTCACTAAGGCGATTATACCACATACGCTCATATTGTTTTAAGCCATAAAGTGATTTATTTAATTTGATTGAGTAGTCTACTCGAGAACTAGAATTGTATGCTTCAGGCAACTTAAATCCTTCCGAGAGTTTCATATAGATATCATTATCAAGTGAGCCATACAAATAGGCTATAACAACATCCATTAGACGCAAATCGAGCTTTTCACGTACTGCCAGACTAATTAAATATCAAAAAATAGTTGCATCCACCACAGGTGAGTATGTTTCCTCAAAATCAATTCCAGGTCTTTGCGAAAAACCTTAGGCAACAAGTCTTGCCTTATATCTCACAATTTCATTATTTTCATTTCATTTTCGCACAAAGACCCATTTGTATCCAACTAGTTTTACATCTTTAGGTGTACGAACTACAGGTCCAAAAACTTTTCGCTTTTCAAGCATGGTTAGCTCTGTTTCAATTGCGTCTTTCCATTTTGGCCAATCATTTCTTTGCTTGCATTCCTGAGCAGACTTTGGTTCATGATCCTCATTATCGTTTAAAACATCGCGCGCTATATTATATGCAAAATTATTGTCAACGTTGACCTTTTGTCGGTTCCATCGTATTCTATTCATAACATAATTAATTGAGATCTCTTCATTTTCACAAATTTCAGGTACTTGAGTTTCTTCTGGAACTAAAACATTAATTATGTCTTGAAACTCTTCTGGAGACTCTTCTAGAGTTGTTAAATCCTCGATTTGACCATCTTGATTCTTAGCTCATTTTCCTTTTCAAGGATTTTTATCTTTGGAACCAATGGGCCTACCACGCTTCATACGGGTCTCAGGCTTATTTGTAATGATAGATTGTTCGACAGGGATATTAATTTTAACTGGAGCATTAGCAGCTGGTATATGTGATTTAGTATTTCTTTTTGAGTCAGTAAATGCGTATGGCAATTGGTTGGCTAAATTTTGCAAATGAATTATCTTTTGAACTTCGAGTTCACATTGTTTTGTACAAGGATCAAGATGAGTAATTCATGCCAACTAATTTCTCTTTTCAGCTGTTTATTTTCTCCCCCTAATATTGGGAAAACTGATTCATCAAAATGATAATCAGCAAACCAAGTTGTGAATAGATCTCCTGTTAATGGTTCAAGATACTTTATTATAGAAGGAGATTCATATTCAACATATATTCTCAACCTTCTTTGAGGACCCATCTTAGTGCGTTGTGGTGGGGCAATAGGGACATATACCACACATCCAAAAATTCTTAGATGGGAAATATTTGGTTCCTGACCAAAAACCATTTTTAATGGGGAGTATTCATAATAACTTGTTGGCCTTATGCGAATTAATGATGCAGCATGCAAGATTGCATGTCCCCAAGTAGATATTGAGAGTTTTGAATTCATAAGTAATGGTCTTGCAATTAACTTCAGACGTTTAATAAATGATTCTGCAAGACCATTTTGTGTATGAACATGTGCTACAGGATGTTCAACATCAATCCCAATAGACATACAATACTCATTGAATGTTTGAGAAGTAAATTCACCAGCATTATCAAGGCATATTTTCTTAATTAGAAAATCAAAAAAATGTGCTCGTAATCTAATCAATTGCGCAAGTAATCTCGTAAATGCCAGGTTACGAGATAATAACAAGCACACATGTGACCATTTAGTTGATGCATCAATTAAAACCATAAAATACCTAAATGGTCCACAGGGTGGGTGTATTGGCTCACAAATATCGCCTTGTATTCTTTCTAAAAATGTGAGGGATTCACCCATAACTTTGACTGGTGATGGTCGAATAATCAATTTCCCTTGGGAGCAAGTGGAACATGAGAAATTATTCGATTGAAGAATCTACTGGCTCTTCAATGAATGTCCACTTGAATTTTTAATTATTTTTCGCATCATAATTGATCCGGGATGGCCTAATCGGTCATGCCAAATAACAAAGTTATTATGATTTGCAAACTTCTGGTTTGCAATAGCATATATTTCAATTGTATTTATATATTTATAGTACAATCTAGAAGAAAATGTAGATAACTTTTTCAATATGCATTTGTTACCTAAGATTGTACTTGTAATATGAAGATATTCAATATTTCCTTCATTTGTTGTCTCAATGTGGTATCCATTTCGGCAAATATCCTTAAAACTTAGTAAGTTTCTAAGGGACTTGGAGGAGTATAAAGCTCTGTCAATATGTAGTTTTGTTCCTCCAAGTAACATTATACTAACTTTTCCAGAGCCTTCAATTAACTTTGTATTACCAGATATAATACTAATATTAGTTCCTTGCATTACTAATTGGGAAAAATATTTTTTATCTTTGAGAATTGTGTGAGTTGTGCCACTATCAATGAGACATATTTCTTCATTAGTAATGTTGGTATCAGTAGAAGAAACATTCATTCTTGATTGAAAAATAAAATAAGAATAGTCAATATGAGAAAATAGTACATAAAATAAAATAACAACTTTAAAGAATGAATTGTACTGGAAAAAAAAGGGAAACCCTAAAGTTTAATGTCATAAAAATTATACAAATAACCATCACCAATTAAATGATCAATTTTTTTCCATCATGATCGGCAAAAGAATTTGTAACATCTAAATGAGTTATATCAATCATAGCCATTGTTGAGATTTTTAGCCATATAATTTTTTCACTTCTGGTGGAAAGATATGTTCTTGAAATAATCACTACAACCACGACTTTGAATTTGAATCTGACCATAGTGGTCATATGTTGCTACATTCGCTTCAGGGAATGGAGCAATGTCAGTTGGATGTGACTTATTTTTCTAGTGGTTATACCTTTCAAAGAACAAGTGGATCTTTTACGGTAAGTATTCATTTTTTTTCCCTTTATGAAGATGATGGTAAAGGAATTCGAGTTTTGTAAGATTCGACATGTTAAGACTACCATAAAATATAATGCTAATCAATCACCATCCATAAATAAAGTGAACCATTTCAAATAAATCATAATAAAAGCATGTAAATTCATGGTAGTTTTCTATTTATTATTAAAAGGAGAAATAAAATCATTCTTTTATGTCAAAGTATTGTAAACATAATTATTTAATGTCAATCAACATAGACATGTGCTTTCTCCTTAATTAAGAGATAAATGTTAATCATTACTTAACTTACCATGTACTAATAACAAGGATTTCTACACATATAAATCATAGAGCATATATACATGATCTTCATCCATACAAACATATATTATATATATGCCATCGAAATGCCCATATTCATTGAAAGAAGTTATAATTAAAAAGGTATATTCAACTTTTATCATAATCTCCTAGTTATGCACAACCATAAAAAAATTTTATATTTTTAATGATGTAATTACTATTATTTGCATATATTAAATAAATATGAGCAACTATACATATTAATTTATTAAAGAACTACATGAAGAACTATATACCGAGTGATTAAAAAGAAATAAAGTTTAATATAAGAGATAAAATAGACTTATTACACCTAAACCATTGTCCTTCAGGGACAAACTTGAGGCAATTGAAATTGTTGCGGTCCTTCAGGGACAAACTAAAATAATAGAATTTACACATAAGTTGGTATAGTTCTTCAATGACATATAATTTGGTGCAGTCTTTAAGGGATATATAGGTGTAGTCCTTCAGAAACATATAATTTGGTGCAGTCCTTCAGGGACATATAATTTGGTGTAGTCCTTTAGGGACATATAATTACACATAAATTGGTGCAGTCCTTCAGGGACATATAAATTGGTGCAGTCCTTTAAGGACAAATAATTTATACATAAATTGGTGCAGTCCTTCAGGGACTTATAGGTGCAGTCCTTCAGGAACATATAATTGCATATAAATTGGTGCAATCCTTCAGAGACATATAATTACACATAAATTGGTGCAGTCCTTCAAGGACATATAAGTTGGTGCAGTCCTTCAAGGACATATAAGTGTAGTCCTTCAAGGATAAATAATTTGGTGCAGTCCTTCAGGGACTTATAGATGTAGTCCTTCAGGAACATATATTTTGAAGTAAGAGGAAGAGAGATTTAAATAAAAAAAATTGTATATAAATTGATGTGATCTTTCAAGGATAAAATAAATCAATAACAATCTAATTATACATAAAGATTACTAACCTTGAAGCAAGAGGTAGAGCGTCGTGCTGATAACGTGTTATGAAATAACTTAAAAGTAGAGAGAGAGAGAAGTAAGAGAGAAACACGAGAGTGAATTGTTCTTTCCATTCATGTATGAAGAGGTATTTATACAAGTAAGTGAGAGAGTCCTAGTAGTGATATACAGCTATAGGATAACTCTCTAGTGATAATTATCCTATTAGATAATTACTATAAATAATATCTTATCAGATAAGATAATCGAAAGATCGGGATGATGGACATCCACACAAGATATTCATAACAAATTCATATTTTTTCTCTCAATTTTTTATCTGTTGCTTTTGTTTAGGAGTATTTTTGTTTTAAATAGAAATCTGCTCCTCAATTATAGGAGCAGCCTCTTGTATAAATTCATAATAAACTTTAAATAAAACATATATTTCTAAGTCAAATATCTTGGCTGACTCTCGCTTACAATTAGATATAATATAAAAATAATTATATATTTTTTATTATAAGTTTTACTACCGTTGAATTTGTGAACTTCAATGATAAATTCAATTTTTAAAATATTAGCGTTAACGTGAGGAGGCTTCATGTTTTTGAATTGCATAAAGTGTATATATTAATTAATTTATTAAAGGAAAGTATTTGCTCATGAGTTAACCTTGAATTATTATATAGAATCTACAATATATTCATATTAGTGCTACATTTTGTTTATAAATTATGAGTTAATTTTAATTTTTTTTTATAATATCTCTATTAAATCAATATGATTTAAAAGTTTTAGAATTAAATATTATATCATGTAGTATTATAATTTTTTTATGTCTAATTAAATTATTCAATAATATTTTAGAGATTCTTATATTATATTTTTGATATAATATATATAATATAAAAATAATTATATATATTTTATTATCAATTCCACTATAATTTGACTATAGTTGAATTTACGAACTGCCGTTAGTTAGTTCACTTATTCAATTCAATTTTTAAAATACTAACGTGAGGAGAATTGCATAAAATGAAAGTGGAAGTTCGCCGTATAAGAGCAGTTGGTGATACGTACAACCAATTGTTGATAAACACGTCAGTCCACAGGTAAAATATGAGAGCTACATCCAATTGCTATGTGACGGTGATAATGTTTTGTGCTAAAATATACTTACTCCATGTGATATCCACTACTTCCCGTTGCAGGACAATGCCCTATTGGTTTTTAATTTACATTTTGTTAAAATCGACGAAAATAAAAATAAAACTTAAAATAATTATTATCATAAAAAATCACAACCTTATTTTTCATCATTAACTTATTTTTTATGAATAACATAAAATAAAATTGTGATTTTTGAAAATTTGAAGTTAACTCATTGGCATTTTTCCTATTAAGGCGTCACCCGCTTGTTTCATCCACTTATTAAGTAGTTTTTTTAAAAAAAAAAAATTGGCTAAATCATTTCTTCTTATCAATTTCTTTATAAGTGATAGTTTCTCATTCTAATTATGGTGCTCTGGGCTTTTAATCTATCTCAGTTTGTTCTTGATTTGGGATTAGTTAATTAGCTCCCATGGTCTTATTAGTTTAATTATGCCGCCCCCTATTCAATTCCTTTAAGTCAGAATTGGGGGACAGTTTAGTTACTCTTCTTCATACTGATATATCCTTAGATTAGGGATAGGATGTTTATATATAATTCTTTTATTGTTCTTTTCGTTTATTTTCGTAGGTTATAATTCACATTAGAACTCTCACCAAAGCAGTTCTAATGTTTTGGGCCTCTTTTTACTATGTATGTATGTTGTTAGTATTCCTGATATTACCTTCAAATAGGACAAGTTTAGGAAGTAGTTGAGTAAAAAGGATAAGTATTTAAGAGAAGTAGGTAATTTATAGGAAAGAAAAGAAACTTGCGGGACACTTTTTCTTTTGTGGTATCTTCCTTCTTAATGATATTTCTTAATAAAATGATCACCAATTTTCATTAAAAGAAAATAAAAGGAGATGTAGGTTAGTTATTCTAGTTATATTGTTAATTAAAGATCTTATTTAATAATCATATTTTTAGATTTCAACATTTTAATGTTGGTAAGATTTTGGTATGTTAAAAACCATGCGTGGCTTTGTGTGTGGCATTTTAAATGTTTCTGTCTAGTATGATTATATAACATTTATGTTAGGAAAATATAACAATAGATGATTATCAAATCGTATATCACCATAATAGAATCTCAAAAAATATAAAAGGAAAGATGTACCTGAAAAAAATAAAAGAAAATATCAATCTTTTAATGCTATAGATACTAATCATTTTTCAATATGAAATAAGAGTAGAAGAGAAAATTATATAAAAAAATTCTCTTATTTGTCTTTATACTTTAGAGATCATAAATTTTATATAATTGTACGTGATTACTTTGTCATTGATCTATTACAAAAGATATATATTACATTAACTTTTACACATAAAGTGATTGATATCAATTATTTTAATATTTTGTAAACTCATAAATTAGTAATTTAACATATCACTTAATTGAATTTTTTGTTAGATAATAGATTTAGATATAATTAATTAATTCGTGTGTTCACGTAATATTAATGAGACTAGAATAAAGCTATCTGATTAAATATATAATTTAGATGAACAAAAATCATTTTCTCAAATTCTAACATGCCAAGATAAAAATTGCAGCAAATAAAGTTAAAAGCATGTAATCCTCCTTTTTATTTGTTGCTGAATTAAGAGTACCTTTCTCTCCCCCCCCCCCTTTCCCCTTCCCTTTTTTTGCACTGTAGAGGATGCATTCAGTTACCAAATTAATCGCAAAGAAACATTTATCTCTTATACGATTGATCAAAAAATTATTATTTTAAATATTATTTACAAAAATTATCTTGCAGGGCGAGAAAGAAAAAAACACTAAAAAGTTGGTAAATTCTGTGAAAAAAAGCCATATACATAACCTAAGGTAACGAGGCAAGCTACCATAAACACGTCAATTTACAATTTTTTTTATATAATTAACATGGGAATTTGCAATACGAGTTCAATACAATTGGTTAACTACATGGCACCTAACCAGTAAATGCACTGGCATGTTTAGTTGATTTTTGGTAATTCCCTAAGAAAATTGGAAATTTCTAATTTAATGAGACGAGGCTAGGGTTTTCATAAGTGCCACCTCAGAATCCACAAGTAGAGATAAATGTACAATCTACCTTTGGATGTTTCCTTAACCTCCTTGTCTCTTTGTCTTAATAGAAGAAGATAATACCAATTGTATGGTCATTGCTTTTGAAAATAAAACAAAACCTTATTTTGGAAGCATTTTGCTAGCTTTCTTGCCATTCCCACACTCGCCCCACTAGGAAACAAAACTGAGGGCAATGTTTGTCTTTGTTAGGGCATGTTTGTATTCACGTAACCTTTGGGAATATTAAAAGTCTTAGGCCAGCCCTGATTCCCTATCCACCTAAGGTGAAGACAAAAGAAAACATAAAAGTGGAAGTTTTAGTGAGAGAAGAAAGACAGGTTCTAGAGAGAGAAAGGGATAGTTTTAGAGGGGAAGATAGAGATAAAGAGAGAGTGGCGAGGCTCACCTTCTCACAAATTCCATACTCCACTGAGGAGGGAAGGACAACAAAACAATAACGACAAAGGGACCCCCTCACGCATTGTCGACAACGTAGCCATGAAGAAGTCCTTGAAACCGAAACTTTTAGTCCAAACATTGAATTTCACTCCCATAGAAGCAGAGCATACCTGGTAAACCGACCCGTTACAGTTCTGGTTTACAAGAGAGTTTTGAGAGGCGATCTTTGGAATTTTCAGGGTTTTCATCTGGGTTTTTCTTCAATTTGGAAACCCACTGAGGATTGAGCGCTTCTTTGTTCGATTAACCAATTCTGGTGCTGGTACTGCCAAAGATGGTTCCGGTAGGGTCCCTCTTCTTATAACTACTTCCTTGGTTTTCTCTGTAAATCTGTGCTGAATTAATGGAAAATCTTATACCCATATGACCTTCTGGGGTGAAGCTTGAGTTTCTGACCATTAATTTTTATTTGGGTTGTGCACGCTCTTAAAATCAAACCTTTTTTTTTTTTGAAACTGTCCGACGCTGCTTAGCGTATGGGATCTGCAGCATTCGACTGTGAAATCATCTTAATTTTATAATCGAGTTTTTTTTCTAGACGTTGTGCTTTGGATTCGTGTTTTCTTCGTCATTCCTTTTGAATCCCGATGTAGACTTGTTCTTTGGTTATCATCATACGCCAGCATATTCTGCCCATTTCTTCAAATTTATCTTTTGCTTGGTTAAACTTGAGGTATTTGGATAGATCCCAAAGTTTTATTTAGTCAAATTTATCATTGAATCTATTCTAGCTCTTTCTTTCTCTTCACAATCGTCACCCTTTATTTATTGCCAAGTTTTAAAGACTTTTGTTATTGTTACTTGGGATCTATGTTTCAAGATGAAGGGTCGTCTTCTGTAACTTCATCACCTCTAAAGTTCTTTTCGATGATGTCACCTTCACCTAGCTTAGGATCTCCGTACCCATGGCTTAGAGAACTTAAATCCGAGGAAAGGGGCTTGTACTTGATCCATTTGTTGCTCACTTGTGCAAATCATGTAGCCGCTGGTAGTCTTGAAAATGCAAATATCGCCCTCGAGCAAATTTCCCAGCTTGCTTCCCCTGACGGTGATACCATGCAGCGAATTGCTGCATATTTTACTGAAGCACTTGCTGATCGGATACTTAAAACATGGCCTGGTCTCCACAAAGCCCTTAACTCCACAAGAATAGTCATGATTTCTGAAGAAATTCTGGTCCGGAAGCTATTCTTTGAGCTGTTCCCGTTCTTGAAGGTAGCATTTGTGCTTACAAATCAGGCCATCGTTGAAGCCATGGAAGGGGAAAAGATGGTTCATATAATTGATCTCAATGCTGCTGAACCTGCACAGTGGATTGCACTCCTCCAAGTTTTGAGTGCACGACCTGAAGGCCCTCCCCACTTGAGAATTACTGGAATTCATCAACAGAAAGAGATTCTGGATCAGATGGCTCATAGACTGACTGAAGAAGCAGAAAAGTTGGATATCCCATTCCAATTCAATTCCGTAGTCAGCAAATTAGAAAATCTTGATTTTGACAAACTCCGTGTAAAAACTGGGGAAGCACTAGCAATCAGCTCTATTCTCCAATTACATTCCCTTTTGACATTTGATGATGAAGCTTTGCGGAGAAGATCTCCTCTCCTGTCAAAAACCTCAAATGGAAATCATCTACAAAGAGTCCTGCCAACGAACCAGAGCACTTTGGGTGATTTGCTTGAGAAATATATGGTTGATGGATACAGTCCAAGTCCTGACTCAGCCTCATCATCACCAGCATCTTCAACTACTTCAATGAGTATGGAGAGCTTTCTTAATGCCTTGTGGGGTTTGTCTCCAAAAGTCATGGTTGTAACAGAACAAGATTCTAACCATAATGGTTCAACTCTGATGGAGAGGCTACTAGAAGCTTTATATTCTTACGCAGCATTATTTGATTGTTTGGAGTCTACAGTGTCAAGAACGTCTTTGGAGAGATTAAAGGTGGAGAAGATGCTGTTTGGTGAGGAAATCAAGAACATTGTTGCATGTGAGGGAGCTGAAAGAAAGGAAAGACATGAAAAGCTTGATAAATGGCTCCAGAGGCTTGATTTAGCTGGGTTTGGGAATGTTCCTTTAAGCTATTATGGGATGTTGCAGGCAAGGAGGTTACTGCAGAGCTATGGTTGTGAGGGATACAAGATGAGGGAGGAAAACGGTTGTGTTGTGATTTGCTGGCAGGATAGGTCCCTCTTTTCAATATCAGCTTGGAGATCTAGGAAGTAAGATGGATTTCAAGCCCAAAATGAGGAAAACAAGTAGAGATGAAGTACTGATGGTACAATTTTCAGGTCTTCTCGTTTTTTCCCTTCATATCTTGTTTTTGTCTATATGGTAAGGTAATGACTATTCTTCAAGAAAGCCGCATTAAGAAAAAAAAAATTGGAAAAAAAAAAGGGTAGGGAGAGAGGGTTGGGGTAGAGAGAGAGAGAAGAAGAAGAAGAAATGAAAGATTACTTTCAGGTTATCTATTTGCTGCTGCCCTTTTTATTATATACGGATCCCTATACCTATGACTATATTTTTGCTTTTCTTCATTCACTGGTTCAGTGCAAGTTTATATACATATAGATGCATCTAAATTAGTGGAAAAGTGATGATTATCTTCCTTCCTCCTCGCCTATTTCGCAGTATTCAATCTGAGTGGCCTGATCAACTGGTCCTAACTTCAGCGGCTGAGACAAACAGTCTGGTTTAGTCTATGCCACTGTTTTATCAGATAGATTGTTTTGAACTACCCTAAACTAGTAGAGCCAACGAGATGTAGAAAAGTTTGACCGAATAAGAAAGATAAATACAAAAATTCACTAAAGAAAAAAAAAATAGAAAGAAAGAACTAGAACTAGATCCCTTTTTACATGGCTCTATTGTCCTTAAGCAAAATGGAAGCTATCTGATTCCAAAATGAAAAAAGAGGGATAGAAGGATAAGGACGAAAAGATCCAGCCAATAAAAGTCATCCTCTATTTCTTTTCATCTCCAATATCAGTATCGCCGAATCAAACATGGACAAGACTTAAAAGAATTTTCTTTTTATTGAGTTTTATCTTTGTGTTTTTGGACTTTTATTCTTCTTCTTATCACAAATATATATATATATATATATATATATATATATATATATATATGAACATTTTTTGTAACTTCAAAAAATAAGTCTTCAAAAAAATTTCACAAATCATAATTTTATTAAAGAATTTTATAATAAACATATGCACATACAAATATCACTCTAAAGTTAAAGAATTTTAGGACGATTGGTTTGCAAAATTAAAGATTCACGTAAAGTTAATTTTTTAGGCTTTTATGAATCGCATTTTTTAAAATATAATATTTTCACATTTGATGTATATCATTGTTTTTTAGTATGGTTGATAATTTTTCAAAATTATCTCTACTAATTTTTAACATATAAAAAAGATAAAATATATGTGTAATTAAATAAAATATTAAAAAATAAAATAAAATAAATTTAAAGTTTAAAATTTATAATTTAAGATATAACTTCAAGTGTTTTAAAAGTTAGAGTTTATAATTTTAAATATTGAAATTTAAATTTGAAATATAAAATATAAAATTTTATATCTATAATTTAAAGTTTAGAGTTAAATATAAAAATAATATAATTTAAAAAATATCTTTTTAACTTTATTTTCACCTTTGGAAAGGTAACATTCCCACCTTTCCTTTGAGAATAAAATTGAAAAATATATAATAATGTATTCTCATATTTTATTCTTTAAAATCTTGTGTTCAATTTACGATTTAAATGCCTTGTAAAATATTTAATGGATGGATATTTAAGAAATAATATATATTTTTAACTTGAATTCTTTATTTTTTAGTTATAGTACTTATTTTTTTATTTTATAATTTCAGAAATTATAGAATTATTCTATCTTTATCTTTTATTTATTAGTCTTAATGTCTGATTTTGTATTAATATAATTTTTTTATTTTTCTAAAAAAAAGCAATTTTTTTTTGCTGAGTGCTCTAATCTTTAAACATCAACTTAGTTATACTAAAATTTTCACTCATCAATCATTAACAACTTAAAAGTAATGTGTGAATACACACAATCCACCAAAATAAGTATCACAACTCGGTCAATATAGAAAACAAAGAAAATATAATTAAATATATATAAAAGTTGGCAATGTTAAGAATAGCATATTAAAAATTTAGTACAGTCAAAGTATAAATTACCACAAGATAATATAATTTTAATGAGTTAATATTTAACATATTAGTGAATAATTTTTTATTTTTTTATAATATTTAAATTATGACACATAATACAAATAATTTTAAAAAATTATTTTTATCACATATCATATGTCACGATCTGAATATTATTGCGATGATGGACCAAATTATTTTTCTAAGTTTATAAGTGAATAATTTACAAGACATTCCTCTTTTATTATTTAAAGATGCCATTGGTTAAAGTTGTGGCAACCTCCACTTAAGAGGGACCCATTTCACAAATCTCCCCTTCCTAACTCTAGTAGAGCCAACCTGCAATCAAAAGAAAAGCTTCCAACTTTCTTTTTGGTAGAGAATTTATTGACATGTCTAAACCATTGTTCTCAATGTGAATTTTATCAAGTTGAAGTAATTTGTAGAAGACAATGTAACACGTATCTACAACCTAGACTGCAAAACACATGCCCCTACAAAGGTAATCCAACATTTAGAAACCATGCCTAAATCTGTGTAGCTAAAAGAACATGCTTCCCAAATCCAAAACAATGTTTCAAACTTGAAGAACCACATTGATATCACATAATCCGCTTTGTTGCATTTCGATGTTTTCTTTTCCTAGATTAAAACCCAAGCCGCTTAATTTCATGATCAAATTTTACGCTCATACCAAACAATTGATCAAAGCACTCTGGAAAATTATTTTAGTAATAAGGAATAAAGTTTCCTTAATTTTACCTCAATTGCAATGTTTTTTTAAAAGCAAACACAATGTATTATTCCTTGTTCTTAAATCATACATGGTTTCAATCTTATCCCACAAAGTTTTAGCATGTGTCTTGTTAATAATATGATTTAAACATCATTTTCAGCCCATTGTTGAATGAAGCTACGTGGTTGCAAAAGTTCAAATTCTAGTTCTTCGACAGATTTAGACTTGAGTTTTTTTTGCTACAAAAAAATTGTGTCTAAATTTGATATAGAATATCCTTCATTTTTTCCATTTATGCAAATTTTTCATAAATAAATTATCTTTCATTTTTATTTACACCTATCCTGCAAGATAACCATGTGACATGCATGGACAATAAGAAAACAAAAGAATTTTCAAAATCAGTTTTGAAAACCTTTTTTCAATGAAATTGCCACCAAAATATATTTTAAAACAAATTTTTTTTTTAAAAAACATCTTTTCAAAATAGGATTTACGAACTAGGTAAGGATTAGGAATAGTTGTGTGTGGTAAAGGTGGTAAGCTCTCCATAACATTCACTCCCAAGAACAGTTTTCCTAATAGTGTGTTTGGATGAGTGAATTTTTTGGGAGAAAAGTAATTTTTTGCGGTATTGTCATAAAATTCCTTATTTGGATTAAAATTACCTAAAATTACTCAGAAATTTAAATCATCAATTTTTATTAGAAATTACAATTCCACCAAAATAGGTGGAATTTGTAAAATTCCTCCCTTTGGTTTGAGCACAAGTATTATGGTTATTTTCTTTTTTTACATTTGATTTGAGTGATTTGGACTTAGTGTGGCCTTTCTATTCCCTTTTTTGTATTTTGGCTTTGTTGGTTTGAAAGGCGGAGTCCTTTTAATCCGTAGAAGGGGGTTTTCCAATTTCATTGTAACCAATATATCATTATTTTCTAAATAAAAAAATATATATAAAAGAAAGGCATGTGGATTTTGTTTGGATTTAAGTAGGGAAAACTCCAATTTATTTGGAATTAATTCTCAATTTTTTTTTCTTCATGAGACCCTAACACCCTTTACTTTCTTTTGAAATATGTACAGCTGTGCTGCCTGAAAATGCCCTGTACATCACCATGCGAGCTTAGGGATGAGAAGAGAGAAAAAGTTGGGAAGGGAGGCACGCAGTGTTATTCGCCAAAGTTCAACCAGCTAGTGAAAAGGTAGTATTTCTCTCTATTTTGACTTGATAAGAAATGATTCAAGGGAAACCCCCGCATGTACCCGCCTATTTAAATGGTGTTCAGTTTTCTCCAATGGGGACAATGATTTAATTACATCTCCTTCGCCGAATCTTGCTCTATTCTATGCTATTAATGTGAATGTATAAAGGTTTATTTTGCTCATCCAAGTCCCTTTGTGTTTGTTACTATTGGCGTCTTCAAATTAAATATGACTTTGATGTCTCTGATTCTGATATGAGTGCAAGTATGATATGAAGTTGATCTTAAATAGCCGATGTGTTTTTCTGATGTTTTATTTTGCTACTATTTCAATTTTAACCTGTCTATTCTTCACTTGGTTCACATTTTGGCTTAAGTCTAATTTGGATAACCATTGGTTATGGGTAGCTTCCCATTTTGGTTCAGATTGACTATTCAGCTTTCTCTAAGAAATGGTACTAATTGGTTTTGTTATGAATATGGTTCTGGTTAATTCATCTCTTGATTTAATCTCGAGATATTATCTTGCCGTGAGTTTGGGTAAAACAGTGGTGTAGGTTGAGTCTCATTTTGAGTTTCTCTGACTTGATCTGGCGATGATGACATTTGTTTGGTTACCTCATTTTGGTTTTGGGCAATCGGCATTTGCAAATTGGATCTTGTTAATTGAATAATAGAACTCTGCATGCGTTCTTTTTTCTAGCTACCGCAGTTTTTTGTTAGTCGGTTCTGTGTTCAAATTTGGTAGCTGTCTTTTCAATAGTAGTGTGTGAGTGTTTGGATAATGGCGGGGTAAACACTATGCTGATCTGTTTTGATTTGACTATAATGTGCCTGCGCTTGGTTTGCCCGCTGTGTGGGCATAGCAATATGTTTCCAGTGATAAGTCCATTGTTGGTTTTATTGTGTTACAGCTGGATTAAGGGTTTAACTTGGTTTTATGATTTCTGGAAAATATTTTATGGTGATTGGAATTCGATAAGTAATAATTCTTAAGGTTAAATGCTAATTATTTAGTTCCAAATGCACTTTTTTTGCGACTCTGTTTTGTTGAGTTTAATGTGGACTTTTATTAACTCCTTTTATGTCTATATGCTTGAACAATATTCTCCATGTTGCCATGATTCAGAATGGTTACAAGTGTTAAATTAATTCTGCGTGATGAGAATCTAATCTTCCTTTATTTTCCTTTGAAATATGCATGGCAAAATATTTTTGGAATTGTACTGAGCTGCTTTTGAGAGATATTTGAGAATTGGAAATGCTGCAAGGAGTTGATATTTGCCAATGGTGCTTTCTTTCACTAATCTTATTGAGTAGAAATCCTGAATGTTATAGTGAGCCCTTGTGTTTTGAGTTGCTAACTTCCTTGCCTTCATAGAGTGTGCAAAGTTGTGCGCCTGCAATGCTCATGGTTTTTCACGTTCTCTTTTGAAAATAAAATCAAGGTCTTAAGTCAAATTATATTCAGCTCCTGTTTAATGTTATGATGATATAGATCACATTTGCTAAATTTGTGCTTGTCTAGGAACAACAAACAACAACAACAACAATTAATTGTTGTTTGTTGTTGCTTGTCTAGGAAGATCATGGAAAAATTAATTGGAATCAGATTTAAATTTATATGATCAATTTTCTTTGATAAGAATCTGATTTCCATTATTTTCCTTTGGACATGCATACTGTTTGAAAATGCTTTGAACAACTATGAGACAGCTTTGGGAATGTGGAACATCCTAAGGAGCTAACACTGATGGTCTATTTCTTCTTTTATTGTTATTTTATTTTATTTATAATAAGTTATGCATTTAGAATTTATTTGTGCCTTGCACTGATGATGAGACAAAGGGTTATCTGATTTCTAAGAGGTGGCCTTCTATCTCTGTCTTTAGGTGTAAGCAAGTTTTTCATTGGAGGTTATTTATCAAAAATGGTGAAAAATGACTTAGGAATGCGCTGGAATTGCATTGCATATTTATTTTTCCCTTTATATTTTCATCTTAATTTGTTTATCTAGACTCTAACAATTCGCATGTGCACTTTTTCGGAGTTCCAACGGCTCTTTTAAAATTCGAAGTATAGTTTCAAAAACCTACTTTCGTTAATTTTTTTTGTTAAAAGATATTTTCAAAGTTAAACTTGGGTTTCAATGGACCACATTTTGAAAATCATATCATTTAGAAATCTCTTTTCTTCAAAAACCAAAAAAATTGAAATTAAATCTTTTTTTAAATCCAAAAAATAAAGAAAAAACAAGAATGAAAGATAAAGCAAAAGTAGGTATTGGTTTTCTAAATGTGACTAACTTAACTTATTTAGGACTATTTTTGAGCTACCAAAGCCAACTACCTTCTCTTTCACAAAAAAAATGGCTAAAATCGATCAACTTCATGTATTTTCACTTTTGAATTATGGAGGCTCTAATGCCACTCAAGGGCACATAGGACTTGAGCTTTTATCTTAAGTAAGTCACTTTGTACATATACAATTTTTATCTCCTAATTTCATTTCAAGATTTTCTTTTATTTTCTTTAACATTATTATGTCTTTTAAATTCAACTTTATATATGATTGACAGGGGTAATTAGACATTTGTAATAATATCTACAAAAAAAGAAGGTTTTCAACGGTGACTAAAGTCGTCGTTGAAATTGCAAAAGTCACTGTCTAATCGTTGTTGATAATGTTGTTGCTGAAAGTTTTCGGTGGCGACTATTAGTCGCCACTGAAAGTACTTTTCATGGCGACTATAGTCGCCATCGAATTCAATAAATATCGTCACGTTAGATGCTACAGTCGCCATAAAAGGAGAGATACTTTTAGTGGCGATTTATCAAAACTTTCAATATTCATTTTTCATCTTCTAAGTTTTAGTGATGACCAAAAGAGGTAGCCACTAAAAATTATTTTTCGTGGCGATCATAAGTTGCCACCAAAGGTTTCAGTGGTGACTGTGTCGCCACAAAAGGTCTCAATATTCAAATATTTTCTTCTAACATTTAGTGGCGACCTCCCATAAGTTCAGTGCAAACTTTTTTTTAATAATAAATTTATCATTTTATATTATAATAATTAAAACCTTAATAAAAATAAGATAAATAAAATTATTGATAAAATAATAATATTAACATATATCAAATGTAGCAAATATTATACATTAACATCATGTCAATTCTATGTCCAAAAAAAAAAATCATGTCAACTAAAATGAAAGTAATACACAGTTAAATATTAACAAAAACAATCAACTCGGTACTTCACTTGACAATGTTAGTGCTGCAGTACTTGTTGTATTAGCTACAATGGTTGGAGGAGCATTACTCTAGAGTGTTATTGGAAGTTGTCCTTATTTAATCAAATGTAACAAATTAATATAATTTAAAAATTAATACAAACAAAATAATATCATGTAAGAAACTTTCTATAGCCAAACACAATTAAAAAATAACATTATGCAATAACTAAGAATATTATAACTATAAATATATGATTGTACTATCATATCTTGAAAAAAAGAAAGAATTGGAAAACATTATTGAATAGGAAAGAAGTTAAATTGGCCAACATTAATTTACCCTAAGAATTTTTCAAGCAAAATTATTTCAATATTTAATCTAATAAACATAAAGCATATTAAATAATACTTCATTCATAGTTTATAAACACAAAGTATACAATGGCCAAGTCATACTTCATCTGTAGTTTTTTTGCACGTAAGATTAGTTTATCATTAAGGCTTCAATTTATATACACTTTTAATGTCTTTTTCATTTATTTAGTTTTAATTAAATAATAATTTAGTCGCATATTTTTGATGATATGCTATTCTACTAGAAATGAGGAAAAAATCACAAAAATTAAACAGAAGTTATTAAAAGAATGTAACAAAAAAAAAAGATGTGAGTAGGTCAAATACACCATTGACATAACAGTATAAAACTCGATAGAAATATGTGCATTTATAACAACAGTATAACTCACCACAACAATAAATCAAAGCCTTACGCCTAAAGGAAAAGAATAGTGAGAAAAATTAGCATCTAGTATAACATTATGTACTCAATATAAAGGCAAAAATCAAATTACAGAGGACCCAAAAATAAAGGGATGTGACTAACATATTTAAAATCCTATAAATACCCTAAAAAACTCTTATGTTATCCTCAGTTCAAAAGTATTATATCAAATAAGAAGATAACAAATGTATCCTTTCTAATTTCCTTTTCTAATAGAAAAACAATACATTAGAAAGGAAAAAGATTACAGAAGAAGACAAACATTTAAAACTGTATTTATGGGAAGCCTTCATTAACTCTGCATTCCTACTAAGACCGAATGTATCATATCAAATAAGAAAATATCATTTTTCCTTCATAAAAGAAGAATCCATTAGAAAGAAAAGGAATTCCAGAAAAAAGAATAAAATGTCCTCTTAGAACCCATAAAATAAAAACAGAGAACAAAAAGCATAAAATATCAACTGATAAGAATTTTTCAATCTCTCTACATATCCTACAAACCAATCTTGTTTGTAGTTTAGAGAAGAGGAATTCAAAAAAATTTGCAAGTCAACTCAATTTTTTCACTTGCGCATTAAATGACATAAGCTATGAAGAGCATCAGTAGATAGGTTCAACTGGCCAAAAAAATTTAATTTTGGTAATACATTCTAGGTATTGGTTCAACTCCTTGTTTTAGATTCAACAGGTTTAACTAATCCACTTCTAAGTTTTCGTACTACTCCATTGTGTACAAAATAATGCCAAAATTTATTTCTTCCAAAAATTACATTAGTATTATGTAAGTTAATAAGATTAGCAATCTACACAAAGCAGTCCGTTCCACTTTTGAAACTAGTCAAGGATAATCATTTCCAAGACCATAAGAACTAGTCACTCCAACTATGTGAAATCTTAATATCCCCTAACTCATCTCAAAGAGAAAAAAAATGTACCATTGATGCTTATTATATTTGTAATAGCCTTAAAATTAAAGAAAATCCTAAATTAAAGAAAATTTTGAAGAAAAGTGAGGATTTTAAAAATAGAGATAACAATCGTTGAAAATATATTTGTTTATTACATAGGTTGAAGAATTATAAAGCTAATATGAGGATTTATGTTTTAGGGTCAAAATGTAATTTTCTAAAAAATTGAGTCAAAATATAAATAAGAAAAATTTGCAAGGACCTCCCTAAAAAATTGAATTTTTGCAGAATAGTCCCCCAGGATATTTTAGAGCCTCTGACACACAAGGAGCTGGAAAATTTGGATTCTTCTCTCCTAAATTGTTCTCTCCCGAAACTCCAAAATTTCTATCTAGAATTCTAGCACTTTTAGACCTCAGATTTTAACACCACCACCGCTAACAGACTCAGAACGAAGATTTCTATAAATTCATCCAATTGATTTATGGAAAATTGGCCAAAAAATGGAGGGAAACATCAGCTAAAGAGGTAATTTTCGAAATTTCTATCTGTAGTTCTCAAACCCAAAAACTAACACTATAGATGGATCCAACAGGTACCGAAACTTTAGGATCTTAAATTTCAAGTTGATCCTAACTTGCACGTGCCCCCACGTGTTGATTCTTTCTCAGCGAGTGACGCCCACGCGCAGCCCCTACAGTGGCTCGTGTAACACTTGTCCCAACAGCCCTGTTGCGTTGACCTAACTCCCAGAGGTCAAATTTCACAAATCGAGAGTCATTTCCAAAGTTTTTGAACCCTCTGGACTTATTTTTGGCGTCTATTTGGCTAGATTTGGACTGAAAACATAAATTTTGGGATTGTCCAACTTAGAACCCTAATTTTGTGAGTAGATAATTCTTTCTATGACTTACCCTATGCTCTTCTTGAACTTAAAATATATAATTGATTTTGTTTACAAGTTATTTATACTTTTATATACTTCTAAAATGGATTAAATTATCTGAATTGATTATAATCTGGTATATAGTTCAAAAAAAGTATGACTTTGAAAATGTATTTTTGAACTCATTGAATATGTGATTTTAAATGTATTTTTCATCATATGGTAAATGAAAGATATTGTGCATGTGGCATTGATATGTAAAGTTATATGATTACCTATGAAAATGACATGTATATGTGATTACCCTGATTGAGAAATTTCTAACAGAGGAATTGTACTGAAACTGAAAATTTTAAATTATACTAAAACCTCTATTTTGAACGATATGACATATGTGCAAATATAATTTTTGTGCATAAATCTTTTTAGAAACATTGTTTGCTAATAGCAGGCGATGTTAGCCTTAGTGCACCTTGATACTTCAACTAGTAGGGGTGGTGCTAATCTCGTGTGACGGCCAACACACGAGATATGATATGCGAAGGAGAGCGGGATACCTCCTATCTGGGCGAGATGCCGACTATATGATATGTGATTTGCCTTCTTTTACTGTGTGCTTGGGAAGTTGCCCATATTAGAGTCCCTTCGCATGTCCTCTTGAATGGTGGTAAGACAAATCTTAGTTGGGATGCTAAGTATAGGCAAATCCTACACCACCAAAATACGAAAGGGTTTAAACTTTGATATGGTAGTTTTGATATAGGATCCTCCTAATGTTTTTCATGAGAAATGTTTTTATGCATGTCACTGTTTGATTAGTGATCATACTGTATCATATATGGTTTCAGATATCTGAATGTGATTTAAACTGAGAATATTTAAAATGCGGGTCCTATATGGATGTATTTCTGAACTATAATTTTTAATGTGATAAACTTTAACATATAAGTACATTTATATGTTGACCTAAGAGACTATACGAAGTATTATCTGCTCACTGAATTGTCAAACTCACTATACGATACTTACATTTTTTTTAAATAAAGATATAGAGTTTGGCTCTGCAGCTACGTGATCAGCTATGTTTCATATTCTTTGGGTGAGCTTATGTTGTTTTTAAGACTTACAATATTTAAAATATTATATAATTGTAATCTAGAGTATGCTTTGAATGCCACAAGTAAGATCCCTACTTTTGCTGTAATATTGATAAGTGTAGATTTGGCATGTATAATTGGCTATACTGAAAACTTGTAAACACATGTTATTTTTCCTTATATGTGATATTTTGAAACCATATGCAAATAAATAAGGATAAAGTTATCTGTTATTTATGTTAATCGCGTTCTATTAAATTGGAGCGTGATAAGTTGGTATCAGAGCATTAGGTTTTCCTGTGGATATCAAAGTAAATGATTCTTTAGTAGGACCTTTAGTATAGATATAAGCTGTATATATTTATACTTCAGATGCTGCTGAGGGATTCTATAAGATATTAACTTCCTTTCTATTCCAAATTTGCTAAAGTTCCTATTATAAGGTTTGATTGAATATTATGGTATCTTAAAAGGTGTTTTGTTCTGTATAGTCTAGGATGTGGCCAAAAATTAGAGCGGTTACTAGAGAAGCTATAGATCGTGCATTCTCTACAAAAGAGTCTGCATAATCTATAATTTCAGTACAAAGAGGTCGTGGTAAAGGCTGACCTAGAGAAAGAAGCAAAGGCAGAAGGCGTGCACGGGGTATGAAAATCCCGAGATATGATGAACATGTTCATGTATCTGATAGAGTTCCTGAGGAGAGAGTAAAATCTTCTCAGGAGCCACATGATAGAACAACTGATATGATTGCTGACATACATAGGAGTTTAGAGACATTAGTTGGATTTATAGTAGAATAGGGCAAAAAGGATGATCAACCACTAAAAAATGCTCTTGAAGTGCAAGAACTGGGAAGAACAGCTGAGCAAAAGGACAAGTTTACAGGGATTGAGGTGACATTACTGCAATTTCTTAAGTTGAAACCCCGATTTTTTCTGGGTCAGATATTCAGAAAGACCCATAGATATTCATTGATGTTGTAGAACGATTTTTTAGAGTTTTGGAGTGTTCTACTAAAAGATCTGTTGAACCAGTGTCCTTTCAACTATCAAATGTGGCTCAAGTTTGGTTTGAGACTCTGGTACCAGGAAGAGCAGTTACTTTATCACCAATGGAGTGAGAAGAATTTAAAAAAGCATTTATAAATCGTTTCCTACCAATGAGTGAAAGAGACAAGAGGGCTAGAGAATTTGAAGAATTAAAAAAACACCGAACATAATAGTTTCTGAATAAGATATCTGTTTTACTCGGTTGTCTAGATATGCACCATATCTGGTTCATATTGAAAAAGAGAGAAGTAAGAGATTTGTTTTGGCATTTATACGTCAATTATTTAAATCGGTGGATCCTTAGATGAATCATTTTTCAACTTATTCAACAGCTGTGGATTGTGCTAGAATGATGAAAACACGAGAGCAAGTAGACATAGAAGGTCTAAGGAGAAGAAAAAGAGATCAAGATAGTAATTTCCATACTAGTTATAATCCTAATGTCAGAGGACCAAGATTTCAAAATCCACAGCGTTTAACTCAAACAGGATCTGATAGCTCTAACTAGGCATCAGTTAATATCAATAAGTAAAGAATGAATCAAAGAGATATGAAACCTATTATTCAATATGATTCAAGATCAATTCCACTATGTCCCATTTGCGGCAGGCCTTATACTGGACAGTGCCGCTAAGGAATTGGTGTATGTTTTAAGTGTGGACAAGTAGGTCATTTGATGAGAAATTGTCCACAATTACGAAATTTAAGTCAAGCATTAGTACAACTAGCTTCACCCTTTACATCTGTACTAGCAAGACCAAATAAAGCAGTTTTAGTTCAAACAAGTAGTAGTGGTATTGGTAAAGGATTAGGAAGTCGAAACTGAGAACAAACTCGAGTTTTTTGCCTTGACACGACAATATGCTTTGGCCTAAAATACAGTTATGATAGGTACATTATTAATATGTTCCCATAGAGTATATATACTGTTCAATCCTGGTTCTACTTATTCTTATATATCACCCTGTTTTACTAAGAAATTGGATAGAGATCTTACTAGTTTACATTGTTCTTTCATGATTGCTACTCCAATGGGAGAATTCTTACTAGTAAATGATGTGTATAAATTATGCAAGATTTTGATAGAAGATAAGGAGATTCTTGTAGATTTGATAGTTCTAGATATGGTAAACTTTGATGTGATGCTAGGAATGGATTGGTTGTTATCATACCATACCAATTTAGACTATCACCTTAAAGTGATTAAGTTTAATATTCTTAAAGAATTTTCTTTCTTGATACAAGGAAATCGTAGTGAGGTGCCTAGTAATTTAATCTCTGCTTTAACAGCTCATAAATTTAATAACCCTCAACTAACAAAACCTTTGAAGGTTAAGTATAAATCATTTGAAATAAAGAAAGTTGAGAACAATGTAAAATTTTAGAGCGTTTTCGACCTTTTCTTCTGACCTTTTGTCACTCATATAATCATAACTCTCTCATATGAAATCTAAATTAAGTAATTCCACTTTCTAATGAAAGATAAGACATATATCTACAACTTTTATGTTGGTAACTTTTGCAAATTCCGTGAATATCATAGTGAGACGAGGTAAAAACCGAAGTGTAGTGTGGTCTGGACCTTTGCTCACTATTTTATGCATAACTCCTTCATATGAACTCCAAATTAAGTGATTCAAGTGGCTATGGAAAGCTAAGAGAAAGGGCTATAACTTTCATGTTGGACATTTTATCAAATTCGGTGAAATGGAGTTCGCCGCGGCGAGAATGATGCGGTATATTTTCCGAGAGTATGAGTTTTCTGGTTTCGAATCTGGCCGCGGCGAAAATCGCGGCTCGCCGCGGCGAGATTCTTCTGATAGCTTTTTTTTACGGACCCCCCCCTTTTTCTTCATTTCTCTTTCATCTGAACCCTAACTCTCTCTCTCTAAAATTTTCCTCAAACTTCTCTCTAAGATATCTCATCATCCAGACGTCCAATTTGAGCAAGTAAGGTATCGTTGGACTCGTGGGAAGAAGAGCTACAAATCCCACCGATCAATTTCGCCGGAAGGTCGCCGGAAAATCGCGTGAATAGTACCTCCAAAGGTAAAACTCTGTTTAATCGCGTTTTAGGCTTCGTTTTACCGAATTTTTTTCCATAGATAGTCTTAGAATTAGTTTCTATACTAGAATATATGGTTTTTAGGTTTCGGCATGAATAGTGTTCCGATGAGTGAATAGTGTTTTCCGGCGTGAATAGTGATTTTTAGAGTTTTCTAATTTTCATGTTATGGCTATGTTTTCTAGGTTGTTGAGCCATCACGAGGTAAAATTCTCGTTGTTGGACTCCTAGTAAGGTGAGTGGGTTTTTCATACTATAGCGCATGTTTTAAGAATTTGATTTATAACTCTCTCGTATGATTTTAACTAGTTGGAATGTATGTTAAATTGTTTTACCGCTTTGAAAACCAATATGTTCCAACCATGTTAGAAATTGTAAATTTCAATCCTAGTTGAACCCTAGGTATGCAGGGCAAGCATCTAGACTATTAATTCTCCATTTAAGCTAGATTTATAGAAATGCGAACTTAGTTATAGAAATGAACTAAGTTAGCCATGAAGTGATTTGATGCATGACAAGTATCTATGTAACGTCTACGGACGATCTATGTTTAAAAAGGGAAAGTTTATGATTTTAAAGGTCTCCATGGGAATTCATGGATGAGATATATTTTACAATATAGTTTTATGCATGAAAAGAGTTATATGGAGAATTATAGCTTTATTGTAAAGTTATTGAAATGTTTTACTTTAAACTCTCTGAATGGCATATTTCAAATGTTTTCTATTGGAAGGACCCTTTTAGATCACTGTTAGCTAGCCGCAGGTAGTGCTAGCCCTGGTGCACCATGATCATGTTAAGGCTTCGGCCTAGGATACTGTAACGGGCATATGACTGCCTAAGACACAAGGATTTAGGGTAGACTTATGTCTATGCCTACAGTGATTACCATACCCATTGCTATGTGCTTGGAAAATTTAGGGTAGACTTATGTCTATGCCTACAGTGATTGCCATACCCATTGCTATGTGCTTGGGGAAAATTTAGGGTGGACTGATGTCTACGCCTACAGTGATTGCCAACCCATTGCTATGTGCTTTGGGAAGATGATAGATCTGCTAGGAAAGACCTCCAATAAACTAGTGCATTTTTCTTAAAGATTAAATATTTCTAAAATACCTCATTCATCATTGTTATTGTATAAGTATCTTCATTTATTACTTACCATGCATAATTGATTTGCTTACAGTTATTGATTTAATCATGTTTTATCATTTGAACTGTTTAGCATTCTTTCAATAAATTACGGTTAAATGTTTAATGTTTTCTATACTTTGATTTCAATTATTTAATTTATTGCGAAACACTCGTACTTAGTTTGCCCTGTTTCTGTTATAGTATGATTTATCCATTCACTGAGATGTGGTAATCTCACCCCTCTTCTGTTTTCTCCCTACAGATAGTCAAAGAAACACTGATCCAGCTACAGCTCCATAGGAGGCTAACTATAGCATTGGTGAGCCCCAGTTTGGGCAAGACTCCATTGTAATGGTTGTATAGTTTAAGTTTATGTCTAATGTATCTCCATGAACATACAGGCAGGATCCTCGCTTCTTGTGTTGTTTGAAAAATGGTTTTAAGTTTTACAACAATGTTTGTACTATGAGGCCATGGGCCAAGTTGAATCAAGGATGTTGGATTCATGAGATATATATATATATATATATATATATATATATACAGTATTTTTTTATATTGGATGTGGCGTATGTGGCCAGTTATATTTATTATGTACTCTGGATTGTGTGCTGGATATTTATGCATGCTATGTGTTAGGCTTACAGTTAGGGGGAAACCCTTATATCGTGCTGGTCATGTGTTCTATCATTTGGGGCCGTGACAATAAATTATTGCAAAAAGGATATCAAGGGTATTAGCAGTAGTCAAAGATGTTGATATGAAGTACACCAAGGTAGAGCATGTTCTAGTGATTAGAAAATTTTCTGATGTGTTTCTTGAGGAGTTGTCAGGGTTACTCTCAGAACGAGAAATTGAGTTCAGTATTGATTTACTTTCTAGAACTCAACCAGTGTTTATACCTCTATATAGAATGTCACCAACTAACCTCAAGGAATTGAAAAACCAGTTACAAGACTTGTTAGATAAGGGATTTATACGATGTAATACTTCTCTTTGGGATACTTTAGTCCTATTTGTAAAAAAGAAATATGGATTGCTACGGCTGTGTATTGATTACAGACAATTGAATAAGGTGACAATACGCAATAAGTATCCATTACCTCGTATAGATTATCTATTTGACCAGTTACAGGGTGCCCAATGTTTTTTAAAAATCGATTTGAAATCTGGGTATTATCAATTGAGGATAAATAATGAGGATATTCTAAAACTACTTTTAGGACTCGGTATGGGCACTATGAGTTTTTAATAATGCCATTTAGTTTAACAAATGTTCTAGCTGCATTCATGAATTTGATGAATAGAATATTTAAACATTTCTTGGATCAATTTGTTATTGTATTCATAGATGATATTTTGGTATATTCAAAGAGTTTAGAGGAGTATGAGTGACATTTAATGATAGCTTTGCAAACCCTAAGAAAGCACCAGTTGTATGCCAAGTTTTCAAAATGTGAATTTTCACTTAATAGTGTTACTTTCCTAGGGCATTTGGTTACCAAAAATGGTATTCAAGTTGATCTTGAAAAGGTAAAAGCGGTACAGCAATGGTCACGCTCTATGACAATTACAGAGATTTGTAGTTTTCTTACTTTAACAGGCTATTATCGCAAATTCGTTAAATATTTTTCAAAAATAGCTACTCCTTTGACGAGGTTGACAAGGATGGGAATAAAGTTTGTCTGGTCAGATGAATGTGAAATAAGTTTCCAAAAATTCAAGGAATGTTTGACTACGGCGCCAGTACTGTCTATTCCTTCAAGTACCGAAAGATATACAATATATTGTGATGCATCAAGAATTGGATTAGGGTGTGTGTTGATGTAACATGGTCGAGTCATTGCATATTCATCTAAATAGCTTAAACCACATGAGCAAAATTATTCGACTCATGATTTAAAAATGGCAGAAGTAGTTTTTGCTATCAAAATTTGGAGGCATTATCTGTATAGTGAGACATGCAAAATTTATACAAATCATAAAAGTCTCAAGTATATTTTTCAACAAAAAGATCTTAACTTGAGACAAAGATGATTGATGGAATTACTTAAAGATTATGACTGCATAATACTATATCATCCAGGTAAGGCCAATGTAGTGGCTGATGCATTAAGTAGGAAGTCTATGAGTAGTTTGGCTCATATTACAGTGGTAAGGAGGCCGTTGGTTAAAGAAATGCATAATTTGAAAAGTTATGGGATAGTATTGGAAGTAAAGGAGCCTGAGATACTATTGGCCCATCTATAGTTTCAATCGTCTTTAGTTGAGCATGTGAAAAAGGCACAGAAAGATGATGCCTATTTATGTAAGAAAATTGAAAAGGTGAAGAATGGCGGTGAATTTGAATTTACTGTAGACTTTGAAGGAATTTTAAAATTGGGCAAACGGTTGTGTATACCTGATAAAGAAGAACTTAAGAAATAGATTTTAGAGGAATAATTAAAATGTATAAGGATATAAAAGAAATTTATTGGTGGGAAGGTATGAAAAAAGACATAATTGATTATATTTCTCGATGCTTAACTTGCCAGTAGGTAAAAGCAGAACATCAAAGGCCTGCAGGACTACATCAGCAGATAGAGATACCTGAATGGAAATGGAAAAGAATAACTATGAATTTTGTTACATGGCTATCGCGGACACCAAAAGAGTTTAATTTAATATGAGTGATCATTGATAGGTTGACTAAATCAGTACATTTTTTACTAGTGAAAACCACATACAACGTAGCTCAGCATACAAATTTATATTTGAATGAAATAGTGAGGCTTCATGGAGTGCCAATATCGATTATTTCTAATCGAGGACCACAGTTTACAGCTCGTTTTTGGAGAGTCTTCCAAGAAGCTTTGGGCATAAAGTTAAATCTCAGTACTACTTTCCATCTTCAAACAGATGGACAGTCTGAGCGAACCATCCAAATATTGGAAGACATGCTACGGGCATGTGTGTTAGACTTTCAAGGTAGTTGAGAAAGATTCTTACTTCTAACTGAATTTGTTTATAACAATAACTACCAAACCAATATACAAATGGCTCCTTTTGAGGTATTATATGGTAGACGTTGTCGTTCTCCGATCGGATGGTTTGAGATGGGCGAAGCTAAGATTTTAGGGTCTGATATGGTACAAGATGCACTAGTCAAGGTAAAATTAATTAAAGAAAGGTTATTAGCAGCCTAGAGTAAACAGAAAGCCTATGTTGATAATAGACGTCAACCATTGGAATTTGCCCTAGGTGAACATGTCTTTCTGAAAATATCTCCTATGAAAGGAGCAGTAAAATTTGAGAAGAAAAAGAAATTAAGTCTACGGTACATAGGACCATTTGAAATTTTTGATAGGATCGTCCCAGTAGTTTGTCATTTGAATTTACCACCTGATTGGGTAATGTCCATCCAATTTTTCATGTGTTTATGCTACGAAAGTATTTATCGGATCCTTTACATGTTATACAGTTCCCACAGAATCTGTTACGAGAAGACTTAACTTATGAGGAACAACCAGTAGCGATAGTGGACAGATAAGTAAAAAAATTGCGTTTAAAAGAAATATTTACAGTGAAAGTGATATGATAAAATCACTCTTCTGAGGAGGCTAATTGGGAAGGAGAGGATGACATATGTGCCAGATACCCGCATTTGTTTGAACAATGAGGTTAGAGTTTATTTGCAATTATGGTGATGAAATTCGAAAATCAAATTTCTTTAAGGAGAGAAGATTGTAATAGCCTTAAAATTAAAGAAAATCCTAAATTAAAAAAAAATTGAAAAGTGAGGATTTTAAAAATAGAGATAAGAACCATTGAAAATATGTTTGTTTTCTACATGGGTTGAAGAATTATAAAGTTAATATAAGGATTTATGTTTTGGGGCCAAAATGTAAATAAAGAAAATTTGTAACGACCTCCCTCAAAAATTAAATTTTTGTAAAATGGTCTCCCGAGATATTTTAGAGCTTTTGAAACACAAGGAGCTGAAAAATTCAGATTCTTCTCTCTCAAATTTTTCTCTCCTGAAACCCCAAAACCTCTCTCTAGAATTCTGGCAGTTCTGAGCCTCGAATTTTGATACCACCATCACCAATGGACTCAGAACAAAGAGTTCTACAAATCCATCCGATTGGTTTCTGAAAAATTGGCTAGAGATTGACTGAAAAATAGAAGAAAAAATTAGCTAAAGAGATAATTTCTGAAACTTCTATATGTGGTTCTCAAACCCCAAAAACTAACACCATAGATGGATCCAGCAGATACCGAAACTTTAGGATCTCAAATTTCAGGTCGATCCCACCCATGCACCGGTTCTTCCTCAGCAAGTGACGCCCACGCGCAGCCCCTGCAATAGCGCGTGCAGCGCGTGTCCCAGCAGCCCTGTTGCATTGACCTGCGGTGACCGAACTCTTGGAGGCTAAATTTTGCAAATTCGAAGTCATTTTCAAAGTTTTTGGACCATTCAGACTCATTTTTAGGGTCTATTTGGCTAGATTTGGATTGGAAACGTGGATTTTGGGGTTGTCCAACTTGGAACCCTAACTTTGTGAGTAGATAATTTTTTTTTATGATTTACCCTATACTCTTCTTGAACTTAAAATGTATAATTGATTTTGTTCACAAGTTATTTATATTTTTATATGCTTTTAAAATGAATTAAATTATCTGAATTGATTACAATCTGGTATATAATTCAAGAAGAGTATGGTTTTGAAAATGGATTTTTGAACTCATTGAATATGTGGTTTTAAATGTATTTCTCATCATATGGTAAATGAAAGATATTGTGCATGTAGCATTGATATGTAAAGTTATATGATTGCCTTTGAAAATAGCATATATATGTGATTACCTTGATCGGAAAATTTTTGACAGAGCAATTATACTAAAACTAAAAATTTTGAATTATACTGAAACCTCTGTTTTGAACGATATGACATATGTATAAATATGATTTTTGTGGAGGAATTATTTTAGAAACACTGTTTGCTAACAGCAGGCGATGTTAGCCCTTGTGCACCTTTATACCTCAGCTAGTAGGGGTGGTGATAGCCTCGTGTAACGACCAACACACGGGATATGATATATGAAAGAGAGTAAGATGCCTCCTATCTAGGTAAGATGCCGACTATATGATATATGATTTGTCTTTCCTTGCTGTGTGCTTGAAAAATTGTCCATATTAAAGTCCCTTTGCGTATTTTCTTGAATGGTGGTAGGGCAAACCTTAGTTGGGATGTTAAGTATAGACAAATCCCATACCATCAAAGTACGGAAGGGCTTAAACTCTGATATTGTGGTTTTAATATGGGATTCTCTTAATGTTTTTCATGAGAAATGTTTTGATGCATATCAATGTTTGATTAATGATCATACTATATCATATATGGTTTCAAATATCTGAATGTGATTTAAACTGAGAATATTTGAAATGCGGGTCCCATATGGATGTACTTCTGAACTGTAATTTTTAATGTGATAAATTTTAATAAATGAATACATCTATATGTTGACCTAAGAAGTCATTGGAAGTATTATCTGCTCACTGAGTTGTTAAAATCACTATACGATACTTACATTTTTTTTTCAAATAAAGATACAGAGTTTGGCCTTGCAGTTACATGATCAGCTAGGTTTCATATTCTTTGGGTGAGCCTACGTTGCTTCTAAGGCTCACAATGTTTAAAATATTATGTAATTGTAATTTAAAGTATATTTTGAACGCCATAAGCAAGATTCCTGCTTCTGCTGTAATATTGATAAGTGTAGATTTGACATGTATAATTGGTTATATTGAAAATTTGTAAACGTATATTATTTTTCTTGATATGTGATATTTTGAAACCATATGCAAATAAATAAGGGTAAAGTTATATTATTTGTGTTAATCGTGTTCTATTAAATTGAGGCGTGATAATATTCAACCATTTTTATCTAAAAAAAAATGAAAAACTAGTTACTGTGGACCCTAAAAATAGTTTTGAAACAAAAATTCACCATAACACTAAAGCAACAGCTCAAAAATCATTTTAAAAGATAGAAGTGAATAAATAATACTCCAAAAATAGCTACCATACATCTTTTCTCAATTAAAATTATAATGTGAAGTAAATATATTAAGTGCAAAGCAAACAATAGAAAAAGCACAATCCCAAGATCAATGTTGAGCACCTAATTCTGGTGCCTGCCCTTGGTTGACTATATGTCCACTCAAGAAAATTATCAACCCCTTTTATGTATATTGGATTTGCTCTATTCAGAACCTTCAACTAATTCATGTCTATTATACTGTCTACAGATTTAAGTCAAAGTAAGCAATTGGAAAATAATATTCAAGAAAAATTTGGCCAAAATAAAGTGTATGAATGGTGTTTGAATGAAAATGATTACAATGTTACCAAATGTATGAGAAATGAAATTGTGTTGATAAAATAACTAAGAAAAAAAGCAATTCAAAGGGGTAGGTGGAATTAAAAGAAACAACAATGGTGCTAAGAAAAGTGACTACTAACCTCCTTTGGGGGCTATGAAGCTCACAACCACGACCAAAACTTGAGAGTAATGAGAGCTTAGGGTTTGCAATGTGAAAGCTTCAAATGAAGGGAAAGAACATTGTGGTGGAAGTCTTTCTGTGCCAAAATAGGAGAGGCTGAGAGAAAAAGAGTAAACTGAGACGGGGGTTTGAGGAGTTTAGCTAAGGTACATGGAAAGTTCTTGGATTTTCGGGTGGGGAGAGATTTTCTGTGCCAAAATAGGAGAGGCTAAGAGGGAAAACAACGAAAACAATAGAGGAAGGAGAATTTTTTAAATGAAAAAAAGTGAGAGGCTCAAGGGCTTCGGGGCACTGTTTTTTTTAAATTATCTTAATTTATTTAAATAAAAGTAAAATTTTTTCTGTGAAAATATATATGTTAAGTGAAATGAAGTGAAAGGCTTAGGGGGGCATTGTCTTTTTTTTTTAATTTATTTACATAAAAGTGAATAGATTTTGTATGATATTAAATTAGTGTGATAGTGATATGATGATAAATGACAAAAATTGTTAGATAAATATGATCTAATCATAAAAAAAAACCATGTAAATATGTATGTTTTTTATTAAAATGAATTTATATATACTTGATCCAATATAAATATTTGTGTATATTGAGTCAAAAAAAAAGAAAATAATATATAATTTTACTGATATTAAATTATAACGATATCATTTATTCTATAGGCGCTTCATGTTATATGAAATGATTAAGCAAGTAATTTTAGACAAAAAAAAAAAAGAGGAAATCACATCATATGATGTATGTATAGAATATATGTAAACAGGGTGAGAAGGATTGTGATGTCTTCCGTTTCTTTTACAGCAACCTTACAAAAGTTCAAAAAATTAAAAAAATGGATCGAGGACAGAAGGAATAGCAATCTGAACCACAAGATCCTTTTCTTATTTCTTACATTTTTTGTGGTAATTTTTTTATTACTATTTATTTATTTTTAAGAAAATCACGATATAAAATATCTTTATGAACTTATTATACATTTAAGCATAATTAGTTATATTTAGAAAAGTAGAATAATTATTTTTCTAAATTTTCTTAATAGTTTATTTCTTTCAACTAAAGTACTTCTTCAATTTTGTAAATTGCATGAATCTTGATTATAGATTATTATAAAGTCACTTCTTTATTATATATCTATTTATTAAAATTATTTGATAAGTTCTGATATGCTCCTTTCATTTTGTTAGGGCCTCAATTTATTTTTCTAGTAAAAAAATAAATTTTCACTATTAATTTCTACCAACAGTTTAATTTCAATTGGCAAAAGAAGTACAATTATTTTGTCTATTTTTCATATTATTGTAGAGAATTTTTTTTAATTGATTTCAACTTCTGATTTTGAAGAAAATCATGTGGTAATCTAACATGAAGAAATTAATAACAATTACACTTTCTAACAATAAAAGAATAAAATTAGACAAAACTCAAAAAAGATAAAACGATTCAATGAGAAGAACAAAAAGGAGATTAAAAGATAATATTAATAAACTTAATAATTTTTTTGCACATATTGTCGCCACCATCAATCTGATATCCTTCATTTGTAAATATTTAACACCTTTTTTTATCTTATAACTAAAATTTTATATAGTTTAACTAAAAATATAGTTTTGTTAAAAGAAAAAAAAAAGTAATTTTTTTACTTTTAGTGGTAACTTTTAGTAATGACTATTAATAGTCACCACTGAATATACACTTTCAGTGGCAACTCATAAAGGTCGCCACTGAAAATTATTTTCAATAGAAACTTTTTTTAATCGTCATTGAAACTTCAGTTTCTTGTAATGAATTAACTATACGCTTAATTTTTTCAATTTAATTAGATATTGTAGGATGTATAACATCTTTCATGCATTATACAACTTCCAAACCCATTCTAGTTTAAAGACCATGCTTTTCAAAGAAAAAAGGTTTTTTTTTCTACAATTTTGCCTTTTAAAAAGTAAAATTTTAGTGGTGGTTCTATTTTGAAAAATGTTTTTTTTTTAATCTTTTTTAAAAAGACTTTTTCTTTTAACAATCTGCTTTCTTATGGGACTGTTGCGATATAAACTTTAAAATGTTGACATCGAATTCTTGACTTTTTGCTTTATATTTCTTCTCTAGATTTGCATTGTTTTTAGACAATAACATATGCAGTGTGGATTTTATGGATAGCTAATAACCATTCTAGAAACTCTTTACTTAACGTTTAAGTTGTGCTAAGTTGTCTTTCTAGAAGCTCTTCCCTAAAACTATAAAACATCATCTTTAATCGTCCTCTTTAAATATCTTTTTTAGCATTTCTTGTAAACTTCATCTAATTAACAAGGAGCTGCATAAAATAAACAAAAGTAATAATTCAAGGGTCCTAACATATTTTCCTTTTAAATATTGGCTTGAAATAACTTTATTCATATTATCCTTTCTGTTGGAACTTAAAGTCATGATAAGATGCTACACGAGGTTAGTTCAGGTGATTTGGGTGGGGTGAGAGTTTGGGACAGGTCGAGGATTCGACATCATGAAATGTATCAAAAAAAGAAGCCATGATATGATAGTTATGCTAGGTACAATATTTGATTCTCAATTTAAATTTAAATTTTGCTTCTTTAGTTTAAATTCTCCTCAATTATAATATATATAAGTTGCTATCATCAAAATTATCAAAATAACTAATAATTTTATTAAGCGAAATTCAATCAAAATTTTAAACCTTGTGTTGTTTAAAAAAAGTGTATTAATATAAATTATAAATATATAATTACTAATATAAAATTATGTATCTTATAGTAACTAAATAAGATTATTCTAGTAACTTAATATAATAGAGTAGTGTCTCAATCCCCATCTCCATATTCTAAGCAGGAGAAATTGACCTTCACCCCCATTTCTTCATGGAAGAAATTGCCCTATCCTCGTTCCTATATAAGGCAATCCTGCAAGGATTCCCATGAATTTGATTGTCATTCCTATTGTTTAGTATTTTTTAATATCAATTATTTATTTTCAACTATTGGGTCTTCCTCTCCCTTTCATATGTCTTGTGGTATTAATCTCCCAATTTTTCTTTTGCAAATAGATTCTTATGTTGGTAAAATATAAGTAGTGATAAAATTTTCAACCAATTTTTTCAACTGATAAAATTGAAATTTGAAAGTCAAGTCCCTTCTTAATAATAGAAATATTTCATAATTTTTTTTTACCATATTTTTCTTTTGCTTTTATATATAAGAGAAAACAAAGGAAT